>MEHQ01001318.1:459973-515545 GCA_008828725.1 Saccharina japonica
CCCCCCCCCCCCCTTCTCCCTCCCGCCTCCAAAACGATGAGCGCAGGTGATCGGGACCCACAACTCGTACCACCGAAGGACCAATGTCCCGGCGGTAGGTGTGTATTGGAACTACCACTACCCTTCGCTCACGGCACAGCTCGACGCCGGAATCCGACACCTCGAGCTGGACGTTCACTACGATTTAAAAACCGGAAGGTGGGTACTGGTACAATAGTACAGGAAAGCTACGGTACCACACATGGGACAGGTCACCGTCTACTACGTAGTTGTGGATCATCTAGATCCTAAATTTGCATGATAGCCGCTATGGTATATTATGTTGTGGACAAGTTACGATTTAGATCATGTAAATCCTATATTTACGTACGTATTTGCTGCTGTGGTATATTTTGTTGTGGGCAGGTATCACGATCTAGTGTCGATCATCTAAATGCTATACCAGGTACTATTAATGGTATATTTGCCGTTGTTGTATGCTGTGCAAGGGCCGCATCATACGAAGTATACACAGATCCAACACGGCAAGCACGTGCGCAATGAGCTGTGCAACACAGATCAAACATATCTCGCCTGGAAAACATGATGTAGACCGTGCAGATCATATAAATCAGGGAACATACATCCCCCGAGAGATCTAGCTCACGAAGTAGGGGATCACATCTATCCGATGTTGGCAAGGAAAGTCGAATGGGAAAATACGGGGGAAACCACAGCAAGTCGGGGACACACACGAGAGGGGACCAACAACCCCCTCCCAGCCCCTCTCAAAACCAAGAGTCGGCGACCCCTCCCAGCCCCTCCTGAAACCCTTGTTGTGTTGTTTACGTACGTATCATACGTACGTACGTGCTTGTTTTTGTTTTAACCTATTTTGTGTGTTGTTTGTTGCTTTGCCAGGTGGTTTGTGTTTCACCTCGCCGTGCTGGACTCGATGTCGTCGTGCAACTGCCTCTCGGTGTGCCTCGAGGAGATTAAGGCTTGGAGCGACGTCCACCTCGCGCACCACATCCTCTTCATCGAGATCGAGCTCAAGATCTACGGCGACTTCCTTCGGGTGCGTATTATCCATACAGTTACGTATGTTATGATGATACGTGCGTTGGTCGGCTCTCGTTGAATTCCATTCCAGGCTTCCAGGTTGGATCTTCCAAAGCAGCAGCTTGACCACGCTGTAAATATACTCGTAGCTGTACCGCGAGAGACAGGCCTTGCGCTTGCGCGGAGCTGCGTACAAACGAGGCTCATAACCTATTATATGATGACTGCTGCTGCATACTTATACAAACGAGGCTCAAAACCTGTTTTATGATGACTGATGCTGCATACTAACACAAACGAGGCCTATAACCTACGAATATTATAGTAAAACTGCTGCTGCATACTGGTACAAACGAGGCTCATAACCTATCCAATAAAATTATTGTAAATACGTCAGCTGTGAGTTCGACCGATTTAACAGTTGATACTCAACTTTGCGAGCTGCATGCTGGTGCAAACTGTTGAGTCGATTCATGCCCGGGGTGCGGTGGATCATGCGGATGGCTCGGCAGAGCCCGAGCTCGCCATGAGGCGGTGGAGAAAGAGATAAAAAAACATACCACAGGTATGATGAAGATTTGGCATGGGAGTGACAGAGAAGGTTTTCCCTCCTCTGTCATAAAACGTCATCTGGACCCCACCATAGATAAATGACGACCCGAGAAAAACCGATCCCCGATTCAGTCTCCGGAGATCACAGGCAGTTATGCATCTATCAGACAGTGGTGCGGCTATGTCCCAACACAACCGAGGCTTAAAACCTATTACAATGTGACTGCTGTTTGCACACTGACATGGCCGACGGATGGCGGTTTCAGAGGCGAACGCAAAGTTTCTCTTGGACACACCCGAGCAGCACTGATGCTGTAGAGCTCAAGATTTGCGGCGACTTCCTTCGGGTACGATGCAGCAGTACAGCATGGGCCCGCCAACAAGAGCCAACATATTCAGCGCAAGGCTTGAACAACCTGTGGCTGTCAAAGAAGTGACTCATGTCCCAAAATAACCTCTCACGTTCACACTCAAAGCGTCATGCCCCCCCCCCCCCTCCCCCAACGCCCCGCTCTCCCCGCACCCGCTCCCGTCCTCCCACCCCCCCTCTCTCCCCCTTCCTCCCTCCCTCTCCCGTCCACACAGATCTGCGGGGATAAGACGCCCGATACGGACCACTCCGCTTTCCTGACGCTGCAGAGGACGGTCCTCGACGTGTTCCCGCGGAGTCGAATCCTCACCCCGAGGGAGGTCCGCGGCGACTTCGACACCCTGACGGAGGCCGTTCGAGCGACCACCGTCACCTCGGCAGAAATAAAAAACTATTCCAAGCTGTCGGTCCATTCTTCTTCCTCCTCCTCCTCCTCCTCCTCTTCTTCTTCTTCTTCTTCTTCTTCTCCCCCTCCTCTTCATTCTCATCATCACCATGCTCCGCCGTCTCGTTACGGAGGAACCGGTTCTGGCACCGTTCCGAGCACCGTTCCCCGGAAAATCCCAGGGACTGTTCCCCGCGTGGTTTCTGGCCCCGCTCCCGGCAGCGGTAGCGGCGGTGGCGTTGGTGGCAGTGACACTGGCATCTGGAATCGGGGCGAAGGAGAAGGCAGCGGTGGTGGTGGGGGCGTCGGTGGGCTAGGGCTGGGACCGGGGCCTGGGACAGCAGCGGTGGCGGGGGGCTGGCCGCTGGTGGACGCGACGCGGGGGATGGCGCTCTTCGTCATCGACTACCAGTCGCAGAACCTCGCGTGTCGGACCGCGGTTAGAAAGGTCAGAAGCTGCTCCGTGTGGGGGTGGGGGTTGTGGGTAGGTGGTGGGTAGAGGAGGTGGGGGACGGTGGGGGTCGGGGGAGGGGGGTGGGGGTGGGGGTGGGGTGGGGGTTGGAGGAGGGGGAGGTGGGGTGGGGTGAGGCTGGGGGTGAGGGTTGGGGTGGGGGCAAGAGTAATAATTAGGGTATAATGACACACGGTGAACGTTTTTTTATTTTTTATTAAACGAACATATTTTCCCAGTCGTTAGTTGCTGTTCACGTCGAAAACCGTTTTGGCTTATGGCACCAAAGACTATTTATTTCTTCTAAAATTTCTTAGTTAATTTCTGTATTTGAAAATAAACGTTTAAACAACGCATGTGTTTTTTTTTTCGTTTTGCAGGCATTGCCGGACGATGAAACGGTGTTTTTCGAGCGCACACCGCTTCACGAGCTGCAACTGACGGATCTGGCAGCTTTCGGAGAGACCAGCCCTCATCGTGAGAGCACCATCGAGCAGATGGTCAACAACGGTCTCATCGTCAGGGTGAGTGATCAACAACGGTCTTTGTTTCGGGGTGGGTGACCAGCAACGGTCTTAGTGTCAGGGGGGCTAGTAGTCAGTAACGGTATTATTTTCAGGGTGAGTGATCAACAACGGTCTTATTTGCCAGGGTGGGAGGTTCACAACGGTACCACTTTCAGGGTGGGTTGATCGACAACGGTCTTATTGTCGAGGCGAGTGCTATACAACGGTCTTATTGAAAGATCAACAACGGTCTTATTGTCAAGGTGAGTGAATAAAGTACTGCCCTTGTTTTTGTTTCAGGAGACAAAATCTAATATTGCGCGCTATTGCCATGCCGTCAACGCTGGTTCAGGACCGACTGAGTGGACGCGACTGGAGTGACCGAGCGAAGGCGATGGACGAATCAAGCGCCACCGGAGAAGACGTGAGAAACGGCTATTAATAATTGATTTTTGATAACAAACGCCTTTTTGCGTTTTACTGAAACCTCAAACCCGCTCGTTAGCTATTCCACTACTACCGCTATTTGTGTGTAAAAACAATCCCATGCCATTGTTAACCCCAAGGATTGTGGCACCAAAAACGTTTGGAGGGAGACACGGCGCGGCGTGGCTGGCTTAAAAGAAGGAAATGCAATAAGTAGATAACAGACCCCAGCGGCGCCAGCACCAGCACCACCACCGGCAGCAGCAGCAACACCAGCAACAGCAACAGCAGAATTGACGGAAGCAACAGAAACGCAGTGCAATAATCGCACTCGTAGAGGTATCTCGGCAAATACACCTGTTGCGAGCGATTCAATGCAACTTTCCGTCACAGACGTGGGTTAATAAGACGAAGGTGTGGCTTCCTCGTTTTTGTTTTCCTTGGATTTCTGCTTTTTACTTCTGCTGTGGCTGCACACGATCGACGGGCGGAGTTTTTGCTGCGCGTTTGTCGGGCGGAAAGCATGATCAGAAACCAAAAAAAAAAGTACCTTGGTATGATACCAGGTACCGCTCTGTCCGAGCATGTAATCTTGGGGGGGGCATTTCGGTGTTAGTATGTTACCAAAATGTTTCTTTACAATCCCGGGCAGTTACTAATAGCGGAATATGAGACTGATCCACACCGGTTTGTTTTGCGTCAGCATCGGTTCAACTCGTTTTGACTACGAGCCCTTTATCGACAGTATCTTGTTGTTCCATATACTAGCTTCTTGAAATGTATTACGGCACGTACCTCTAGTTATTTAGGTCAACGGCCGTAACGACTGTCAAGGGCAAGCAAGCATGTGTGGTGACCGAACAAGTCGGCGTGCGGTAGGAATTACGACAGCTAGTATAGCAGAATACGAGACCACACCATCAGCGACAATCTTGTGTTGGTAAATAAAACACAACTACAAATATATTCCGGTATTTAGTCCGTACATACATCATCTGTGAGTTCGACCGATCGAATAATACCAGGTACCCATGGTCAACTTGAGAACATTGGTTCCGCGCGCGTGGGAGGGTTATCGGGTCTTTTTTAGCTTCAGGAAATCATAGCGGTGACGTACGTAGGTTAGTCGAAACTTGTATTTTCGCAAGCAACCTGGCAACCTTGGTACTTGATACTTCGTTGTGTGCGTTTTTGTTGTTAATGTTCTCAAATTATCTCATCGCCAAAATAGATATTCTGCGGGCACAGGACAGCCTACGAAAAAACCTAGAGTGGAAGGACGTACGTATGTACGACCTCATGGAAAAATGTGTGCGTGTGTGTCGTTTGTTGTTGCTGTTGTGCTTTCATCGGCAGGAGGACGGTGGCGGGGTTGCTGATGATCTGGACCCGACGTACTTCTTCAATACCGCGGCGCAGCTCCTGGTATCGGACAGCCTCAAGCCTGTCGAGGCGGGGGTCAGTCGCGCTGCCAGACGCATCCGGCAGGGCAGAGGCGGCGACAATCTTTCGGCCCCCCTTCCTTGCAGATCACGGTGAGGCGAAGAGTAGTGAGGAGAAAAAGAGTGAGGAGAGAACCACCACTACTACTGGTACTGTTTGGTTTGTTTGTTGGCTATATGTCATAAGTGATGGCAACGCTCTACGTGCACGAAATAAAATTTTAAAAAAAGTCCAAACTCTGTTTTTCTCAATCACGTGTCTCGACGGCTGGATAATATATGAGAGTTTTTTTTGTCACCGTCTGGAGTCCCCACCGCGCGTTCCCGTGCCAGCTACGCACGCACACCTTTAGAGAGACTTATCAACAGGTACTTTTTCTCGCGGCGCATACGTACAAAACTCGCACTCCCCACTGAGTTTCACAAATGGCGAAGTCTTATCCCCTTCGGCTGATGTAGGTCGCGGCAACGCTCGTCTGGTACACCACAGTTACTAGGCCCTCCTCCCTCGTGATGCCAAGACTGATTTTGGTGGTATTTCTATGCCCCCCCACTGTCATG
Organism: Saccharina japonica; assembly: GCA_008828725.1. Taxonomy (NCBI): domain Eukaryota; class Phaeophyceae; order Laminariales; family Laminariaceae; genus Saccharina; species Saccharina japonica. The sequence goes on from MEHQ01001318.1 coordinate 465,708, forward strand.
TCATGCCAACTACTATTTGTGCACTATTTCTCCAGCTCTCTCCCTGTCGTATCTCAGATCAGGGGGTTCCGTAGCGGGCCGTCTCCTCCGCCCATCTCGACTACGGCGGTGCACGCCTTCAAATTTTGTCGCAAGAACAGCAGTTCCATCAATTTCTTCCCTAGTCGACTCGCGTCGAAATAGTTGTGTGCGGACACGCTATATACCATAGGCGCTTTCTGTAGCCATTTTGTTCTGCACAAGAAAAAAAAAATGTCACTCGAGAGAGCTAGAGGGGGGCTCGAATGCCCGTAAGTCGGCCTTTAAGTAATTGTGAGGCTTCAAATCAGTAGATCACTGGGGCCGCTAATTTTAACAGATTGAAGTATTTCTGTAGTTCATGATCTGTCCGAGGTGTTGTAAGTATTCCAAAACGAAAATCGGGTGAGCGATTTTGGCGATTTTGGTCAATTCCTCAGTTGAGGGGTATACTAATAGTCAGTAATAGTCAGTGTAAAAAGTGAAGAAAAACTAAATGTGTTTTTGGCCGAAAATGATACCCCGCCCGTAACACGCCTCTCAGCCGACGAGAAAAACTGCTCTGTCCCGACATTTATAAGAGCCATTTATATATTGATGTTGAACCCAAACGGTCCCTATCCTTAGTAGCCGAATGCTGCTCGGTAGTGATGGTGATGGGAATGATGGTGTCCAGAATCGGCATTTGTTTTTTCCCCGCTGTATCGGCCCCGCTCTCTGGCATAGTTCGGCGTACCCCTAGTATATACTTAAGGACATAGCGGTAGGATGCTAATCAGACTATAGTACGAACAAATCCAACATTGACAGCTCTCTCTCTAGGCGAGGATGGACTATCTCGCGCCCGCCCCCCCCCCCCAATGTCTGCCTGGTCGGTGAAAACCCGACAACGTGCTCCGTCCCGGCATTGTAGGATCGAGGTCTGTGGTCATCACAAGCATGCATGAACACGATTACCCCCCCAGACCGCTCGCGCTGCCGCTGGCGCTGCTGGCAGAGCCCGCCCCCCCCTCTCTCGCTGCCGCCTCCGCCTCTCGAACGTCCTCTACTTCTTCGCCTTTTCATAATCTGCTGCAGTGCGTACGTGCGTGCGAGGGACCTGCTTGTGTGTGTGTTTTTTTTTAATATTTTGTGGCGGACTGGTAAAAATAAAGGTTGCTAAGCTCACCACACTTCCACCTTTAAAGTACGGTCAGCACACTTCCGTCGTGTGACAATCTAACCCGTCCTCTCCCGTTGAATTTTTTGTTATTTTGTCGTCGTTGTCGTCGTCGTCGTCGTCGTCGTTTTGTTTTGTTCCGTGCTTGTTGTCGGTCCGAAAATTCATTTATTGCAGATGTAGTGCGATCGTCCCGAGGGAGGAGTGCATCTTGGAAGGATTCTGCTGATCTCACTGCTCGGCTACTGCTGCTGCTGCTGCTGCTGATTGGAAAAAATGCGACGGTTACGGGGGAGGGGGGCGGCGGAAGCGCTACGGTGCCACTTTCTCTTTTTTTGTTTCCGGGAACATAGTATACACATCATGGTTATCAGAACCAAATTTGGTGTGTAAGCATTAGGGGGGATGTTCATGGTTCTTGGGCCCATCGTGGGTTATTTTCTTCCTACGATAGCCCGCCCCGAAATAGTTGAAAAGACGGTGCTCCGTTGGCTATATACGGCCACACGACCAGTCCCGGCTCCTCGGTGCATGTCGCACACGTATGTCCACGACGGTCAGGCGGCACCCCCCTCGGTGAAAACCCGACATGCTCCGTCCCGGCATCGTAGGGATGCGAGGGTCTATGGTCATACGACTACGGCCATGCATGAAAATGAAGTACACCCCCCCCCCCCCGGTACTCTCTACTTTTTATACGTAGGTACTGTATATATATATCCTCTCCGAGTGTAGCTGGCTGCCCAAGCCCCAGCCCCCAGCCAATCAGCGGCATTGGGATTTCCACACCGTGCGAGGCGGTATCGCCCCTGGGTGGTGTATAGCGCCCCGGGGGATCACCGTGTTCGTCCCCGCTTTGTCGGAGTTGTAGATGCACGGAGGGGTTTGAATTTTTTATCCGGGGTTGGGTTGGGACCATCGTAACTTCCCCGGATGCTACGTCTATTTGTATGTTGTGTGCGCGTTGGTAGAGGTTGTGTGACAGCACACTTGATTGATTGGTTGATTGATTGATTGATTGATTTATTTATTGATTGGATAAATGATTGGTTGATTGATTGGTTGATTGATTGGTTGATTGATTGGTTGATCGGTTGATTGATTGATTCTTAGTTTTGTCCTAGGAAAGGTCGGGTTGACCACTCGGCAGCACGACTGCTTAGACTCGGACTGGATGTTTTTCGCGGTATATACGTATCGTGTAAGGGTTAATATGGTTGACTTTGTGTGATGAGGGTTTGCGAGTAGTATTGTGGCGTTCTTTTTTCCTCGTATAGGGTATATAGCCCTCGAGTTGGATTGATGTATGTACGTCTTTATAGGGGTTTTGTGGGCAGTATGAAGGTGTTTATTTTGAAACGATAAGGGCCCTGGATTGAATTGATGCACGTACGTACGTCCATATCATACGTATCCGGTGTATATACGTGAAGCCTCTGCAACTTATTTTCGGGGCTATATATCGGGCGTGCGTGGCAAGCTTGTACGCACAGCGATGGGGGGATAGGGCTTCGAGTCCGATCGAGATGTAACCAGCCGTCTTTCTTGTGTGCTGCTCCCCGCGCGCCGTACGTATAGGAATACACGTATGATACGTGAAGTTAGTTGCATGAGGGGGAAACTGATGAAAGAGGATCCCGAGAATCGGGCTTCGGCCTATATGGAAGGATTTCTGATCCGGGGATGGGACATTATCCTCCCCGGGTGCCGATGTCTCCACGAACCCCAGCCAAGCAGAAATCTGCCAGTGGGGTTGGGGTTTCCACACCGTGCGGAGCGGTATCGATCCGCGAATGGGGGGAGGCGGGGGGGGGGCGGGAGTTGTAGATTCGTGAAGGCGTATACTATGCCTGGGGTACGGGGTAGACTTCTGTGTATAGAGATTGTGTACACCCGCCACCATTGCGCTGTACGTACGGTATGATACATATATATTATCAGGCGCTGCAGATACAACCAGTATATACATACGCGTGTATACAGCTGGTCGCAACCACGCATTCGTGCATGCGTGAGTGTCACGACCGATCAGGCAGACATTTTGCATTCACCAAAAAGCGCGAAGCAGCGCCCGTGGGATGCGCCGGGCGAGCCCCATGAAAGGGTAAAACCCACTGCTGCTGTACTACTGCGTCTCCTACTGCAAGAACCGCTTGCGAGGCGGACTTTCTTGCGTATGGAGGCCGGCGTCGATTGCACTGTTTCCCCCCCCCCTGGTATGGCCAACTTAGGACTCGGGGGGTGGGGGGAGGGGTGTGGGGGTGGGGGGGGGGGTGGAGGGGTATGTTCACACGTGGAGAAGCTGTGCTAGAGCGCCGCTGGGGAGGCTGCGCATGTGCATGCTCGGCGCACACGGGCTGCTCGAGGCGGTTGTGTGTGTCCCCGGTTGTGGTCCTGATGGTGTAGCCGGATGCCGCGTGTTTCGTATAGTAGAGCGGGCTAGGTGGAGTTCGTAAGGATGGGGGACGTTTTTCGTTTTTCGTTTTTATTTTTTTTCCCCCCGCCTACGTACCGAAAAAGAAAAGACAAAAAAGTTGGTTTGTGGAGTACATAAACTACAAAGTAGGTATTATATGTATGCGGGAAAAAGTGGTATATTGAGAAGACTACAAAGCAGTGCGTAGGTATTGCCATGGTATGTGTATGCGGCACGTGTATAGCATGCTTTGAGCGAGTGTGGCGGAGGCATTATTTAGGATGCCCCCCCGTTATGTCGTCCTAGTCGTACATGGTGTAGGCTTTTCCTTGATCCTGCCTGCCACACGTCACGATGTAACTGTCAATTCATTCCACCGTCGGTATATACGTCGTCGGTAGGGTACGTACACAGACTACTGTATTATGGTCACGTATATATATGTGATGGTGTACGCTTTTGTTTCTGTTTTCAATGGCTTAAAAAAAGGGGCGCCTCCCGCCGCTTTTTTAAAGACTTTTGCCGGCGATAATTGCGCAGAAAAAGTCGCGCGAAAAGTATTAGTTTGTTTGTACCTACAGTATTATACGTTCTGCTGTACGTAGGTTCTCGTACGAAAAAAAAATCAAGAAACATGTAGACTACGTAAGAACTCGTTTATACGTAGTTCTTCGCGTGAGCCCTGTCCTTTGTCAGTATGTTATTACAGGAAAAACTAGTAATCAGAACCACATGTGGATCGTTAACGTATGGGGGCGTATTAGTTTTTGGGTCCATCGTCAGTTTTGATTGTTGCAGCCCCCCGGAGTAGTAGTAGTAGTAGTAGTAGTAGTAGGAGGAGGAGTAGTAGTAGCAGGAGTGGCTTTTCGTCAGCGATTTATTACGAAGGGTAGATGTTAACAGTTCGTATGTAGAGCTATTGATTGAGGCGGATACTTAACAGTGCGAGTATATCGTACGTAGCGTACGGCGTGTGTTTTGTCGTACCACCACCGCCTGTTTTTTTTTTTTTTTGTGTGTGTACGTATTTTGTAGGTCAATTTTACAATATCATTTTGTTTTGTTACTTACTCGTAAATGAGGTGTTGTGAGTCCAGGACCTGTTTTTTGGTCGAGGATAAATGAAAATCCAGGGAGTCAAGTACCTGGTAAGTACGTACAGTAAGTGTTTTGGTGACAACGTCTACGTATGATACGAATAGCAAAGAAAATTCCAAGATGTTTATCTACTGATGGTGGAAGTTGTGTTACCCGCGGTTGCCATCTGCACCCCGTCAACCCCCTTCCAGTCAATACCCTATATACATGTTGATCTGTTCTGTACTGTTGCTCGTTGTATCGTATACCTTGTGGCGGGGAAGGGGGGAGGGGGGGGGTACTCATTTGTTGCTTGCCTTAGTGATTTGACCATTGACCACGCATCCCTTTCGAGACGGAGCATCGTCTTGTGGGAGTGCCTAATTGCTATTCGCGAACTGCAGCATTGATTTGCAACTCGCACGCTTACGGTTCGCGCTTCGCGCTCTCGGCCTCCGATGGCTCCTGCGGAGGACTGATTTTTTGTTTCTGCACCACTGCTCGAACTGTGAGTGGGAGCAGGGTGTAAAAAGGGATCAGGCCCGGGTTGGGATCAGGAAAAGGTGTTCCGACCAGAAAAATAGAGGTGCGATTTTTTGGGGTTGGTACGACAACGCGTTTCCACCCTAAAACGCTTAAAACACTGATACCTATGGTGTGGATTGCAATTAGTGCTGCAGTCTGCGAATTGCACTTAGTCGCGCCCATACCTTGTGGTAATTTCGCTAGTAATATAGGGAGGCGATCGGGCGTATGCAAACTTTTTTTTTTCTTATTCTTTAGGTAAACAGCTTTTATTTGGAGAGATTCCACTGAGATTTGCTCGACAATGTAATGTACAATATTAGGGGGGATGTTGATGTATCCTTAACGGGATTGTTACTGCTCAGCATATGTAAGTGTCATAGATACCATAGGGTGCGTTTTTTCAAGGATTATTTGCAGGCTTTCCAGGGGGAGAGGCATCTTATTTTGATTATGGGAGATATATTGCGTAGTTGGGGGGGTGGGGGAGTGGTGTTTTCGTGTCATGCATGGGCGTAGTCGTATGGTCATAGACCCTCGCATCCCTACAATGCCGGGGCGGAGCACGTCGGGTTTTCATCGGCCAGGTAGACATTGATTGCTCGCACCAAAGCGCGAAGCGAAACGTGAGGTGTTTGGCGAGTCGCATGAAGGGTGACAACTGCATCCTCTACTACTAAGAACCGCTTGTGAGACGGACTTTTTCTTGCATATAGATGACTGCGTCGAACTAATGGAATGAATACGAACCGTAGTTGCTGGTTGGGTCAAAGGGGTATTAACATTCCGCACACACATCATATGTATGACATGCATTGTTCTACCCTTATTTGCACATTTTCCCGGCGGGGGGAGGTGTACTCATTAGCCGCATGTCGTGCATGGCTGTAGTCGTATGGCCATAGACCCTCGCATCCCTACAATGCCGGGACGGAGCATGTCGGGTTTTCACCGACCAGGCAGACATTGCTTGCACCGAGCGCGAACCGCCGCGAGGTGTTGGACGAGTCACATGAAGGGTGAGCTGCATCCTACTAAGAACCGCTTGTGAGGCGAACTTGCATATGGACGACAGCCCCCAATAAATTGATTTGATTTCTTGTGTGGCCACTTCCAGAGACTCGTAGTGGGGAGGGTTATAACATGTGTCTTAAGCAGAAAAAGGTACCGTATGTTTTCTTTTTTTAAATGGGATTCCTGCTCTTCTTTTACCCATTTTGAACTGCACTACTACCTGTACACGAACAACTATCTACGAGTGAGTCTAGTTTCAAGTAATTTAGTTTCAAAACGGGGGTTCGTTTCAAGTAATTTATTTTCAAAACGGGAGTTCGTTCCTATTATTACGTAGTAATCGTTCCTTGATATATATAATACATATATATTTAATTGCGCACAAGCTGTCGTATTGATAAGGTAGATGTTCGTTGTTCGTGGTGTGGGGGAGTATAATTAATTAATTTAGCGAAAGGGGAAGAAGAATATCAGGTATGCACGAGTATGCACTTCCTTCATGCTCGCAACCCTAAGAAAAGCTTGACGTTATTATTTTAGTTGCCATCTGACAACGTGTATAACGCTTGTTCCAATCATACCATCCACATATAAAACGGAATCCAACATCCAATGACTTGGATGAGATTATTATTTTTATATTTATTTGCCTTCCGACAATGTGCAGGGCGTTATTCGTTCAGAATGAAAAAGCTGACACAATTCGTCGAATACCACCACTCTCATTCAACCACTTCTCCTCCTCTGTGTGTACTCAATAGAATACGCACCCTTTACCCAATTATTGTACCTGCTATATATCTATTCGCCGTGCTTCCTACTCTACATCTACATTCCACCCCCACGCCATGGGAAGTAATCCTCCCTCCTCCTCCCTTCTCCCCCTGGCGGCCTGCCGGTCTTGCAGGGCGAGCTTGTATCGGTGCACCCGGCGTGAGATCGCGACCTGGGTGGTTACCGATATGACCTGGAAAAGGTGCTCCTTACAGACCCCTTTTCTTGATAAGGACCCCCCGTCCGTTCCTCCGACGATGCTCGCCGCCAGCTGGTCGATGAACTCGCTACCTTCCTTCCCGAGGCGTCCAAAGCTTTCCACCGCAAGGGTGACAAGTTTATGGCTGCGCTCGTCGAAGGACACCTGTCCTGCACGAGCGTAGTGGTTGCGCTTTCGCGCCTCAGAAGTGGAGGCAGCTGATCCGTCTCGATCAGCGCTGCCAGCCCGCATGTGAACCCTCGCTTGGGGGTCTGCATGCGTGATGTCGAGGAGTATCGCCTTGTTGCGGTACTCTGACGTTGTAGCGTCTCGGAGGCCTCCCCTCTCGATCACTATATCCATCCGGAGGTTCCTGTCGGCGTTGAAGGGCGCTCCGCTTTCCACTTGATGGCGGATGGATAACCGCTTGAAGGTGCGGGACAGCGCGTGGACTAGCGGCTGATGCTGGTTTACCTGCGCGCCTGCTCGGTGGCATGTGCGCGCGTGGCGCGTGTTGACATCCGTCGCTTCGCAGCAGGGGCACCTCGCCGCTAGGGGCTCTTCCATTCCCAGGAAGCGCCGTCCCATAGACACGAACTCCGAAGCCGGTATGATTCGTGCCGGGTCCACAGGCCTTGCCCTCAAACAGGCGACAGCGCCTGGTCCCGATAGGCTCCGTTGCCGAGCCTTGGCAAGATCTCTTGTTTCGATTCCCCCAAACACGTCGTTCGGATCCGACGGTCCTGCTGCCTCGGGGAGGTGGTCCAGGGAAGCAACGTACCGTTGGTACCGTACCTGGTTCACCTGCTGCCCCAGCTTGTGCTGCGCCTTGTGGGAGCTGATCGTTTGGGCGTCATGTGCCGGTAGCACCTCCACATCAGACTGCTCCGCTACTCCATCGTCATTCGTGCGGAACGCCCTGTTTCGCCAGCTTTCCGGGACCACGTTTGCCATGGCCTCCTCCGATACGCCGTGAATGTCGCGAAGGTCCCTAACGCTACTCCATATGCGGCGAACGAGGTCCGAATTAGGCAGCTCCCTTCGGACTTTTTCTCCCAATGGACCGGAGAGGTCAGCAAGGACCTCTGGCACCGTCGCCACTAAGCTCCCGATGGACGCTGACATTCTCCTTGATTCAGCCGACGACAGTCCAAACCCCCCGGCCCCCGTGGAGAGGCTCGCCTGCGCTATCTGGTGGGGCTGTAGCGTCAACCGGTCCGCCGGGCATCCGTCCGCAAAGAACGACGATTCATCTGTTGTCCCTGGAATCTCGTGAAGGCGCTCTAGCATCCACATCGCGCTAGTGTCTGCCCTCTGACACGCGGGTAGTGACAGCTCCGGGCCCATTACCCGCTCAATGTAGGAGGTCCGCTGTACCATTGAGCTGGTGGCGATGAGGTTCGCTGACTGTTTGTCCGGCATACGCGGCAGGATGCGCGCGAGTTGTTTTGCCCCCCCATCTCGGACTATTTCCACGGCGCTGTTCACCGCGAATGCATCGTTGCCTATGGGCACGCCAACCACCTTTACCCCACCCCCTTCCGCAATGCGAACACCGATGCCCCCCAGAAGTGCAATCTCTTCCGGCGTAGGCACATGCCCTTTTGGGGGCAAAGCGACCGTCTTGCTGGGGTTAAATGGTGATGCCTATTTTGCACAGCTCGTGTTGGAGAAAGGGCACTACTCTCACAGTATTCGGTGGGATCTCTGACATACCGATGCTGATGTCGTCGAGGTAGGAAAAGGCTTCAACACCCCTGGGTTCGAACTTCTCGCGGACCTGCTTCAGTACTGGCAGCAATGGCATGCAGAACAGCGCCGGGCCCATGGCGTCCCCTTGCTGCACTCCGCTGGAACATTCGATCTTTCGCCGCTCTCCCGAATCCATTAGGAAGAACACAGGGGCGGGCCTCTCACCGTAGCATTTTGCGATGAACGGCGTGAGCGCGGGCACGCAAGTGGCCGCCTCGGCAAGTACTGCCGTCCGCTTCACCGTATTGAAGGCGTTGGAACAGTCGGTTAGGATGGGCCAGTTTCTTGCCTCATGGTGCACCCGGGCGCGTAGAGCTACCTGCTCCACCCCCCCTCGAACCCCTACCCCAAACTGCCTTGCCTCACGATTCATCTCTTCCAGCCGTGGCCGCCACTGCCGCATAGTCCTGGCTGCGAGAAGACATCTCCACGTCATACCTACACATACGGGGCGGCATTTTTCCCCCAAGGCAATGAGGTTGGACTGCAAGAAGAGCTGCCAGAATTCCGGCGGAAATGCACCGGGGTCGTCCAAGATCCGCCTCCAGAAGGCCTTGATGCCAGCTCCAAACTTCTCGCGACCGAAGCCGGTCCTGATGATCGATTGCAGGTGTGAGAAGCGTAGACCGTCACTCCCCGCACCTGATAGCGCATTGCGGGAGTTGATGACGTCGAGGGCGACCTGCGAATCGAATACCTCGTTCGGACGCCAGTTGGGAATACCCCCTTCCTCCGGTTCCGTGGAGCTTGCTGCCACCGCTGCCACAGGCGACTCGGAAACGGAAGCACGTTCTTCCCCCGGGAATTTTGTTTTCACCCGTTCCCATGTTACCTCGTCGCCGGGCGCACGCGGTTCCGCGAGAAGACCGCGTGCTGCCACTGACACCCCGCCCGGGTGGCGACAGGCTGACGACGCTCTCTCGTACTTGGGCGCGTCTGTGGCTTCGTAGGTTGGGCCCCTGAGCCGTGTCGATGCTCGGCTGGTCTACTCCATCAACCACGGGAGAATAAGGGTGATATCGCCACGTTCGACAGACGCGAATCTCTCGCGTCGCTTCACGCGAGTGTAGCAGTGCTGGCACGATGTACCACAGCTTGATGGCCCTCAGGAGCGAACTCGGCGTCTCGGAGTGTCTGTTTGGCCGATGCGCTCCGAGGGCGTGGTTTAGGAGACTAAGCACGTGGGTGAGAAGCTTGGCGTGGGCAGTAGCTAGCCCCGGCTGCACCTTAACAACGGTGATGAAACGTTGTTGGAGATGTTCAAGAGAAACGTCATCGAGTGGCCCTGCTATTCCTAACGATTTTTGGTCCCAAGGGTAGCATAATTCTTCCCTCCGTTCATCGGAGTTGTTGTCCGGCCTTCCTCCAAGTCCTGCGACCGTAAAGCGAAGTCCAGGATCAGCCTGAACTGCTACCTCCAGTGATTCCCGTCTCCCATGGCGGGCTGTGCACCCACGTGTAGCGCAAGTGAGTTGTACGTGTGACCCACCCCTTCGGATAGCTTGCACCACATACCGCGCGTGCATAACATGCTGGTTTCCACACGGTAGCCCTACCACTCGGTGCCCCCGAGCAACTGCCGCTCGGCACCCCCCAAACATCACGCCGTCTTGGCTGGCGCCAATGAATGCACGGAGTTACTCTACGCTCCCCGATGCTTGTCCTCCTCCCTCGCTACCTCCTCCTTCCCTGGGGAGCTCTCTCTCTTCGCCACCGCCGTCTCTCGATCCAGGAGCCGAGGGAAGCTCGCTGCCCCCTCTCGACCCAGGAGCCGAGGGCGGCACGCTGCCCCCTCTCGGTTCAGGAGCCGGGGGTGGCTCACTGCCCCCGGGTCGAGGGATTATTCCCCGGTTCGTGACGGCCCCTCTCCCAGTGCTTGCCGCTCGTGACCCCCTCCCAGACCCACGCGGTCGGCCTCGTCCGCCTCTTTTGCCCCCCCCCTCCCCGGCTGCGCTACCAGGTTCAGAGGAAGTATCCCCAGGTGTTGCTGGGGTGGCGCTGGGCGGTGTCAGGGGGACCTCCGAGCTTCCCAACGGCGTGACATCCCTGTCTATTGCTGATTGGAGGTTTGCCATGGCTACTATAGCAGCATTTCCCTGATCCACCTGCCCCCTTACCCGCGAGTCTGCCTCCGACGCCAAAGCTTCTCCTCCCGGTGGTGTCGTCCCCGCCGCCGGAGGCAGAGGCAGCGCAGCACTTGGACAGGAACCTCCAACATTTGCCCCCATTCCACCTTGGCCGCCCTCGCATGAGGGCGATGCGCTTCCAGCTGACCGAGAGGACGTTGCCGTTGCCAATGTTGCAGAGGCGGTACTGGGTCGTGCCTGGGAGATCTCCACTTGTCCCGCTAGCGCGGCCTCCCTACCCCCTTCGGTGTGACGGCTTTCCACGGCACTCCCAGCGGCGCTTCCCTGCTCCACCTGCCCCCCAGCTTGCGGACCGCTCTCCGCCGCCGGGACCGTTTCCTCCGTTGTGGATACCGCCGTCGTCGGAAAAGGAGGCAAATCGTCCCCTGCCTCCAAGCGTTTTGGGCCCCGGGGGTCCACCCCGCCGTCGGAAGAGAAGGTAGCGCATCACCTGATTCCCGCACGTTTAGTACCCCGAGGGTGCACCTAGTCAGGACTGTGCTGGATGTTGTCCGGGGAATCCCCACTTGTCCTGCTGACGTAGCATCCCTGTTCCCCTCGGCCTGACGGTTCTCTATGGCATTTCCAGCAGTGCCGCCCTGATCGCTCTGCCCCCTTATTAACGGCTCGCTCTCCAGTGCCTGGCCCGCCCCTCCTGGCGTGTCTGCCACCGCCGTCGAAAAAGGAGGCACCACGTCACCTGCCTCCAATGCATTTCGGACCCCTAGGGTCCACCTAGTCAGACGTTCCTCCCATTCGGCGTGGAGGCCTGCCAGAAACTCTTGGACGTGAGGTGATATGTAGATCCTCCTGTTTGGGAGTCGGAGCATGATATCCCGTGGTCGGATGCGTACGCGGCGAAACGCTCACGGTAGTCGGCGGCGGCCGCTTGCCATTCCCTCGTGCGGGGGAACTCGAGGTAAGCCGCTCGGGGCATGCCCAGGGCATCGCTGAACAGGGAGCACAACAGGAACGAAGAGGTTGGGCTCCTTCCATGGGTCCTCACCATGTGCTCGAATGTGTGGTGATGACCAGTCGTCACATAACTGGCCGGTACCAGCCGGGGGCCCTCCTCCTCAAGGAGTTCGGCGAACTGCAGGGCACCTCCCACTGCCGGCCACCTTCCCCCCGGCCGTGGTCTGGGTAGATCTTCCGCTAACTCTGCCGGATGGGGAGGTCGGGTTCTTACTGGCCATTCAGAGCCAAACTCGACGCATGGCCGCGGGTCTGTGTGCCCACATGCGAGGCGTTCCGCACGATCCAGCATGCAGCCGGCGTGTACCCACTCTCCGTGGTCATGGTCACAAGTGATGGTTGTCCTCAGATGGTCGACCTCCGGATTCCTCTCTGTGTTTCGTATATCCACCCCGCAATAGATACATAGGCTTACTATTAATAGCGTGATGTCCCTTGTGATCTCCCGGCTCTCTGTGGGGCCCGGAGCGGCGCCTCTCTCTTCAGGCTGCCCCCTTGGTAACCGCTCGTCCCCCCGCGCCGAGCCCGTTCGCTCCGGTGGGGCCACCACCGCCGTCGGAAAAGGAGGCAGCGCGTCACCTGCCTCCAACGCCCTTTGGACACCGAGGGTCCACCTCATCAGGCGTTCCTCCCATTTGGCGTCAAGGCCCGCAAAATACTCTTGGACATGAGGCCCAATGTAGAGCCCCCGGTTTGGGAGTCGGAGTAAGATATCCTGACGTTGAATGCCGTACGCGGCGAACAGCGTACGATAGTGGGCGGCCGTCGCTTCCCATTCCCTCGCACGGGGGAAATCGAGGTAGGCTTGCTGAGGTCGATCCAGCGCATCGCTGAAAAGGGAGCACAGCACGAACGAAGAGGTTGGGCTCCTCCCCAGGGCTCTCACCATGTGCTCGAACGTGCTGTGAGCCCTGGTCGTCACGTAACTGGCCGACCCCGTGCCGAGGTCACCCCGCTCAAGGAGGGCGGCGAACTGCAGGGCACCACTCACCGCCGCCCACCTCCCCCCCTGCTCGGACATGGGCAGCCCTCTAGCAAGTTCTGCTGGGTGGGGAGGCCTGCTCCCCTCCAGCCACGACGACTGGCACACTATGCAGGACCTAGGGTCGGCATGCCCTCTCGCGATGCGCTCCGCCCGGTCTAGCATGCAGCGTGCATGTACAGACCCTCCGTGAACGCACGGGATTGGCACTCGCACGTGGCTGCCCCCCGACTCTCCAGCAGAGTCATCCAAAACCTGACCGCAATAGGTGCACGCTGCTTCGACGTCACCTCCCCTTCCCCCTTGCACTTGGTGGCGGCCTTCGTCCTGGCTCGCGACCTCCTCCGCACCCGAACTCGCTGATCGCCATAGCAGTTCCAACTGACGTTGTTGATAGGCTCCCCGATCGGAAGCGCGGTCGTACCTCATATGGATCCTCGGCAGAATTTCCGTGAGGAGGAACGTCCTCCGATGCGGCGGTCCTGTCCCTCCCCGAATGGCCACCCCAAACCGGTCGTCTCCCCTATTTTCTGCCCCCTCTGCGCTTTCAACGGCACATCTCCTGTGGACGAGCCAGCCGGAGAAAGAGAACCTCTCGTCGTCTTCTATTGTCCTGTCGCAGACCCCACATAGCGCATACGGTTGCGGAATCGTGCTACGCCAGTCCCAAGAGAGGTCCTCCTCGTCTCTCTCTGTGGCACTCAGTGTCAAGTCCACCCTTTCCTACACAATGTGAGTCCTGCTCCGAAGGCGATTCTCGGCTGCGGTGACCCTGTTTATTAAAGCGCGTTCGTCCTGCGTGTCGGCCGACCTGCCAATAGTGCGAATCTGTTGCAGGAGGGGGTGTAGGTCCACCTCTTGTTGAACTTCGTGTAGGGCGGGGTTCGGGCACGTGACTCGGCGTGCCTCGCCGATGAATCTGGCTCGGGGGATTGCGTCCTCGCAAAAACCTAGAGCGCATCGGCGATGCACGTCGCACGAGCAGGACACCTGCACGCGTTCAGTCTCCTCAACCAGTCCATGGCAAATGCTGCATATCAATCGTTCGCCCCTCTCGCCCCCTGTGGTCCTTGTGGGTGCCCTCCTTTCCCCCTCAGCCGGCATCGCCTGCCGCGCGACCTCTAGGGCCTCTGCCATAATCTTGTCGCTGTGCTGACGGGACGCTATCCCGTCGGCTACGCCAGTTGTTACGATCGCCCGACACGCCGGGCAACGCAGGTCGGCCCCTGCCCTAACACGAAGTGCGGCGTAGCACGGTAGGTGCAGCCGGTGAGGGCAGCTCCCTAGATATACCATCGGAGCCACCAAGGCCTCTTTCTGCTGGCGCCTGCGATGGTGGCCGTGGTGGCGATGGTCGTGGTTCGGACGTCGGCGCGGGTTCCGAACTCCCTCCATCCTGCGTCGATGCGCACGTCGGCTGTGACGAACTTGGTGGCGCCAACTGCGCCAGTCTAGCCGCTGACTGCGTTGACGATTCTAGCGCAATGACCATGCCCGGCGTCAAAAGTGGTGTGCCTGTCGAGGGACGGGTAGTTGTCGGCAGCCGCGGTGGCGGGGACGGTGGCGACGGCGGCGAACCTTCCATGACGGGTATCCCAAGCGGAAGGGAAGTCGTCAAGGGAGTCCCCGTATCCGTTGCCGTCGGCGGTTGAATAGTTTCTCGCGCCCGCTGTACTAAACGGGGCGTACCCGGGGATGATTCCGGCGACGACGGTGCCGGCTCCAAAAGTGTTATCGATGATATAAGCTGCGTTGTGGTTGGCTGCTGACGGGAGGATTCGTGAAGAGACTCGGTGGGAGGTTGGCGTCTTTCCTCCTCATCCAATGATCGTGCGACAGCCCTAGCAGCTATCCGGGTGCGTGTCCTTGTCCTGGTGGATATAAGGCCCTCTGCAGGTACCCTCGCCGCGGCTCGCCGCCGTTCGCCTGTTGCTGTTTCCGTCCTTGTGGACGGTCCGAGTTGCGCCGCCGCCCCGTTGGGACCTCTTCCCAACGTGGTACCGCTATTAGTGCTGTGAAAGCCCCCTCTCACTTCTACCCTAGTTCTCTCCGTGCTGGGTGCGTTATCCTCGTGCGACGTCTCCTCCTGAACGGGGGGGGGACCGACCGCTCTTGTATCTTGAGAGCCCTGCGCCGCACCCATTGGCAGCGGGGGAGGAAGCCCTACCCTAGTGTGAGCTCCACCACCGACGAGAGCTGCCCCGCAGCCCAGCTGGCTCCTCACAGGTGTGAGTCCGCCCAAGCCCCCCCTCCGAACAAGGCTCCCAGCCGCAACACGGGCGTCTTGAGACATCGGGTTCAGGTCCCGGGAACCCGGTTCCGCACCCGGCGGTAGTGGGGGAGAAGACCCCACCCCACTTTGAGCAACACCTTCGACGGGGAGTGCACGGCAACCCTGCTGACTCCTCGCGGGCGTGCCCCTCCTCCAGAGCCCCCTCCGAGCTAAGCTGCTCGCTTCACGACGTGCATCCTGAGACCCAGAACTCGAGTTCAGAGAGCCCGATGCCGCACCCGTTGACATATGCAGAGAAGATCTTACCCTGTTGTGGGCACCATTGCTGACCTGGGGCGACCGATACCCCTGTTGATGCCTCTCCGGCGTAGATCCCCTCAAAAACCCCTGCTGGGAGAAGCTCCCGAGTCCACCGTTTGCTCTCCTGTTCTCCGTCGGTGTTGGCCCACCCACTCTCGCCCCCAAACTAGCTCTCGCCGTACTGGTCTCATTTACCCCCTGAACTACCTCCTCCGGAACGGGTTCAACATCCATTGGATCGCTGGCCCTTTGGCGTCGCTGACCACTCCTTGCTCTCCGACTGGGGGAAAGGCAAACCGCTCTTAGGTTGTGGTATTCGACGAATTGTCTCAGCCTTTTCATTCTGAATGAAAAAAACCCTGCACAAGTCGGAGGGCAAAAATATAATAATGACTTCAGACTACGAGTACGTAAATGTTACCAATCAGACCTGCTTTTGACTTTATCCTTGATGTATTCTCAATAAATACTTGCTTGCTTGCTCGCCGGGTGCCTTCTGAACCAAGGGGCGAGATATCCCTTACGGTACCCAGACAGACGATAGGCGATCATAACGCCTGCCAGATATAATGAGGGGACTCTTGCTACAACAATAAACCATAACGCCGCAACAGGGGAGAGGGGATACCGCCGTGACGTCAATTAATTATAACTCCCCATTTAGGATCGCACTTCCCTTCCTTGTGGGGACAAAACACGTGGAATTGGAGTCAGATTTAGGTTTAACGGTTAT
The DNA here is from genome assembly GCA_008828725.1 of Saccharina japonica. Classification (NCBI taxonomy): domain Eukaryota; class Phaeophyceae; order Laminariales; family Laminariaceae; genus Saccharina; species Saccharina japonica. The sequence goes on from MEHQ01001318.1 coordinate 481,991, forward strand.
CATGTATACAGCTGTACTCTCCCTGTTGCTTCCACGTGACAATGTGTGTATGTGTGTATGCACCGCGCTGCAGCGCGCATGTATAATATACGAGTATTCTTCTTTTTTTCGGTGTGCTGTACGTACGTATGATACCGTACATTATACCACACGTAGACTGCCGTATCATACTACGTAGCATGCATACAGCAGTATGTATGTACTCTCGTATCTGATACCAGTACGAGTATCGTACGTATGTACTTGTTGCATGTTTGGGTATCTTGTTCTTGTATCACATGAAGATATGAAGCACCGCCGCGCCGCCGTATCGTACGTCGTACGGTACGTAGCAGTAAATAATACCTGGTATGTAGTTAGGCCGCCGAGCGTTACAAGTGCGAACCGGCACAAAACAACCAATCTAAAACACAAAATTACGGATTTTTATACCAGGATACGAGGATACTGGATCTGAAACAACAACGGATCGTCGGCCCGCGTACAATCTGTCAACAGCAAGCAGCGTATGCTCTCGGTGCGTGCACAATACTTCGAACAGGCTGACCACGCCACCCGTGAACTGCGTGTTGTACCCCGTCACATCGAGGGTGTCCTAGAGACCTCTTGCTCTTGGCTCAATCAAGCATCGAGATCCACGACACAGCAGCACCTACCTGCTTCCTGTGTGTGCTGCGCTTCGCTGTAAAAAGCCACAGCAGTCCCAGCAGCGCGGGGTGCTTGCTTTCTCTCGCAGCAAGTTCCAGTTCGTGCGGAAAAAGCAGCATCGATCGCGAATACTTACCTGGGTTGAGAAACTACCAATTTGTGCGGAAATATAATGGTCGTTTTGTTATAATATTTTATAACAAAACGGGCATTATATTCACGGACAGATCGGTAGTTTTTTTCCCGCGGCAAGTAGCACGCTGGCTGCACTGTCTGCAGCACTACTGGGAAAGCCTCAGGACACCATCATAAGAGAAGAAGAAGAAGAAGGAGGGAAACATCTCAACGGCAGAGCGGCAGAGCGCAGGCCACAACCAAGAGCAGCAGGAAGGAGGCAGTAGGCATCAAGCAGACACCGGCTAGCCCACTACACAACAGGCACCACCTTCTTTCTACTCTCGGCATCTTCCCTGCTGCTGCTGCTGCTGCTGCTGCTGCTGCTGCTGCTGCTGCTGCTGCTGCTGCTGCTGCTGCTGCTGCTGGCTTACTTTTGTCTGTGGCATCTGTACGGATCTATCCGCAGGAGTCTACGCAGTACGACACATACACTGCATACAATACGAGTATATACGCACCTACTGGTGGTACATGCGTCATCGTAGAAGTTCTACGTACTCGGCACAAAACGAACAAGCAAACGCTTCAACAGCTGCAAGTAAAGTCTGTCTAGCTGGAGCGTGCTCAGCTGCAGCGCATCTAATTATCTCCTGCTGCGATGACTTCGCCGCTTCCACCACCAACGGACTCGAGCGAACACCATGACCGTCGTCATCGTCATCGTGATGCGATGGTCCAAGAGGAGCAGCCTGCGACGACGCCATCGCCATCGTCCCTGTCGGAGCTCGAAAGCGGTGGCGAGTGTTCCATGAGTCGTGGAAGCCTTCACTTTCCAAGTCCTCTGCCGGAATATTCTCCCGAGCGTTATTATGGCCCCGGGGACGATGGTGGTGGTGGCGGTGGTGGTGGCGGTGGTGGTGATGGTGGTGGCGCTCGTGACCGTCGGGAGGTGGGGGTTGCGGTAGGTCCAGGTCCACCACCATCATCATCATCATCTTCCGAAGTTACGAATTGTAACCTACCGACATCGTCGTCGAAGTCGTCGTCGCTACAAGAGAAAACAGCAGCAGCACCAGCAACAACGCCAGCGCTAACACTGATTATACCAACAACAACAACAGCACCACAGACACCAGCACCAACACCTACACCAACACAGGCAGAGGCGGCGACAATGACATCGATATCGAGACCCCGACGAACACCGCCTCCTAGCAGCAGCGGCAGCAGCAGCAGCAGCGGCAGCAGTGATAGCGGTGATACCAACAACAAAATCAACAGCAGCAGCAGCAGTAACGCCACCGCCACCGCCGCCAACACCAACACCACCAAAACCGCCACCACCAAAAAAACCGCCACCACCGCCATGACGAGCGTTCTTGCGAAGAAGAAGCGGTTGGCGGCGGTGGTGGGGTTCATGGGGGCGCTGGCACGGACCGCTTCGACTTGTGTCGCAGCCTCCCTGGCCATTCTGATAGCCTTCTGGTCCCTCTACCCCGTGTGCACCACGTGTGGGCGCGTCGCGGCCTTGACGGGGATGGATTCTTCTTCGCTCGAGGTCGAGGCGGCGGCGGGCGAGGTGGAACCGTACTCCAACTTGTACATCAATCAGCTCCAGGTGTGTACGTCGTACGTATGGCATGTAAGTTGGGTCGTTTGAGGGTGAGTGATGGTACAAGGGTTGATGACGCGCGCTTCTCCTCTTTTTTACTGAATAACTACAGGCAGTACGACTTGGTACTTCCTCTGTCTCATAAGTAAGGGTATCTAAATGCAATACGTACTGGTACATCATTGTCTACTGCTGCAGGTGCAACCGTGTTAGTGATGGTACTTGTAGCATACCTGGTAGTCGAGTTCGTTAAAAAGATAAAACAAAGATGAAGCGTCGTACGACGTACGTATGGAAAACAATAAAAAATAACGAAGATCTATTTATTTCTGTACTCGTACCTAAAATGGGTCAAAATATTAAAAACCAATGCCTACGTATTTCGGGCTGTTTGGGGAGTATTTTTGAGTTTTTTTTGGGAGTTTGTTTTTTAGATGGGCGATAACTTTAGTGTGGAGTATACCGGGGTGAGGAAGCGGCAGAGGGAGGGGACGTTGGAAAGGGTGATATAACACGATAAGGAAGCCTTAGAGAAGGCTTATGCGTGGCTGGCATCGAGTCCCAGCGATGGCGAGGACGATTCATTTTAACTTTTTTTCCTTTATTTTTCCGACACTTTCTTTCCCGTGGGGAACGCGTGAAATACGACCGTTTTTGGGCCGACTGTTTTTTTCGGCCGTTCGGTCGCATGGTTCAAGCACCAGCCCAGCTGAAAAAAAACCCAGGTTTTTTACTAAAAAAACACCGAAGATTTCAACAAAAAAATCGGAAAACAGATCGGACACGGTTAAGGGCTCGTACAAATTTAGGTACCCTAACTTATGAGACAGAGGAGTATTGATTGTACTTGGTACTCGATACAGCAGGTATGATGACGGTTTCATATATTAGGGAGTTCATATACTTGATGAGGCTTTCTCCATCTGTGAGGTCTCGTGCTGGCTGGTGACTTCCCTGACTTGGCTTGGCTTGCCTTGACTTGACTCCTTGACTTGCTCGCTGCGCCTCGATGGTGGCCTGCGAGGTCCGACGATAATATATATATACTTAACTACGTGGTTTATGTCTACATGAGGAGCACTCCAGCTCGCTGACCCTGCCCGCCTGTGCAAGGCGCCGGCATGAGCCCGAGGTCGTATCAATACGCTATAGCGTGTTGATACGGCCTCAGGCGCCAGGCGAGTGCTTGCGCAGGCAGACGTTAATCAATGCAATGCATTTTCCCGAACCACCAGAAAAGCCGCCCAGGCCAGACAGCCAGAGACGGTATCACCATTGAGATTAACTCTGAAACTAAATAATAAATCTGTCCAGCTCGAAAACTGATTACATATTCATCAGAAAGTTCCGGTGAAAGCGAAAAGCCTCTCTGTTGAGTGGCTTTGTCAAGAAATCCGCGTGTTGTTCCGCAGTCGGTACATGCACAATGGCAAACTCTCCCCGAAACACAAGTTCTCTCAGAAAATGGTGTCGCACGTCGATGTGCTTTGAGTTCGACGTGCACACCGGGTTCTGTGCCAAGTGCCTCGCCCCCTCGTTATCCTCGAAAACCGTGATGCACGGTGTACCAAGACCTGGAAAGATGAAGCACCACACGTACCTCAAAAACATTGCTTCCTTTATGGTGTCCGCGAGTGCAACGTACTCGGCTTCAGTGGTAGAAAGCGTGACGCATTTCTGTGTCCTCGAAAACCAACATACACTTGCACCCGCACACATCACAGCCCCACCCGAAACAGACCTCCTATCGGTGGCCTTGTCGGCATAGTTCGCGTCTGCAAAAGCTACCAGCTCAAGCCCACCTCCCCTCTCAAACGTAATACCAAAATCACTCGTACAAAACACGTACTCTAAAATACCAATCGCAGCCTTCCAGTGAACCTCTTTCGGCGAGTTTGAGTACCTGGCTACCGCTCTTACCGCGTTCGCGACGTCCGGCCTGGTTTGGTTCGCAAGCCACATCAAGCATATGAACTCCCTAATATATGAAACCGTCATCATACCTGCTGTATCGAGTACCAAGCACAATCAATATCCTCCCTGCTTTGCAATCGATACTGTGCGACACCACACATCCGCAGTATGCATACCGAACAGGTGTACAGTCCCATCAACTAATATCCTCCCTGCATGAACAGTATGGCAATAAAGCATCACAATATCACAGCACCTCATATGATATTGTGATGTTTTATTGCCGTACTGTTCACCATGCAGGGAGGATATTAGTTGATGGGACTGTACACCTGTTCGGTATGCATACTGCGGATGTGTGGTGTCGCACAGTATCGATTGCAAAGCAGGGAGGATTTGATTGATGGGACTGTACACCTGTTCGGTATGCATACTGCGGATGTGTGGTGTCGCACAGTATCGATTGCAAAGCAGGGAGGATATTGATTGTGCTTGGTACTCGATACAGCAGGTATGATGACGGTTTCATATATCAGGGAGTTCATATACTTGATGAGGTTTTCTCCATCTGTGAGGTCTCGTGCTGGCTGGTGACTTCCCTGACTTGGCTTGGCTTGCCTTGACTTGACTCCTTGACTTGCTCGCTGCGTCTCGATGGTGGCCTGCGAGGTCCGACGATAATATATATACTTAACTACGTGGTTTATGTCTACATGAGGAGCACTCCAGCTCGCTGACCCTGCCCGCCTGTGCAAGGCGCCGGCATGAGCCCGAGGTCGTATCAATAAGGAGGTTTATGTTTAACCCCCCCCCCCCCCCCCGTTTTAGATTCAGCGCTCTTCGCCGACCGACCGACCGACCGACCGACCGACCGACCGACCGACCGACCGACCGACCGACCGATCGACCGACCGACCGACCGATCGACCGACCGACCGATCGACCGACCGACCTGCTTCATTTTTGCATACGTGTGACATCTCGTGTATTCCTCTGGTCTGAAAATAAAGGTGATCGGTACGCACAATTCATACCACCGGCAAAGTGTCGTTCCTGGCATGAAACGGTTTTGGCCGTACCGGTTCCCGTCCCTCGCGGACCAATTGGACGGAGGGGTGCGCCACCTGGAGCTGGACGTGCATTACGATTGGAAAACCAGAAGGTACGTTAAAGCAAGACAGTGTAACGCTGTCGCTAGGAGCTCTCTCGCTCACAGAGTATATGTAACTGTCGTCAACTCGTGTGCGTGTGTTGGCGTGTTGGCTGATTTTGATAATTTGGAGAATCGTACAATACACCGTATCATGAATCTCGGTCGGCGGTCGGTCGTTGAACGTCGGTCGTAGAACCCGGCTTCAGCCAGCTCGACAGAGAGGGGCACAACAGGGTACAATCTGTATCTTGTTTTTTGGCGCGGTGTAAATTCTTGAATTAGACCCTCGCATTCGCTCGTAATACGGTACCTGGTACTACAGCTGTTTACGTGAAAATAGTTAAAATTTGGCCGACAATATAAGGATCGTTTGGTATTCACACCAGAGTCCAAGTGGGTTTTATATTACCGGTCAGAGTGGTATACTGCAGTATTGGGGAGTTAATGACGAGGCGGCGTTTTTCCTTGTGCCGAAGGGAAAAAAATGATAGGGGGGGGAGTTGGTGAGTACGATACGGCAGTTAGTTATGGCATGACTACCGACCGTGTCGTGTCGTGTTGTATGATACGTATGATACGTGTATTGAGTACTCCAATCGTAACCCATATAATATGCATGTATCCACTGCATCTCTATACGCGTATATATATGCATGCGATCGGTGTATCAGACGCAGCTTGAAGAGACGAGTTTCGACGAAATCCTTTATATCACAAGAGCAGTATACATATGTTTTGTTCTTAAGTTTCGCGGGGGGGCTGTCTGTTGCTGCGTCGCCGAGAGCCTCAATCAAGTTTTAAGTAATCGTCCTCGCCATCGCTGGGACTCGATGCCAGCCAAACATGGTTGGGCTTTACTCACTTGGCTTTCAACCCTAAGTCTGCGCCTATAACCCCGACGTCGTAATATTTTTCTCGGAATTAAGATGCAAATGAGGACTTACCGCCAGTAGGTATATACTAGTTGTTGTTGTTGTTGTTGTTGTTGTTGTTGTTGTTGTTGTTGTTGTTGTTGTTGTTGTTGTTGTTGTTGCTGTTGTTGCTGTTGTCGCTGTTGTTGCTTTTGTGTCACATGCATTGCCATATAGCAGTGCAAGTGGTCCCTGCTGTACTTGCTGTACGAGCAGTGTGGGGCTGTCAACCATTACCGTTTGGTCGAGAGTGGACCAAGACGTAAAAACATTTCTCGTACGACACACGTCGGGAAGATCATCGATCCTCCCCACTTAATGATCTAGGTACTTCAGGGCAGATGATCTGTATGACCTGTATGATCTGTATGACCTGTGTGATCTGTATGATCTGTATGACCTGTATGATCTGTATGATCTGTATGGCCTGTATGATCTGTATGATATGTATGACCTATATGATCTGTATGACCTGTATGATTTATATGACCTGTATGATCTGTATGACCTGTATGACCTGTATGACCTGTATGATATGTATGATCTATATGACCTGTATGATCTGTATGATCTGTATAGTATGTATTATCTGTATGATCTGTGTGATCTAGCTCATGTTGCCGGGTGGGAGCCGTATAATCTACATCGTTTGGCGCGTGTTTTCTGGGTTGGATCTGTGCTATATATACAGATCCCGCACAACAACTCATATCGCCAGCTTCGTTAGGATCTAGATGAGCTAGGTCATGACCTGCCAGATCACGATCTGTACGATGTGTAAATCACTACTACAGACGCTGCCCGCGATGTTTTAACACTCCCCTCTCTCTCTCTCTGTGTCTGTCTCTCTCTCTCTCTGTGTGTCCACACCTCGCCGTGACAGGTGGTTTGTCTATCACATCGCCGTGATAGACCCCCTTTCGACCTGCAACTGCTTCGTGTCGTGCCTCGAAGAGATCAGAGCGTGGAGCGACCTAAACCCGATGCACCACGTACTCTTCATCGACGTCGAACTCAAGCTGACGGGGGACTTCCTCAGGGTGAGACGACAAATCAATTTAGTATCGTATAAAAGACGATTCGGGTTCCAAAGCTACCTGGTACACCGTTCTGGCAGATGACATAACCCCCGTCTGGCATTCCCATGAGAGTCCAAACGTAGATTCTATTTCCGTTTGGACTAGAAGGTGGTACTTCATAGCTTCTTGGCTTGTTATTTTTTCGACCCCCCTGCCACCCTGACGTGCCTTTTCCAGAAACCCTCTACAGGTATCCCTCTCTCACAATTCATGACTTTGCGGTCAGCGCATCGCTACTGAAGACCAGCGGGTGTTCCACTATATCCAGCAGGCGGTACTGCCTGCCTTCACTAAACCCTAAGCTGAACCTTAACCTGAACCCTTCCCCCCCCCCCCCCCCCCCCCCCCCCTACTCTTGCTATTCATAGATTTGTGGTCACCGCACCGCTACCGAGGACCAGCGGGCGTTCAACACTCTCCAGCAGGCGGTGTTGGATGTCTTCCCCCTCGAAAGGATAATCACTCCGAGGGACGTTCGAGGCGGGTATGCCACCGTAACGGAAGCTGTGAAGGCGGGCGGTAACTGCGCCGGAGGGACGTGCGGTACCAGTGGCACTACCAGCAGCGGCAGCAGCGGCAGCAGTGGCAGTGGTAATGGCAGCGGTAGCGATAGCGGCGGTGGTGGAGGAGGCGGTAGTAGCATGGAGGGCGGGGTGGATCCGGAGGAGGCGCAGGCGGGGGAGGGGGAGAGGTTGGTCGGGGGCTGGCCGCGAGTGGACGACTCGAGAGGGATGGTCATATTCGTGATGGACTACCAGACGGTCAACATGGATTGCAGGGGAGGCATGCGGGAGGTGGGTGGAGAGGAGGCCATATCTGGAGGGAAGCACGCCTCGCGGTGTATGCCGAGCGGGGGGGGGGGGGGGCGCCAAAGAAAACCACACGTTACGACTGTAACATTTATTTGACTGCTCTTGCTTGATTTTCTTGAGTTTTATCGCGTTTGCTTCCGGCCTTCGGGTCGGTATCCGGTTTCCCGACCGGCTGTTAACCCTTGTACTGCACTTTTAAACAACAACATTTCCCTGCGTGCTCTAATTTCTCCCTCCCGCCTCCCTCCTCCCCCTACACTCCCACCTCCTCTCGCCCCCCCCCCCCCCCCCCCCCCCCCCCCCCCCCCCCCCCCCCCCCCCCCCCCCCCCCCCCCCCCCCCCCCCTGCCCCTCCCACCCCTCCTACTGCTGCGTTGTTTCTTGCACCCGGTCCTGGTAAGGCTCTACCCGTGGACGAAACTGTGTTTTTCGAGAGGGTGCCGACGTATGAGGTGTGGGACCCGTACTCTAACGGAGCGTTCACCCAGGCGTGCCAGTGCTCCGTGTATTGGCACAGCAGGAGCAATCACCTTGCCAACAAAGGCTACATCATAAGGGTGAGTACCAGGGCTGGCTCTGTGAAGTTGGCTGACAACAAGCCACCGATTCAAGTTTTTTTCTAGTTGGCTTGGTATTACGGTTACGGTAGTTTGCATTCGATAATTGTGTGCTGAGGATAGCTACCATGCTACCCCAGCTTAAGCCGAGTCGCTGATCGGCAACGTAGTCGCTGACCGGTACCTAGAGTTTAATGTGGCGAGCTTGGCTATGTCATCTCCATCGGGGGGTCGTATGAAGGATGGGTACCATGCTACCCAGCAGTATGTCAGCAGCCCACCGAGTCGCTGATAGGCAACATAGTCGCTGGTGAGTACCTGCAGTTGAATGTAGCAAACTTGACTACGTACGAGTATGTCACCTCCATCACGGGGTTGTAGAAAGGTTGCAGCTACCATGGTGTATATGCTCGTGGCCTATCATACCGAGTCACGGATTGGCGTCATAGTCGCTGATCGGTAAGTATAGTTATATATCAAGCTTGACTATGTCACCTCCATCGAGGGGTCGTACTGAGGATATAGCCACCATGTCGCTCGGCAGTAGTCAGTAGCCTAGTGAGTTGCTGATCGATACTATAGTAACTACCTGGTAATCGTTATCTATTGTTAATTATGTACTTCGTATATCAAGTTAGACTATGTCACCTCCAGATCGTAGTAAGGATATAACTACCAGGGCAATACTTAGGTGTTGCGCTGTTGCGCGGGCGCACCTTTTGGGTCAAAATAACCGTTTTGCGCAACAGTAACGTTTTGCGCAACAGTCGCCGCGAGGCCGGTTGCGCGCAGCGCAACACGCGTTTTGTGCGCGCAACATTTTTCGCCGTAGGCGGAGTTATTTGTTGCGAGTTTATTTTTCGCCGGAGGCGAAAAAAAGTTGGGGGGTCTTTTTTGCTAAATCGCCGTGGACGTTATTTTTTCAAGCACCTTTGTTCCAATTGGCTGTAATTGAGCATCTTTTAGGCCCCTTGTCCTATTCGCCACAACCGAAAACAAAAATTGAGCGCCTTTTGCTATTCGCCGTAGGCTGTTTATTATTATTATCTTTGCCATCCAACAATGTGCAGCATGATCTTCAGCGTTGATCACTCATAAAATTCCCAAGGCTGTTTATTCTTTCTTAGGCACTTTTTTCTGTTCGCCGCAGCCAAAAATAATTTTGAAAGGTTTTTTTACTTGGCTTTGAGGCGTATATTCGCGCATATATCGCACGTTTTTGCACAGACCCCGAACCAGTAATGAATGCCCTGATATATACCATGCTGCTCAGCAGTAGCCAGTGGCCTGCCGTCGCTGGTCGGCACCATAGTCGCTGATCGGTACCTGTAGTTGAATGCAGCAAGCTTGACTATGTCACCTTAATTCAGGGGTCGTGTTAAGGATAGTTATCTGCTCCCCAGCAGTAGCCAGCAGCCCACCAGGTCGTTGATCGGTACCCTACCTCCTAGTCACTGATTGGTACCTATAGTTGGATATAGCAAGCTTGACTATGTCACTTCCATCAAGGAGCCGTGTGAAGGATGGGTACCATGCTACCCAGCAGTATGTCAGCAGCCCACCGAGTCGCTGATAGGCACCATAGTCTCTGATCAGTACCTACAGTTGAGTATAGCAAGCTTGACTACGTCACCTCCATCGAGGGGTCGTGTGAAGGATAGGTGCCTTGCTACCCAGCAGCAGTCAGCAACCCGCCGAGTCGCTGATCGGCACCATAGCCGCTGATCGGTACCTACATTGAATGTAGCAAGCTTGACTATGTCACCTCCATCGAAGGGTCGTGCTTAGGATACAGCAATCACTGTTGTTGTTCTCACGTTAACTGATAACAACCGATTTTCCTATTTGAGAATTGCCTTTCCGATGAGAATGAAAATCGATTATTATACTTTGTTGTTTTTTACGAGTTGTATTTCGCTCACAATAAACAAATTATCCTAGAATATATGTTACTCGATGGTAGGTATCGATCCACGCAAAACAAATCGAAACCAACCTTATTTTCATTCTCATCGGAAAGGCAATTTTCAGTTAGGAAAATCGGCTGTTTGATCGCGAAAGTGGTCACAGGACAGGCTCCAAAAAGCTCTGGAGTGGAAGAATACCCCAAAGGGGAAATAACACACAAAATTCGAAGTACAACGCAGTACGATATACCAGGTACATCATAACTGCTGTGGCACATCGTACACCTCAGCCAAGAGAAAATGAAATCAATCCAAAGGAAAAATGAAGAAATAAAGAGAAGGAGAAGGAGAAAAAGAAGAAAGGAAAAAAAAAGTTGCTGCTCAGCAGTAGCCAGTGGCCTCCCGAGTCGCGAATCGGTACCTATAGTTGGTTGAACCAAGACTGATTATGTCACCTCCATCGAGGGTTCTTGTGAAGGATGGCTACCATGCTACCCGGCAGCAGCCGGCAGCCGACCGAGTCGCTGATCGGCACCCTACCTCGTAGTCACTGTTCAGTACGTATAGTTGGATGTAGCAAGCTTAACTATTGTCACCTCCATCGAGGGATCGTACTAAGGATATAACTACCATGCTACACAGCAGTAGTAGACGGTAGCCTACCGAGTCGCCGATCGGTGCCATAGTCGCTGATCGGTACCTATAGTTGAGTATAGCAAAGCTTGACCATGTCGCCTCCATGGAGGGGTCGTGTTAAAGGTAGGTGCCTTGCTTACCCAGTAATGGCCAGTAACCTTTCGAGTCGCTGGTTGACAAAATGGCTGCCTATACCTTAGCGAGATCCCGCTAATGTAATCTTATCCCCACATGGCGGTTTTTTCATCTGACGTTGTTGCTGTCATATGTACTCGTAACCGTTACAGCAAATTCCCACATCAACCAGCGCGGCCGAGGCTGGGCCAGTTGGACCGGGAGCACCGGTGGTGCTCAGCGGAAACAAGGTGGGCACAAGAACAATGAAACGGGGGGGGTACTGGCCAACAGGGAATCGGGACACTGTTGTCTAATGAAAACCCGTGATACTGTACGCGTACGTATAGCTAATGAAAAGCCGAGATACTGGTGAATAACAAATGCGGGGAAAAGGTTAATAAGAAACCGGCATACGAGCTACAACGAGAAACCGGGATACTGGCTAATAAAAACCTGGAATACTGGCTAATGAGAAACCCGAATGCTGATGAATAAGAAACCTGGCTTATGAATACTAAGAAACCAGTATACCGGTTAAAAAGAAACCAGGATACTGGCTGTGACAAGAAACCGGGAAACTGGCCCAGGCTAGATTTCTTATGTGAGAAAGGATGTACTCCACACTACAGTAGCTTTGGCATAACCGATTCCGGGTTTCTTATTTTCTTTCCAAATTTCGGGCTGAGATTATTGTAGGGCTCTTTCTTATGAGAGCGTTGTCAATGGAGGGGCGTAAAGATGAAAAAAAACACACACACAAACTCCCTCGGACGATTGTTTTGAGCTGTTTTTTTTCAACGAAAAGGGGGGAAAGTGCGAAATTGAAAACGCCAAGCGAAAAAAGCTATTTTCCAAAGCCACTGACCATTTTTGTTCCAGCGGAAAAGTAAGGTATGGACGAGACCTTTTTCGAATAAGCCGCCATTTGTTTTTGTTGCTTTGGAAATATATCGAGGAGGTCTTTTCCAAAGCTACCACTTCCGTTGCTATGGAAAGACATGGACGAGATATTTCCCAGAGCCACTCGTACAGTACAGGACACCTGATAAGAAACAGGAAATCTGGTCCAGGCTGGATTTCTTATTCGAGAGAAGGGGTGTTTCTACACTACAGTATTTTCAAGATATCGACTCCCGAATTTCATATTTTCCTCCAAAACTCTGCCTGGGTTTCCTGCTGACCTGTTTCTTATTACTGTGTTAATCCAGCAGTATTTTCGTTGCTATCATATGGAAAGATATGGACGAGACCTTTTCCATCGCCACTACTGTAATTCTCCTTTGCTTTGGAAAGACATATCGAGGAGATATTTTCCCCGAAGCTACTATTTTCGTTGCTATGGGAAAATATATCGACGAGATCTTTTCACAGCCATCTCCGCTTCCGCTGATGTGTGTGTGCCCGTTAAAAGCTCCATCTCACGGGATGTATTATCTTATATTATATTATGTTGATTACAGTATAAGATATTCTGCCGCTGTACTTGGATGTGTACTATGCCGGTTGTGATGTATGCTACCACTCTGTTTGGAAAGGAAAGAACCGTTCGGGTTCGCATTTATTTCCTTTTTTTTAATGATCACGCAGCTACAGTAGCTGCTGGTTGATGTCGTGTTTTTTTTTCTATTATGGGGGGCCATAATAGATAGAACCAAATGTTTTTAGTACGTAGAAACAGGTAAACATATTATATAGGTTTTTGGGTGTAACGCAGGTTCCATTTACTACTCGTATGGTCCACCGTAGTGGTAGGTGTTCAGGTGGTCTTTGAATACCTATTATTCGAGGTTTCCGTACGTCGGGCAAATCACGATCTATCTGTACATCATCAAGATCCTATTAATAGCCCGCCGTTATGAGATACTACTGTAAGCAGATGCTGGGAAAACAATCTCGCTCAAAAGTGCATGTCTTTCACAGGAAACACGCCCTAGATCATGCAGGTGATTTCACGGCGCCCACCCGGCAACACGAGCTAGATCATACAGATCATACAGATCATACAGATCATACAGATCATACAGGTCATACAGATCATACAGATCATACACATCATGCATATCATACAGATCATGCATATCATACAGATCATCTGCCCTGAAAGATCTACTGTACAGTAGATCATGAAGCAGGAATCGATGATGGCGTATCCGAAGTGTGCAGAGGGTTCTTCGTCATGTGTCCAATGTCAAGAAAGCACACATAACAACAATAATAATTATTACTTTATTTTCCATCTGACAATGTACGAGTATACGTAACGCTTGCTCCAAGCATACCGTCCACATATAAAAGGGAATCTACTGTATGCTTTAACAATACCATGCAATAACTTCAGACGTAAGTATGTATATAGACGGTACGAATCAGACCTGCATACTTGACGATATTACAGTAGTGGTACGCAGTACTTCGTGCCGGGCACACCAGTACCGAATACCACACCACCCTCATCCAATACAGCCCCCTCCCTCTTTCCCTGCTACCATGCATCGCGCTTGGATCAGACCTACCACGCCGAGACCCCGGCGCAGCTGCTGGTCGTGGGCGACTACGAGAAGGTCGAAGGGACCAAGGGGGCTTGCCTCAGCAAGTAAGTCGCGAGGAACAAGAACAAGAACATGAAATAAGAATTAGGAAGTCCGGTGACTCAAGCCATTATCCCCTTAAGAACTGGTCCCATATATTTGGGGACACACTACTTGCAATTAGTGTGGGATAAGTTTTTTTCAGTTATGAATGGGTTAATACATCCATTTCACCCACGCATACCCTCTTACATATATATATATATGTTTCTTATATGTATGTATATCAAGTACAGTACCACACATAAGGACAGTTTGGGGTATTCATATGAACACCCAAAAACTGGTCCTTTTGCATTTCCGGACAAGACCTGGAGTATTATAATTCCGCCAATCCATCCTCCAGAGCTCCTCGATTGTTATTAGAAAAACTGTTGTTAGTCGGCACAACTTCAAGTCACCAACAAACTACTTATTATTCTAGTCGGACTAATAAGTTAGTGGTTTCCTCGAAGTGCCGACTATCCGACTTTTGGGGGGTTTTCCACACTTACTTGTTCGTAAGAAGGATTGTTGAACGGGGCATACCTTTTATTTTTATTTTTTGAGCGGAGCCCCCCTGGATCGGGGGAAGGACTGATTGATTAGGCTCGCCTCGCTCGATTATAGCCTTTAAGCCGGAAAGCCAGCCGGCCACCAGCTTGGCTTCGCCAGCTGACCTGCCGACTATCGTGATAAGATTAGGGTAAGGACGGGCACAGAGTACCCCTTGCCAGGTCAGGCTATTGAACAGGTACTCGTTGATACTCACGTGTGCTCTTTGCTTAGAGATAGAAGAAGAGCAGCTTTGTTCCTTTTCCCACGATGAAAGACTGAGGAGGCAGGGGGTGATCACGAGGAACCACCTGGGAACCCCTGGTTCCCATATAAGATCCGCCTTCCAAGTACTACCAATACGATTATTATACATGATACCTGATACCAGGTACCAGGTATTTACCAACGTTTCCACATCATTCCAGCAGTGCCATAACACTAAGGTCAGCTATTAGTTAGCCAACGGCACTCTCCCTACCGATTAGTCACGAGTAGTCGCGAAATATTGGCGACCTCACATAGCTCTTTCACCAAAACACAACGAAAGAAACAACCTATCTATGCACGAATTCGAACTCCATTCTGTGTACATCTGCTGTCCCCCCTTTGTTAAATTAATTAGTTATCCATTATCCAACAAGTACAAATTCTCCCTCTTTTGCTAAATAAAATAATTATCTATTATTTAACAAATACAAATTCTCCCCCTTTTGCTAAATTAATATACATTATCACATTCAATCCTCATTATTACCTCGCCTGTCTCATCTGCGCCACAACTTACAGGTACGACTATATATTTTCCCCCTTTGGCTAAATTATTCAATCCATATACACCTTATCAGCTAACATCGTTCTCCCCCTTCTGCAAAATGAATACATACCTGGTACTTTGTTTTCTTTCTGCAGTACATTCGACCCGAAACAATAGTGTCAACTTTGTTTGGAGATATACATAGAGAGATGAATTGTCCAGCTTAATTAACACTCTTTTTGATGGACAATTTTCTGCTCCTCGTTCCTCCGGTGCTCTGTGCGGGTCTGTCTGTGGTGCGACAACATCATGACAACGACGACAACGACGACGACGATGATGGTGGGGGGCGATGATGTTCACAGGTGCACGGCTGGTATACCAGAGGAGGAGTGCATCTTGGTGGGGTTCTGTTGAGATTCTTGTGGCGTTTGCGCCAGGGGACCACACACAGTATGAGTAGTAGTCGGTTGAGACTAGAGATGGCTCCCGGATTCGTGGGAACCGGGTACCCGGAGGCGGGTACCCGGAACCGTCGGTACCGGTACCGTCCCGGTTCCATTTTCATTACCCGCGGTACTGGGTATACCGGGTACCCGGGTTCCCGGGTACCCGGGTTCCCGGATTCCCCGGGTACCCGTTATTAGTTACGCTCCACAGAGCCCCCGATAGACAGCGCACAGCGCACAATGCACAGCATACCCTACCTACCTTCACACAACACGCCATACACACACACGAGACCCCTACCAGCTACCAGAGGAATAGAGATGGCTCCCGGATTCGTGGGAACCGGGTACCCGGAGGCGGGTACCCGGAACCGTCGGTACCGGTACCGTCCCGGTTTTATTTGTATTACCCGCGGTACTGGGTATCTCGGGTACCCGGGTTCCCGGGTACCCGGGTACCCGGGTTCTTTCGCATTTTTATTCATTGAGAGAGACGACATGAAGGCTTGTCCTCCCACCTTCCGCCTCACCACGCCTCACCACCCCGCCTGAGGACCGTTCATGCCGCTCAAACACAAGAGTGGAGCAAAATGTACATGTAACCCCGGGTACACGTACGGGAACCCGGGTACCCGGGTACCCGGGATACCCAGTACCGCGGGAACCCGGGACGGTACTGGTCAAATCCCACCGAAGGCGGTACTGGTACCGGTTCCAATTTTCGAATCCGGGAGCCATCTCTAGTTGAGACGCTCTAGCTTTGACCCCGTCAAGGCCGTCCTCTGTAGATGTTTTAATTTGGTTTTAGTGTGGGGAGCTGTCCGTCAAGGAGCAAGAGTGCCGTCACATATGATACCATCGAATCATGTGTTAAAATTTTGTAGAGCGGAAGAAAAGAGTGTACCAATTACCAATCTCGGTGAAGTTTTTGTCGATTTTGTCGAGGTTCTTGTTGATGGCGTTGTGCCTGAGAGGAACCCCCCCCATACACACAGGCTAAGAAAAATGTTGGTCGTGACCTGTCTATAGCTTTGACCCCCCCCCCAGTGAAGGCCTGCTTATGATTATTGTGTTGGTTTTAGTGTGGGGAGCTGTCCGTTATCGGGCTAAGAGTGCCGTCAACCATCATATTTTGTAAAGAGGAAATAAGAGTGTATGGTATATATGTATCATGGTGGGGTTTCGTTCAGATTGTTGTGGCGTTGCTGTGCCAGAGGAGAGGACCACACACACAGCAGACTACGAAATTATGTACCGGTGTGTCGGTTGTGACTTGTGACGGTCTATAATACAACAATAACCCGGCAAGTGAAGAGGTAAATAAGAGTGTATGGTATGGTATCATGATGGGGTTTCGTTGAGATTATTGTGGCGTTGCTGTGCCAGAGGACCATACGCACAGCAGGCTGCGAAACTATGTACCGGTATGTCGGTTGTGACGATCTACAATAATAACAATAATAATAGTAGCTTTGACCTGCCAAGAAAGATTATGTGTGTAGTTTTGTACGTTAGTTTTCTTAGGGCATTTCCCGTCGTAGGCGTGTGTGCGCGCGCGGCTCCTGCCGCAGAGGTAAGCACTTCAGCCGGTCGGTGCCAAACCGACTGGTTTTGTTGCTCGAGCTTCAGCTCAGAAACTCATGTAGAAAGAACAATGGTGCTCAAGGTAGTATGTGGAATTTTCCCATCAAGGATGAGAAAAGAGTACCGTCAACCACCGATGATTTGTTATTTGAATATGAGGAGGAGGAGGAGTTGAGTCTATCTCGGTGGGGTTTTGGTAGAGATACTTGTGGCGTCGTGTGCCAGAGGAGGGGGGGGGAGAGATCTTGGTACTGCTGTTGATAAGGGTTTGTTGGTGTACTTGGTGCTGTTGATAAGGGTTTGTTGGTGCACTTGGTACTGTTGATAAGGGTTTGTTGGTGTACTTGAGGCGTTCTGACACAGAGGAGGGAGGGGTACATATCGTTGTTT
Organism: Saccharina japonica; assembly: GCA_008828725.1. Classification (NCBI taxonomy): domain Eukaryota; class Phaeophyceae; order Laminariales; family Laminariaceae; genus Saccharina; species Saccharina japonica. Next base: position 499,755 of record MEHQ01001318.1, read on the forward strand.
TTTGTTAAGGTGCTTTGGCGTTGTGTGGAAGGAGGAATGTATTATGGTGGTGGTGGTGGGGGGAGCGGGGGGTTTGTTGAGATACTTGTGGCGTTGTGTCGTTGTGTCAGAAGAAGAGTGCATCTTCATGGGGGGGGGGGGGGGGGGTATATATACTTGAGGCGTTTTTCTTGTTCCTTTTCTTTTTGGTTCTCCTGCAGAATGGTAAAAATACCGCTTTAAGATCACCACACTTTCCGAGAATCTAATGTTCGACTCTTTTTTGTTTTGCACCCTTTTACCCTCGTCGAGATAAACCCGCGTGTTATCTTATCGCCCGTGCGTTATCTTATCACCCGGCGTGTTATCTTATCACCCGGTGTGTTATCTTATCACCCGGGTGTGTTGTCTTATCACCCGGGTGTGTTATCTCATCACCCGGGGTATTATCTTATCACCCGGTGTGTTATCTTTTCACCCGGTCGGTTATGTTATTACCCGGTGTGTTATCTTGTCACCCGGTGTGTTATCTTATCACCCGGTGGGTGAAATTTATCACCCGGTGTGATACACGGCATGTTCCACATCTCGGTAATATCACCTTTCCTCACTTATTGATGTACGTACACCTTTCAGGGAAGATTTATTGCTGATCTGTATGATCTGTATGATCTGTATGACCTGTATGATCTGTATAATCTGTGTGATCTGTATGATCTGTATGATCTGTATGATCTAGCTCATATTACCGGATGGAAGTCGGATTTCATGTGCATGCTCTATGGCACTGTCTACGTATACAGATCCTGCACGACCTCTCATAACGATGGCAGGTCAGGATCCACAATATCTCGTAACTCGTGATCTGTCGGACCTGTGATGAGGTTTGCTCAAGTTTGGCAGCTTAAGTCTGAGCCCCCCCCCCCAAACAAAAAACAACCAAATAACTTGGCTCCAACCCTCTCCGAAATCAGACGAAGGTGGGTGTCTTCCTCTTCTTTTTTTTTTTCATTTTTTTCAGAAAAAAATACCACACAAGAGCTTTCTTCGCTGCGCCGGCGAAAGCGCGTTGTCTCCTTACTCGTGTGTGTGTGTGTGTTTTTTTTTGCTGTATGCCCCAAAAAACAAAACACACACACAGCCGAAATAAATAACAGTGGGGAAATAAAAGCACAGGGGGAACATAATTGAAAACTTCTTTTCATCATCTCTTCATGAAAAAGTGTATACCAGGGTACAGATAACAGAGTGGAGAAAAACAGGAACCTTCACGGGTCAAGAAGTTATTGAAACCTCAAGGGTCGGGTCGGGTCGGGTTACCTTTACCTGGTCCGACCCGCTCGACCCGACCCGACCCGACCCGACCCGACCCGACCCGACCCGGCCCAACACGCGAGGCTTGATCCGTGAAAAAACGAGCTTATCCCCGGCACTACTGCAAAAACAGACCCCAAACTCTGAGAAGTGTGTCCCGAAAAAACGTGGATGCAGAGCCTTGCAGGGGCTATATACCATAACGCAAGAAGATAAACTACCAGGCACGTACAGTACGTATCAATCCCCAGCCCCCGCCTCGACGACGAGCACATCTTCCTCCAAACATTTCCGCGCGACCTCCTGCGTAATCTCGGGGTCCGCTTTCCCCCCCGACAAAGACACCGCCTGCCCGACGAAGAAACCCCCCAGCTTCGTCTTTCCCGAGCGGTACTGCTCTACCTTGTCGGGGTTAGCCTTCATCACGTCCCTACCGGCGGCGGAGGCGGAGCAGTTTTAGGGAATTCATAGTCAAAGGAGAAGAGGGGGTGATGGTATTGGGATCAGATTTTGGGGGGCTTCATCTTCAAGAAGGCGACGTTGCAAGGGATTGTGGGAGGGGGGGGGGGGGGGGGGGGGGGGGGGGGGGGGGGGGGAGGGGGCGTGTGCTCCTTTGTTGCTTGTCTTAGTTATTTGGCCATTGACCACGCATCCCTTTCGAGACGGAAGGGGAGGGGGTACTTCATATTCATGCATGGCCGTAGTCGTATGACCATAGACCCTCGCATCCCTACAGTGCCAGGACGGGAGAATGTCGGGATTTCACCAGCCAGGTAGACATTGCTAGCAGGGGGCGTACTCATTTGTTGTTTGCCTTAGTCATTTGGGGGCTCATTACGCCTCCAACAGTTGGGCGCTCATTTTTCCTCCAACAGTTGGGCGCTCATTACGTTGTTTCCATTGCGGGAGGCGCGGGGGGGGTGTACTCATGTCATGCATGGCCGTAGTCGTATCTATGACCATAGACCCTCGCATCCCTACAACGCCGGGACGGAGCACGTCGGGTTTTCACCAACCAGGCAGACATTGCTTGCTTGCCCCAAGTACAAAACGTCATGAGGTCTTTGGCGAGTTGAATGAAGGGTGAGCTATCATCCTACTAATAGTAGCTTGTGAGGCGAACTATCAGCACCTTGTGCGTAGTTTCTTGCATTTGGAAGACATTTGGAAGACAGCATCGAACGACACGATGTATTTTCCGGCGTGGCCGCTTACAGAGACAGCATTGAGGTGGGGGGGTGGTATTGGAACCATATTTTTGGGGGGGTTCATCCAACCAATTTGAGGAGGGCGGACGAGGGTTGAATTAATCGGCATCGATACCGGATACGTATATAGAGATACCAGACCGACCCGCACGTCCAACGCCGAACCAAACCTCAAACTAAACCCCACTAAACCAAACCGAACCGAACCGAACCGAACCGAACCGAACCGAACCGAACCGAACCGAAACGAACCGAAACGAACCGAAATGAACCGAACCAAACCACACCAAACCAAACCGAACCAACATCAAACCATAACCAAACCAAACCAAACCAACACCAAACCAAATTAACACCAAACCAAGCCAAACCAAACCAACACCAAACCAACCCCGAACACCAACACCAAACCAAAAACCAAACCAAAAACCAAACCATACCCAAACCAAACCAAAACCAAACCAAAAACCAAACCAACACCAAACCAAATCAAACCCAAACCGAACCAAACCGAACCAAACCAAACCAAACCAAACCAAACCAAACCAAACCAACACAAACCAAAACCAACACAAACCAAAACCAAACCAAACCAAAAACCAAACCAACACCAAACCAAACCAAACCAAAACCGAACCAAACCAAACCAACACCGAACCAGACCAAGCCAAGCCAAACCAACACCGAACCGAACTGAACCAAACCAAACCAAACCAAACCAAACCAAACCAAACCAAACCAAACCAAACCAACCCAAACCAAACCAAACCAAACCAAACCAAACCAAACCAAACCAAACCAAACCAAACCAAACCAAACCAAACCAAACCAACCAAACCGAAACCAACACAAACCAAAACCAAACCAAACCAAAAACCAAACCAACACCAAACCAAATCAAACCAAAACCGAACCAAACCGAACCGAACCAAACCAAACCAAACCAAACCAAACCGAACCAACACCAACACCAACACCAGTACCAGTACCAACACCAAACCAACACCAAACCAACACCAAACCAAACCAAGCCGAACCAAACCGAACCAAACCAAACCGAACCAAACCGAACCAAACCGAACCAACACCAACACCAACACCAACACCAGTACCAATACCAACACCAACACCAACACCAACACCAGACCAACACCAAATCTCGTCACCCTCCCTGTCTCTCACCGTACAAACACCTCGATCTCCGACGGATCATTGATAGCCTGCATCCCCCTCTCCTCCACAAGTTCCCACACACCCCCCTGCCAAACGCCCCCCAGAAGCTCCGGTAGCAACTCCTTCGCGATGCGGCCGGAAATCTTGCTCCCCTTGATAAGGCTCACCAACTCGGCCAGACCGGACGGGGTCAGGCCGATCTCCCTAATGAGTTTCTTTTTACTGTCGAGAAAAAATCCAGAAGGGGGGCGGGGGGGGGGGCTGGGGGGGGGGTGCATCCTGCTAAGAACCGCCTCTGAGGCGGACTTGCATATGGACGACAGCTTCAATGAGTTAATTTAATTTCTGGTGTGGCCACTTCCGGAGACAGCAATGGGTTTTACTATGTGGGGGGGGGCTTGAGGTGCGCTGTTTATATTTATCGTGTACTCGAGTAGAAGTACAGTGTAGTTCGGAGTATTGTTGTAAACAGTGTAGTTCGGTTGCTACTTCTATGAGAGCTGTTCGTCCCCGCTCCACCCCGCCCTACCCGACACACCCGAGGGTTGTATAAAACAGGTGATGTAAACTTGACATAATAATTCAAAGTCTACAAGTAATTAACAGCACGTTTCGAACATTTTTGTCAAAAGCTGAGTGAAGGTCTATACAGCCCTCCTCCACCTCACCCCACCCCGACTCCACTCCACCCTAACCCACCTCACCCCATCCTATTCTACCCCACAACCCTCCACCCCACCCCCACCCCAACACCCACCCCACCCTACTCTTACCCCACCCCAACCCCCACCCTACTCTAGTCTTACCCACCCCCGGGTCTACGGCCATACGACTATGGCCATGCATGAATATGAAGTACACCCCCCCCCCACTCACCCCTCCATCCACCCCATCCCATCACTCCACCCCCACCCACACCCACCCAACACAACTCCCTTCCCCACCCCACCCCGTTTTCACTTTGAGAACCCCGCGCAGGTCTTCGTGAGCACTTGCATGCCTCCCCGTGTCCGAGCCGTCGGCCACCGCTAGTCAACGTTCCGCTGGTCGGTCGAGAAGGCGCATGCGTTCTTGCCCTTTGACAGCCGAGGTCCTCTCGTAGTGTGCGGCGCCTACCCGCGAGAAAATCCCGCAGAATTCCAAAAGAAATTTTCCAAGAAAATGCCCAATTAAACATCGGAAGACCAGTTTTTTTTTATAATATAGCAGGATATAACTGGGCCGGGGGTTTAAGCGCTCCGGGGGGGGTGTACTTCATTTTCATGCATGGCCGTAGTCGTACGACCATAGACCCTCGCATCCCTACAATGCCGGGGCGGAGCATGTCGGGTTTTCACCGACCAGGAAGGCAGACATTGGTAGGATGAAAGGAACTTCCAAAAACTATTTTCTGGTATATGTTGTAAATTAAACACAGAGAAACATATGTATATACTCAAGTATATATCATGAAAAAACAATCGTCCTTTTGGTGGTTTGGTGAGAGTCATTTTTTGAGATGGTGTTGGTTTACTGTCGAGCGAAAAGACAAGACAGAACATATATACGAATTCCTTGACATTTTTTTTCGTTTTTTTATTTCCTTCAGCCACCACGCGACAAAAAACTGGTACAGCAGTTCTGATAACAGCCGCAATATTTAGCTTGTTGAACAACGAAACCTGGTATACAGTACAGGACACCTAACAAGAAACAGGAAATCTGGTCCAGGCTGGATTTCTTATTCGAGAGAGGGTGCACTCTACACTAATTGCAAGATAACGACTCCCGAATTTCTTATTTTCATATAAATATCAGCCTGGATTTATTATTACCCTGTTTCTCATCAGGTGTCCTTTACTACTGTATAGAACTACCAATAAACTGATTTGGGCTGGTCGGTGTTGCTCGCCCCCGGTTTTCTCGCCCGGTGGCCACATTTTGTTTTTGTCGTTAGCTTTCAAGAGTTTTGTTTTCATGTTCTTCTTTCTCGCCCCGGTGCCTACGTATCTACGAGTAGCTGGCATGTATTCGAGGAAAAAGAACGCCTGCTGCTGCTGCTGCTGCTGCTGCTGTGTTCTCCCTTTACAAACAAAACGTTCCAAGTGAGATCGGAACCCCCGTCGCCTCGACGACGTCAAAATGTGAAGGGTGTTACTACCTGCTGAGCTTTAGGCGGTAAAATATCGATCGATTTACCCAGGCCAGGGCAATCCTTACAACGTCGACGCGTGCTACGATAGAAGTACGTAACAATTTTTGGCAGTTTTTTTTTTTGTTTTCTCTTAATGGTCTATTCAAAGGTTTCTTCACCCAACATCGTCCGAATTTCTTTCTTATGTGGCAATATCTTCCATTGTATAGTCAACAAGTCAGCCCAGGGTTTCGTTCCTCGGGTACCACTTTTAGTTTCGTCCCCGAATCAGTTTTTGACTACTGCAGGTATAGAGGGATAGAGCTCCTCAACTGACCACCCTCAAAAGGCAAAACCTTACTAACAGGGTGCGCCTCTACCGTACTGTAGTAACATGCGTCCGTCGCACTTTGAAATTTTCGTAGGCAAGGTGTACATACTACTCAAGCGAGGAGCCTGGGAAATTGCGGAGGCGCCCCTAGCGTAGCGTGTCTCACAGTAAGAAGACGCTCTTCGTTCGCGGCCCAACCAGCCCCCAACCAACCAACCAACCAGCCAACCAACACGCACACCACAGACACGCTTCCAAAAACTGAAAACCAATCAACTCCCTGTTTTTGCCATGCAACAAAAAGCACCAGGTCCGTGTCCCGAAACAAAAACAAAACAAAAAAATATGTTTGTTTTTTTTTGTCATGGGAACTTAAAATGCATGCCGCAAAAAACGAAGTCCGAAACCGCTTGCCTCTACGTTTCGTTTCGTTTCGTTTCGTTTCGTTTCGTTTCGTTTTTTTTTTTTTTTAAATAAAAATTAAAAACAACAGCTGTGTGATGAGATCGAGGATTTCTCGCCGAAACTCATATTTGCTACGGTTGAGTGTGAAACTTCGATCGCGCGTATTTAAGGGGTTTATATACCCTCACGCAGGATATTAAAAAATTAAAAAAACAACAGCTGTGAGCTCGAGGATATGCAGGATGTACATCCTGTACAGTACAGGACACCTGATAGGAAACAGGCCGATAAGAAAGCCAGGCTGGGATTTTAGAGGAAAATCAGAAATTCGGGAGTCGTTATCTTCAAATTAGTATAAAAAGCACCCTCTCTCAAATAAGAAATCTAGCCTGGACCAGATTTCCTGTTTCTTATTAGGGCCCGTCTTAACGAAGACAGCAAAAAGTTCAATTTGATAAATAAAATCCTATTTGGATTTGATTTCGCAAAAAAAACTGGTTTGCGTCCTATGGGGAAGAGTGAATTGCTTGTTCAAATATTTCTGAAACCGAAAAAACGCAGCATGTGTCACAACGCCCAAGTGAAAAAAAAACGACGAGAGGAGACGAGAGGGAAGGCATGCGTCGGCGCGTGCGCGCCGCCGCCAGTATACTTTTGCTTTCGGCGGCCCAGGCTAGGACGCTATCGCTCTCAGGGAATCTTGGGTGGGCGTAGGGATCCCTGAAACGCCACGGGCGAAACAGGGACGGCGATGGTGCTATCGAAGTCTTGCGCGTATCATGCTCTTTTTGGGTCGATAACTCGGTTTTTGATCGGGTTGGAGCATCGAGCTGGTTGAAAAGTTGGGATTGCGACCGCCATGATTGATTTTGAGGCGCCACCGCCGGGGTACGCTGTGCTATGGTCTGTAAGCGTGGGCGCGGCTGTTGTCCCGGTGGCCTCGGGTTGTGATTCACGTGTTGTCGCCTCGGTCGTGGTCATCGATGCGATCAAGAACTGACCAGATTGTACCGGGGGCGTTTGCCCACCGTGGACATGCCGGTCCAAGTCGGGCCAACTCCTCAATTTGATTTGAATTCTACCCAAAAAAAGGTCCTGGGACCTTCTTGGTTTTTTCGTCTAATTCAATTTGATTAGACCCCAAGATCCTAATCTTTGATGCTGGTGCGTGTGTTGACCAATAAAAAGCGAATTCGAATTTTATTTTTTTCAACTTGAATTTATTTTATATTCGTTAATATGGGCCCTTAGGTGTCCTGTACTGTATTTGGGGAGAAAAAAAATCTGAGGCTGGTTTAGGACAGGCTGGCCCCCATTAATACATGCGCCAAAACAAGCATTTAAGAAAAAACGCACCGGGCAATTCGCACAGCTCGGAACGCCACTTCTGCAGCAACTCCGCGGGTAGCGCCAGCGGCGGGATGTCCGGCTCGGGGAAATAACGGTAGTCCGACTCTCCTGGAGGAAAAAAAAGAAGAAAAAAAAAAAAATCGGGCGTACGGGAAGGGGAGGAAACACATGGGCTCGTGTTGGTTGGTGGGTTGGAGCGCGCCGGTAAGATAGGAGTAGGTAGTAACAGCACTTTTAGACGATCTTGTTTTATTACTGACGGGGCTCCTTTTTGACCGATGCGAGTGGACGAGGGGAAGAAAGGGCTGAAGCCTTCTCGCGATAAAAATGCAAGGCGAGAACCGTAGTGGGGTGGCGAGGAGGGGGGGAAAGAAGAGCCTACTTTCGTGACCCCGGATCTGAGATAACGACGACTACAATAATAGGAAGGAGAGTGAAAAGAAAGGCGAACATGATAAAAGGGGTGGAATAAGAAAAAAAAAAAAAAAAAAAAAAAAAACAGAAAAAACAGCATCATTGGAGTAACATTACGTAGTGTTATAACTACAATAGTACAATCGTTATTATTTTCATCTGACCCCCGAACCATGATGAAGCATGCGTTGCACCTCTTATCTTATCATGCACGCCGTACTTTTTGTGTGGGGGTCAGGTCCTTTCCCGAGGGGGGGGGAGGGAAGACATTAAAAAAATATATATCATGGCGGGTTCTGCTCCGCCAATCGCAAACAGTTATGCGCTGTTGATCGGCTGTTTTCTAAGAGTATTTTCTACTGTGTAGTACATACGGCACCCATGTTTGTTTCGGGGGGAAATCCCCGACGGGGACGAAAGAAAGGTTCAAACAGCTTTAGACTGGGGGGAGGCGCGGGGAGAGATGCTCACCCTCCTTGATGCGCATGATCTGAGTCGCCTTTTTCTTTTCGTCCCACAGCCTGGTCTCCTGTCGGATCACCTCTCCCTCATCGTAGCACCTTTTAAAGGACGGCCAACAAACAACAACAGCAGCAGCAGCAGCAGCAGCAGCAAAAACACTCTAGTTTTTTTTTGTTTCTCGGAAATATGACGGCCTGCAATAAATGTAGCAACAACAGCAACAGCAACAGCAGCATGGCCAGCCATTAATAGCACCACACACACGGCTATACACAACGCCAGCACACGCACAGCTAACACTCACGGCTAGTATGGTACACATCTCCAGTTGCTAACACACGCACGGCTAATACACGCGCGCTTGAAACACGAGCCCAACACACGCCAAACAACATACGACTAACATATCACACGTGCTCAACACACACACGACTAAAGTAACAATACACATGGCTAACGCGGGATTGCTACACAAACATACAGCTATTAACACTCGGCTAATATACATGGCTAACACCTTCGCGGCCAACACACGTCCTTAAACCGCAAGTCTAACCCACGGAGGACACAAAACAAAGACACGGCTAACGTACCAGGTAAACGCTTACCACGCACGGCCAATACCAAAAACACGGAGAACGGAACACGCGGCTAGCATACACGCTTGCTTAGCACACGCAACTAGTAAGAACACCCAGCACGGCTGCTGCATAAGCACAAGGTAAACGGAACACGTGGCTAATATACACGCTTGCTTAGCACACACGACTAACACCAACCAACCGACACGGCGAAACAAACACACGGCTAACTAAGCACACGGCTGACATTTAACGCAAACGCTTGTTAGCACACACAGTTAACGTACACGCTTATAACACACGACCAAGACAGGTCTACATGGCTATGACGCACACGGCAAACGAACACACGGCAAAGATAACACGCTTAGCACACATGGCTATAAGACCAGCCAACATGGCTGTATAACGAGCATGTCTAAATAAGTACACGGCTAACACACACAAGCGTTTAATACATACCATGTATACTATGGCGGCGGCGGCGGCGGTGGCGGTTAATGGTAACGCATTGGTTCATACCTCGATTGCCTTACGATCTCAAAATCCACCGATTCTTGCACCGCTCGGAAAGAGTTCAGGTTCTTCAGCTCCACCTGCGCTTGGACAGTTAAGGGTAAGGGTAAGGGTAAGGGTAGGGGCAAGGGTAAGGGTAGGGATAAGGGTAAGGGTAAGGGTAAGGGTACGGGTAAGGGTAAGGGTAAGGGTAAGGGTAAGGGTAAGGGTAAGGGTAAGGGTAAGGGTAAGGGTAAGGGTAAGGGTAAGGATAAGGGTATGGGTAAGGGTAAGGGTAAGGGTAGGGGTAAGGGTAAGGGTAGGGGTAAGGGTAAGGGTAAGGGTAAGGGTAAGGGTAAGGGTAAGGGTAAGGGTAAGGGTAAGGGTAAGGGTAAGGGTAAGGGTAAGGGTAAGGGTAAGGGTACGGGTAAGATAAGGATAAGAGCAAGAGTAAGGGTAAGGGGAAGGGTAAGGGTAAGCTTTACCCTCTTACTACTAATGCTGCACTGCAGATATATATATATATGATTATTTTTCTTCTTCTCATTCACTATGTTCGCCCTTTTGTTCGCTCTCCTTCCTACAATAGCCGAAACTCAGATCCGGGGTCACATAGCAGAGGCTCCCCCCGCCTCCCCCACGGCGGCACGTTCGTGCCTTGCTTTTTATATCGCGAGAAGACTTCTTGGGCCCTTTCTTCCCTCGTCCGCTCACGTCGAGTTGCGCCTACCCACCCACATCTTACACGAGTTCCAAGTGTTTTGTCCCCAAGACGGGACTACAGTCCTAATAAGCCGCATGCCTAAAAAGGGTTAAGTTTTCCCATTTTTCCGGAGGGCCATAGTAAATAGGACAACATATTGTTATTACGGGGGACCATAGTAAATAGGACCAAATATTGTTAGTAAAATAGGTAAATGCATAGGTTTTAGTGTATACCCTAGGTCCTATTTACTATGGTCCCCCGTTTTAGCAAAAATAGGTGAACCGTGTGTACCGTGGGACCCTATTTACTTTGGTCCCCCGCACTAACGAGAGCTACCTGGCGAAGGTAGGGCGCTATTTACCTTTGTGTTGAGGAATGTCTCCCCCTTGGGCCTAAGGCTGACGTTCACGTCGAGACGCATGGAGCCTTCCGCCATGTTGCCGTCGGAGACGCCCAAGTAGCGCAGCACCTGAAAAAGCATCGAAGCGAAAAAAAAAAACGAAATTAACTGAAATCAAGTGAATAAGAATCATAAATAAACTAAACTAAACTAAACTAAACTAAAATAGAATAGAATACGTAAAAAACACATAGTAATAAAATAAAATAATTAATGAAAAAACAACACAAGGCACTGCAAGGCATACAAATAAATTTAAAACAAAACAATGGTGTGCGTATACCGGTATATACATAAACACGAATAATAATAATAGGGTAGGGTAGGGTAGGGTAGAGTGGGGTAGGGTAGGGTAGTAGTTTACGTAGGCTTTATTAAAAAAAGGCGTTGCTATGATGCTATACGCGTAGCTAGAACCGCACGGGGATCACGCGATAGTCCCCGAGTTCCATACCAAAAAATCCTATACGAACTTGTACAATGGTTCGGGAGAAGGCGGCTTCGGGCACACAATACACGGAGCCTACCGTACACCGACTTGGATTTTAAGGTCAGGTCAAGTTTTGCTGCTGCAGCTGTGCAAAATACCCTGGAAAAGTAAATCAACTCCAACATAGAATCATGCAAAAAAAAAGACCAACAACAACCTTCGAACATATTGTTATATACGAGTCCTCACGTATACGAAGTATACATATACCGCCGTGCCAGTGGTAACTACCTGGTATCAGGTACTAATTAACGACTCAGCCAACCGGCAAAAACAACAATCAACAAACTAATCAACCAACCAACTGATCAATCAACCGATCACTAAAACAACCAACCGACCAACCAACCATGTGACCAGTCAACCAACCAACCAACCAACCTCGTGATCAACTGACCAATCCACCAACCATATGACCAATCAACTAATCATCTGACCTATCAACCAATCAACTGACGTATCAACCAACCAATAAAACAACCAACCAACCAAGCAACCGATCGACTAATCAACCAACTTACCAATCAACCAACCGACCAACCAACCCACCAACCAACTGATCAATCAACCAACCTCATATACAACCGACCAACCAACAAACAAACCAACCAACCAATAAAACAACCAACCAGCCAACCAATCAACCAACCGATCGACTAATCAACCAACTAGCCAATCAACCAATAAACCAACCAACCAACCAACCCCGTGATGCCACGGCCGTCGCTGCCGTTCAAAACCACAAAAACCCTGGAACCCACAGCACATACGAAGTATAAGAATAGTGTCTCAACACAGCGACACAGAAACCATGAAATTAAAACGACCAGTATATAACAGCTCTGTACTTGTTATCTGGTACTATACCGCCGTGTACCGGTCACAGCCAGCCAACCAGCCAACCAGCCAACCCCCCAACTCCTGGTGTTGCTACTACTGCCACTGCTAACGGTTATCACTGCCGCTGCTGGTGTGCAAAAATACAATAAAAAATAAATAATAACTAACAAAATGTTGAAACCTTTTTATACTTCGGTATGTACAACAGATAAAAATAAACACACAACATTTCTGGTACAACTTTTTACAAAAACAATATGCCCGTCGTTGGGTGTATAAAAAATACATACATGTATACATACTTCGTATATACTACAGTAGTAAAATACAAAAAAAAAAAAAAAAAAAAAATTACAAAGAAATACAAAACAAATACCTGGTGAAAAACAAAGCACATACCAAAATGACAGTAAACACAGGTAAACACAATAATAAATTATTGAAAAAAAAATGACAAAAAATCCTGTCACTCACCCTCTGGAGCTCCCGGCCGTACTCGGCCGCCTCCACGCCTGCACGCATGTCCGGCTCGCTCACGATCTCCGCCAGGGGCAGGCCGGCGCGGTTGAAGTCGACGAGGGAGTGCGTAGACCCTGACAGGCTTTCCGCACCCTGGTGGTTCATCTTCGCAGAGTCTTCCTCCATGTGGAGTCGCGTAACGCCCACCTGTTGTTTTGGCGTCGGGGGGGCGAGAGGTCGGAGGGGGAGGGGGGGAGGGAGGGAGAGGGGTAGGTAGGGTGTACTTGATATTCATGCATGGCCGTAGTCGTATGATCATAGACTCAGGGGAGGGCGAGGGGAGGGAGGAGGGAGGGGAGGTGCACATACCAAAAAAGGGCGAACGAGTAAATTTCAGAACGCACCCGCTTCTCTTACGTACCAGTGCCCAGGTCGTGATAACGGCCTTATCTGGAAAACCCTACATTTGTCCGCGCAAGTTATTTTTTTTTATCTCACCCTAACTTGAGTAAATTATGTATTCGTTCCACCCACCCATACCCCACTATGATAACATATATGTACCGTCTCCTACAACAAAACAATGAATGCATTCACACTACAGTAGCTCAAGCCATCAACTAACTGATTTCACGCACCCATACCCTACACCCTATATATACGCGCGATCGAAGTATCATATGATATCCCACTCAGCTTGCAAATATGAGTTTCGACGAAATCCTCGATCATCTCACAGCTGTTGTTGTTTTTTTTTTTTCAATTTTTAAAACATACACAGTTACCTGTTTCGAAAAGGTGAGCGACTTAAAAAAAACTAAAACACACCCGCTTTCCAGAGGGCAGAGTGATCGCTCCGTGCTCGGCGATTGGCCTGTCGTACTGCGTTATCTGGTAGTTCTTAGGCGTGTCCGGGTAAAAGTAGTTCTGCATCGACAGCAAGCCGTGCCCGGAGGCAGCATACACGGGGGAGAAGACGAAGAGGCGACAGCAAGCACGGGGTTGGGGTAAGGGTTGGGGAATGGGGGGATAAGGGTTAAGGTGTTGGGGGAGTTAGAGAGCGGGGAGGGAGGGATGGGGGCTAAGGGTAGGGGGGTTGGGGGTCAGCGGTAGGGCCTGGGGAGCAGGTGATGGGAGGGTAGGAGTTAGAGGGTGAGCGAGGCGTGGGGGCTACATGTGGGGGGTTGGGGGGTAACGGTTAAGGGGTGGGGGTTGGGAGTTTAGAGGACGGGGGTTGGAAGGTGGGGGTTCGGGGTAGGGGGTTAGCGGTGGGGGCTGGAGATTGGGTATTGGGGGGTACCTGATAGGAGTTAGAGGGTGAGCGAGGGGTGGGGTTGAGGGGTAGCAGTTAGGGGGTGAGGGTCGGGGTTGGAGGGTCGGGGTTGGAGGGTGGGGGTTAGAGGTAGGGGCTTAGCGGTGGGGGCTGGGGATTGGGTGTTGGGGGATACCTGATAGGAGTTAGAGGGTGAGCGAGGCGTGGGGGCTAGAAGTGGGGGGTTGGGGATTAGGGATAGAGAGTTGGGGGTTAGCGTTGGGGACTGGGGATTGGGTGTCGGGGGATACCTGGTACCTGGTAGGAGTTAGAGGGTGAGCGAGGGGTGGGGGTTAGAGGTGGGGAGTTGGGGGGTGGCGGTTAGCGGGTGGGGATTGGGGGGGTTAGGGGATGGGGGTTGGAGGGTGGGGATTGGGGGTGGGGAGTTGGGTATTGGGGGGCAGGAGGCAGGAGTTGAGAGGTTGGCGACTGGGGGTTAGAGAGTGGGGAGCGGGTTAAGGTGTTGGGGGGTGGAGGGTGATGGAGCGGGGGGGGGATCCTCATCAAGCGCGTGTTTTCCATATCTGGCTGTGACTTATATTATCATGGCTGAGCAGCGAACCTTGACCTTCCAACGAGAGCGTGAAGGTCACTTCTCTGGCCGGAAATATAAACAATAATTGATGTCCATCTTAGAGTTCAAACGGTGATTACATTCACGGCCAGACAGAGTGGTACCTAAACTTTCAACCATTTTTGTCGGCAACAGGCCGTACAGCAGCAGCAGCACAGCAGCAGCAGCACAGCAGCAGCAGCAGCAAAAGCAGCAAAAGCACAGCTCACACACCCAGCACGGACACTTCTAAAAACATTGTTTGAGGGTCGCAACTAGACTGGACGGCGGCAATGAATATCGGTGTGTGTACGGCGCGCGCTCACCGCCAGCGGTTCTCATTAAATACGTTATATACCGTATAGCCCGTAGCACAGTTGTCGACACAAAGTGGTGCAGGTGACTAACGCCGCGCAGCACAACACAAAAAACTGTTCCGCGCTGACTCTGGTGTGGTGGGTCGGGCCGGGATGGGATGGGTTCGTGGATGGAGCTCTCACCGGGACGGGACAGGAAGGTTACGCGTAGACATAAGAGAGCAGAGTATAGAAGAAGGCAGTAAGCATCAAGTGCATCTTGAGGCATATCCCGGGAAAAATTGGGACATCCCCGGGAGAAATATGCCTGTTGTCTCTCGTACGTGTTCCCTGACCGTTACACACAACAGGCATGTCATACACATCGTGCGGTTGATTTGATTGATACATCGGTCGGTCGGTCAGTCGGTCGGTCGAACAGACTAACTGATTGATTGGTTGATTTGATTGGTCAATTTGATTTGCTCGATTGCTTGATTGGCTGCTTGACTAACTGATCGATCATTGACTAATTGATTGATAGATTGACCGCTCGATTTGACGGATTGATTGATGATTCCCATTTGGTCGATTGATTGATTGAAAAAGATCGATCGATTAATTTGGTTTGCTTGATATGAATTGGTTGATGAATCGAGTATCGCATCATGCCAACCTTGCGGTCCCACTTGGTCTCCTTCGCAATCTCGCAGCCCAGAGCCATCCCAGCCTTCGCCGACAGCTCGACCACTCGCGCATTGGGCACCGGCAGGGAGCCGGGCTCGCCGAGGCAAACGGGGCAGATGTTGGTGTTGGGGCTGTCAGGGCTGTACGCCGTGCTGCACGAACAGTACGCCTGGAAGGCGAGGGTGGGAAAGGAGGGGCGGAAGATGGCGGGCGGGGGGGCGGG
>MEHQ01001318.1:524021-561210 GCA_008828725.1 Saccharina japonica
GCCATAACATCCAATTCCTCTGTATGATATCTGTGTGATAGTGTGATATAACAGGGGCTTGTGGGTGCCTACGTAGCGCTCTGCTCTGCTGTACAGCGTTCTCGTAGCACGGGGAAAAACACAAACAAAAACGGGTGTTTCCATAATATGTATATGGAGGCGTTATTTGCCCGGGGATAGGGGACGCGAATAATTTCCTTCGACAGTAAGTATTACCTCGAGCCTTATTAATGTCGGGTAATTACCGCTACCGGGAAATACGCATCCCTGGTAAAAGCCGCGGGGGGAAAAACATGTCGGCAACGTTTTAAATGCCCTTCGCTTTTCGGTTTTAAGTCACACACTACACTAACTACCGATATGTTTTCAAGCATTCTTTAATCATGATTGATAAAACCTTTCGTTTTCGAAGTCAGTATAGAATCTACAGTGTTGGTTGCTATTTATCTTTGTTTATGGTCAAGGGCGTAAAAAAAAAAAGAAAACGACACCACACTAGTAGGAAGGTCAGAATGAAAAACAAACAGGATCGCTGTGATCACAGGACGAAATGAGCGAAATGTTTTTTTTTTTTCGTTTTATGTTCCCTTTTTTAACTTGGGTTTAGAGACCCCCCTATTTGTTTTCGCTGGTGGGGGGGGGAGGTAATTAAAAAAAAAGTTGACTCATTGTTTTCTGGGATCACAACGGTCCGGTTCTTCCTTCCAATATAGGAGGGGGGGGTAGTGGGGTATCTGGGATTCAGATCCGCGCATACCCTTGTGGTCCCCCGCAATAGCTGCATGGTGAGCTGTCCGGGGTGTGGTATGGTCCGCACCTAGGCCGGATAGTCGGTTTCCCACTTGATTATGTAGGCATCCCAGAACAGATAGATCCCTGATCTACTTCGTATATGATCTACGAGTAGCTCACGTTGAAGGGTGGGGGCCTTGCCATCCGCACGATTTATTTGTGGAGGACCATCATAGTAAAACAGGACCTACGGTACAGACGAAAACAAATATATTTACCTTTTTTCACTAACAATATCTGGTCCTGTTTACTACGGTCCTCCGTAATAGGACGTGTTTTCCAGGGTTGGACATCACCTACACAGATCCTGCGCAGCATTTCATAATGGCAGGTAGGGATCTAGATCATCTAGATCATCTACAGATCGCGATCTATCTGTCCTACGGGTGGACGCGTGCTACGGTTCAGGTAGCTATTCTTGGCTGAATCGTTTTCTGAACGATCGGGCTCCTTAACCCAAATTCGTCGGACTTTCATTTTTGTGACGAATCATGTTTCAGAGTATACTTGGGTCGTGAGATTTCGCATCCGGCAGCACTTTTATTTTCCTCCAAAAGCTTTTTGTTCGGTGAGGTATGACGCTCCTTAGGTGAGGAGCTCAGAAAAAACATGGTGCACCTCTATCGTAGCATGCATCGGTGGTATGTTCCGACAACCACGTGCACGTTTTGGCTGAACGCGCGCGCGTGGCCACCGGTTGTAGGGTTAATTAACCCCTTAAGAACTGGTCCCACGTATTTTGGGGACAAACTACTTGGAATTAGTGTGGGGTACGTTTTTTTCAGTTGTAAATGGGTTAAATGCGGCGGAAAAAGATCTGCCCTACGTTCTCATGTTGAAATATGCAATTTGCAAGCGCTTCGGCTGATCGGGCGATACGACAATAAGTGCCTCTCAATTTTTCACTATGTTCGTGTATATACACGGAACAAAAAATTCCCCTCTGCAGAAGTAATTCCAGTGTAATTCCTCCCCCCTCCAAAAAAACGGGTTTCGTTCTAAACGGGGTTAAGAAGATAGGAGGTAAGAAACGTTAGGCTTGATTTTTTCTTGACACGACACACGAAATAAAATAAAATGCGATACGTACCACTCTGGACGAAAACATAATCACCGTTCGGACTCTGATGTGGACATATAACGGTGATTATATTCCCCGCCAGGTCGGTATATACTGCAGTTAGAAGTTAAGGAGAAAAAAACAACCCTACCTCACAGAAGAACAATAAATTTGACCCTCGGGGCCGAAAAATAAGAGGTATCGCCTGTTACTGTACACGGGGACGAGGGGGGAGCCACTCATTCGACTTCTACGCTCCACGAAGTATGACTGAGGGTCACTGCACGTACTGTGTACGATGTCACTATAACTATAACCCTAACTCTAAGCCAAGCAGACCCAAAACAACCGCTTTGGTTGGCACTAGTCAGTTGGTCCCTTTGTCTCGTGCACAGTGTGCGCCAACCATTGCTGCTTCAACCATAGTGTCGAATATCTGGTGCTGAACTTTACTGACTACGACCAGGGCTCTTTACGGATCAAATTGTTTTTAATCTCACGGATCGGGTCGGATCGGTTCGGGTCGGATCGGGTGAGGATGTTTTGAAGCTGTCACGTGTCGAGTCGGGTCACCCTTACCCGACCCGGCCCGACCTTATCCGCAAGGTGTGACCCGACACGGATTGGGTCGGGTCGGGTCGGGTTGGGTCAGGAGGTTTTGAAAATTGCGCGGGTCGGGTCGGGTCGGGTCACTCTTATCCGCCCCGCCCCGCCCGCGACCCGCCCCGCCCGCCTCCCCCCCCCCCCCCCCCCCCCCCCCCCCCCACGACCCGACCCGACCCGACCCGACCCGACCTTACCCGCAAGGTTTGACCAGACCCGTGAACAACCCTTAAAATGATGGCACGCTTCTCGTGCATTTGGTCGATGTATCGGGGTTCCGGAAGGGTTACACACACAAAGTACCGCGGTAACTGCCACGCTCGCCGTTTAGACCTTTCTTTTGAACACGCAAACGATCCTGACACACCTTTTTGGGGGACAGATTGGTACCTCTCGCGCTTAAATACTATTTCTCACGAAGTATATCTTCTGCCTCGTAAGTGGAAAGTGGAGTGTAATGGATGTCTTGACATGTGTAGTACCAATTGATTGTGGTTTTTGGAGTTGTATCGTAGGCTTTTTGTGAATGTGTCACTACGGGGGCCGGGTGACATATACATACATACCCGAAACATCCTTATATATTCATTCATTTATTTTCTTTTCAAATTGGCAGGAAAGTGACCGCATCGGGACGGGGGTGCCGCCTAGCGACAGCAAGCTGGGGGCGGTGGCGGCCCGGCGCGAGTCGATCGGACAGAGGGCCCGAGAAAAGGGGCTCGGGAAGCACCCCATCATGTACGAGCATGAGGAGGACACGGGCATCCCTCTCCGCGACGCCAAGTGCTTCGAAACACAGGTGGGTGGGTGTCTACGTACCACTCTGACTGACGTCGCGTGCTATGAATACGATTAGAGGTATACCTTATTTTGGCTGAAACGCTTTTTGAATGGTCGGACTCCTTGCCGTAACCCATTCAGAACTGAAAAAAAACTAATCCCACACTAATTCCAAGTAGTTTGTCCCCAAATACGTGGGACCAGTTCTTAAGGGGTTAACCCAAACTCTCGTCCGTCTTTCATGCTTGTGTTCCAGTATTTTTTCATTTTACACTTAGGCCTTGGGGTTGATCGTCGGGTATTAGAGCACTTATATTTTCCTTCAAAATCAGTGTGCAGGCTACTGCAGGTATAGAGCTCCTCAAGTGACCACCCTCAGAAAGCAGAAATGGTGCACCTCAACCTTAAGGTGGCATGCGTCTGACCGGGGACGTAATCCCCGGCAACCCCCCCCCCCCCTGTTTAGGCGTGCACTCCCGAAGTGGGGACAAAAACACTTGGGATTAGTGTCATGTTTAGGTTTCATGTACAGTAAAAACCAGAATATATATATACGACGTGCTACTGTAATACGGAGGATCCATAGTAAATAGGACCACATATTGTGCGTAAAAATAGGCAAATAGATAGGTTTAAGTGTCTACCGTAGGTCCTATTTACTACTGGTATATGGTGGTCTCCCGTAATATTTGGAGTGTATTGAATTCGTGCAAAGTTTTTTTTGTCCTTGTGTCTTGTGTGTCTGTTTCGCCTTGTTTCTTTACGTTCTTTCTGGGGGCGTGTGTGACTGATGGACGTTGAATCTCATCATGCTGCACTTCGTTTTTTCGATTGCAAACAAAACTATAGCACGAGTACAACAATAAGATTTTTAAGAGTAGAAAAGGGGGAGGGGCGTGTCACGATACTAAGGATAGCAGGAGGTAGACACAACATCTAAAGACGGGAGTGGGTATATGCTTCGAGCTACGTCCACTCTGGAGTTAGACATTGCGCTTGAGTACTTACATTTACGTAAACTACCAGCAGGCTTCTTCTCTTTTTGTTTGTGTGCTTCCCGTCGTCCTTTTCTCTTGCTTCTTCTTCCTCTTTCTGAACTTGTTCATGAGTGGCCAGCGTTGAAGCGTATCATGCTGCACATTGCCCGACGGTAAAAAAGCACAACAGCAACCACAATAATAGTATAGTCAATTTTTTTTCTTCCTTCTGTGTTTTTGTTTCGTCCGGAGTGCTTATTTTTGAGTGGTCAACGCTGAAGCTCAACAGGCTACGTATTATACCACCCTGTACCGAAATGTAAGCACCTTTTAAACATTAACATTCAATATAAACGTTTATTATATTAAGGGACAGAGTGGCACGCAGCTGTCGGATAGCGAAAGGATGACAAATAACCCACCACAACAAGATCATCATCATCATCGTCACCGCCGCCGCCGCCGCCCCCGCCGTCCTCTGATTGATGGTGATCTTGATAAATGCGCCACAGCGCCGCGTGCCCGAGGACAAGGGCGCCAGAGACGCCCTCCTCGCGACCTACAACCACACGCCCAAGGCGGAAAACGCGCTCTACTCCACGACCAACAACGAGATCGGCATCAAGCGACCCACCGGGGCTACCTTCACCTTCGAGAGGCGCGCGCGACAGCAAGGGTTCAGGTGGGATTCCCCCGCCCCTCTCGTCCTTGCTTTTTTGTTTTGCTATGTACGTACTGAAAGAAATGCTGCTATCCCATACAAAAAAAAAAAAAAAAAACTGCTCTCCCGTACATACGTACGAATACGTATATATTTTAAATGCTATCCCGTAGTTTTGTGACCACAAAACTGGTACCTTTTTAGGATGAAGCATCGGCACGGACATTGCCTGGGTGTGCGGGATGTCGACGGGTAGAAAGGACGGTTTAACGTGAACAACACACACATCCCATATAATTTTCCAAGAAGTTTTTTCCCGTTTGGAAAGGAACTTCACTCCCCGTTTTTGGGAACTATCTACGAGTACTTGAAATTTGTATGGGGTGAGCATTGAAGTACGTAACAAAAGGGATACCTCGTACATATTTTTTAACCTCTCGCTGTGGCTTGAAAGAGTGATTTTTTTTTCGAAACTATACTGTATGCATGTTTTGCAAAGGAAGCAGGCGCAGAAGAAGGGAGTTCGACTTCGTGCATGTAGTTTTCCTTCTTCTTTTTTTTCCCCCCTTGGTTCCCCTTGGCGTTTTTCTTCTGTAACTTAATTCTACTAATCTCGTAGTGTATGACACCCCCCGCGCCCACTATCTAGACCTCGGATTTTTTTTCTTGTCGACTCGGGATTTTTTTGTTTGTTTGCGTACCCTCGCCCGACTTGTCGTTTTTTGTTTCGTCGCTATGTTCGAGTCCCGACAGGGTTGCTGCCCCTCGTGGGTAGGTGCACAGCAAATAATACGTAGAGTTTTTCGTTCGTCATCTTGTGCGGTGCAAAACGCGCGGGAAAACGCCTCTAGAACAGCTTGGAAACCTTGGCTCGTTTTGTTTTTTTGTTTTATGTACAAAAAATACACTAACTTCGTATATACGTAAGTTATGTTTGTGAATTTTTCGTTCGTTTTTCGAGCCTATCTCTTCGTACGGGCACTTTTCTTGTAATGTTCTTGTGGCACGCCAGCGTAAAAGGACTGTGGTAGCGCTTTTTATTTTAACAAATCCAACACTGCTAAAACCAATCCTGAACTCTAACCAATGTGTACCCCTAAAAGGGTGGGTTTATATTCAACGAGTCATGGTGTCTGTCTGAGCAGGCTACCACCACGGGAAAACACACAGCAATTGGAACCAAGCATGGCTAGTTAGAATAGAAGAGGATGAGCTGGTACCTGGCACGTTGTTCTTCTATTTAAAATCTGACGTTGTGCAGCGCTCATTTGTAATCGTACCATCCACCTATGCAATACGAAGCAGAATCCAACGACTTGAAACATAGAAGGTTCTATCAATCATACCTGAATACTTGACAAAATCATACCAACCAAATGATGCAGTCCCGCTTTGCTTATTGAATGACTTTGCCGACTCCTGTATAACAACCGGCGTTTCACCAATCAAATACGAAAGGGTGACATTTACTTGTTATGCTTGTATTGTTTTTTCACACCCATCCATCGTTGGTTCTGCTTACTATCGCCCTCCGTAAAAGTACCTAGTTTGAATCCCTTTAACCGACAGAACATATACTTTGCGACCTCGGCTCGGTCTCTGGCAATACCAGTCTCCGGGGCGAGCCCCTCGCCACGGACTAACTACTCTCTGAAACCCAGGAAAAATCCGAGCAATTTCTACAGAAGTGCTATTTAGGCTTAGTTTGGGTAGGCGATAGATTGGCCTTTTACCAGTAGCCCAACGAACTATTCATAACACCTTCACAAATGGCGTCGACGGTAGGACCGGGACGTGACAGGGGAGAAACAAAGGTAAAACGATGCTGGGGAATCGAGCCCACGCACCTCTCATCACGCTCAGCAGCAAATAGCGGACTATCTGCGACCTACCACAAAGTTGACTCCCCCCTGGTTGGTGAAAACCCAACGTGCTCCGTCCCGGCATTGTAGGGATGCGAGGGTCTATGGACGTACGACTACGGCCGTGCACGACATGAGTACACCCCCCCCCCCTCGCCTTCCTGTGCTGTCACTCGTCGGTCACTCGTCGATCCTTCGTCGTCCGTTTCCGTTGCCTCGATTTTTTTATCCCCATGCCTATCGATCGTGCCATCGTATTCGTTGTTGTCGTCGTCGTTCCACAGCAACTCCTTCAACAGCCTCAAGTTCAGGGACATGGGCCTCAACACGACCGTCACGCGCTCGAACATTCACGACGACCTCAACCCGCAGTTTACGTGACGAAATAATAATTAAAAAAACGTTTTTGTTGTTGTTCGAGCCAAGCTATCATAGGATATACGTATGGTAGAGGGGGGGGGGGGGTGTACTCATGTCGTGCATGGCCGTAGTCGTATGATCCTAGACCCTTGCATCCCTGGGGAGGGGGGGTGTGTACTCATGCCATGCATTGCCGTAGTCGTATGGCCATGTCATAGACCCTCTTCTCTCATCCCTATATGCAATGCCGGGACGGAGTACGTCGGGTTTTCACCGACCAGGCAGACTTAGGTGGGCATTGCTGGGCAGGGGAGCGTACTCATTTGTTGAGTACCTTGGTCATTTGACCGTCGACCATGCATGCATATCTTTCGAGACGGGGGGGGGGGAGTAGGTACGGTTGGGCGCAACCTTTTCTGTCAAACAGGGCGGAGGGGGGGGGGGGGGCTCAACTGTGAAAGGACAACTAACTGCCCAACATATCTGGTCTTTGCATTCCCGTATATGTTCGGTGCGGTAAGCAACTGTTCGGAAACGGATGAATGTCTTGAATTAGTACTCGCACCAACTCAAGTCATTGACTAATACCGGGTATATTCCACCCACCCCTACCTTCAGTTCATGCCTACGCTTTGGAGTGCTATATTTCGACTGTTGGAACAGGATGCATGCGTGCGTGCGTGCGTGTCGTGGGATGAACAAACTAAACTGAGGTTTATTATGAGAGCAACTACTTGCAGTCCATGGGCTGCAGCTCTTAACTACAGTCCACACGCTATGCCGCTATCCCTATAAATAACCCTAAAACTCTCATCCCGACCCTATACTTGTGCACCTACTATCTATGTGGGAGCAGGGTGTTACATGTTACATGGGATATGGTCCGGGTGGGATCAGGGTAGAGGTGTTGACCAATCAAAATGGGGGTGTAGTCTATTGGGCACCCCATTTGACCCCTACAACACTAAAACACTCATCATAGAGTGTGGACTGCACTTGAGTGCTACAGTCCATAGGGTGTAAATAGGCGTCGTCGTATTTTATCATACATACGTATATACGTAGAAAAGGGTTTCGTCAAGACCGCAGTTGTTTTTCTTGTCTTCTGGTCAAATTTCTTTAAAGGTGTGCTCTGATTGGTGGAAAACCATGGATGACGTTACGTGAACTCATCTAAGGTGACGTCACGTTCTGTCCGTGGATTTTTTTTGCCACCTTAGTGGAAGGCGTTATCGCGACTTTATTATTTGGTCGAAATTTCAAAGTATGAGACTTCTGATTGGCTGGAACATCGTCGGACGTAGTGATGTGACGTCATCCACAAGGTGACGTCACTTTCTGCCCGCGTGCCTTGACCAATCAGAATAGTCCGGGCACAAGATCCCTCACGGCTACCGTAGCAAGTACATACGGAAGTGTCAACTCTACGGGCCACCATTATTGTTCATGACGATGGCGATAATGATGATGATGATGATGACGATGATGATGATGATGATGATGACGATGACGATGGTGATGATGATGATGATGATGACGATGATGATGATGATGATGATGATGATGATGATTATGATGATGATGATGGTGATGACGATGATGATGATGATGATGATGACGATGATGATGACGATGATGATGATGATGATGATGATGACGACGATGATGATGATGATGATGGTGATGATGATGATCTCACATTATTAAAAAGTAATTGAAACCCAGCCCGTGGTCCCGTGGTCACAAAAACAGGGCTGAAGGAGACAGACGTCCACCATGGAAGAAAAGTCGACCAATTGCAATGGGCACGGTTATCGTCTCCTATCAATACGGCGATGTTACGATCTCTTTCGTCGATGCCACACCCCCGCTGCCTCTGACCAGAGCAACAACAGCTCTTCTCGTAGCTCGAAACTCTAACTGTATGTGCGGTGTCTCTCTTTTTTCCGACCACACTGCTGACTGTTACAGCAGAGGAGCGTGAGGTCTCGGGGCCGGTCCCGAGCCTGTGGTCCCACCTGGTTGTCTCGGCTGTAACATGACACCTGTTCGCATTCCGAAACGCTTTCACAAACCCCCACATCCCTACGGAAAGTCACAGGTTCTGATTGGCGGAACATTTATGGATGGCGTGACGTGACGTGACGTGACGCGAGCCATCCAAGCGCGTCACCTTTTGTCCGCGTACTTGGTTGACCTTACCAGAAACCTGCCGGCACGAAATCCTATACTACCGCTGTACCGGTACGTACGTATACCGTTAACGTCATGTTGGCCTCGTCCATTCAACAGCATCATCAGTGTACGTACATCTTGGTGCAACAGTAGTAGTATTACGCGGGAACATAGTAATCAGGACCAAATATGATCAGTAATAATACTGGGATATATCGGTTTTTGTGTACGTGATGGGTCCTGAATACTATGACCCCCCATATTAGTAGCCACTCTCACAGAAGCATATGTACTTTCCTTGCGTGACACGCGGCTTACCTTATCACACGCGTGATAAGATAACGAACACACACACTCTGAGATGAATTTCAGAGCCCGAGTTTTTCCAAAACCTTGGGGGATATACACACACGAAGAATGGTGGGGCTTTGGAAATATCTCATCGAAACCCGTTAACAAAAATATCGTCGAGATATTTCTATAGGCGCGTCGCTCAGCGGGCGTTTTTGCACTATCCCCGTTGTCACGAAAAAAACAACTTCGAAAATCGTCCGAGGGGGTGTTTTTATTTTATCATCCAGTGTGATATTGCATATACGCGAAAAGTAACGTCGAAACCTTCCCTTAAGAAGGAGGATTTTCTGAGCCAAAAAACGCGAGTTCCTGCTGATGCCGCTCTGTAAATCTCTCTCCCGATACCCCCCCCCCCGCTCGGCCGATACTACTGTCATGGGGAAAATATTGTAGAGAAACTCCACGCGTATTATAAATCCCTTTAGGGTTTAGTCTCTGTTTCGGCTCAAAAAAGCCTCTATCTTTTCTTGACCGTGTGTTTTTGACCGTGGTTTTCAAACAGAATACGTTAGAAAGCTCTTTTTTGTGTCCGTGAGATTTTTTTTCTTTCGCAGTGCTTTTGAGTGATAAGCGTTGAAGCTCATGCTACATACGCATTGTCGAATGGCAAATAATGATAATGATAAAAATAACAATATTAGTCATAATAAAAATAATAATAATGACAATGATAATGATAATATTAATAGTATTCAGGGTCAGGCACGACTCAGGAGAGTGACTGGACCCTATATATAACGCTCTGCAGTTGTAGTACACAGGATGGAACCACTGAGGAAACAGCAGACGGAAAGCGAATGCTACTATAAAGGTGCCAGGAAAGAGCACATCGCTGGTCTACGTAGACTCACGGACGGCTCTGTCCCTAGCTTCTGGCTTCCCCTCTACCGCCCTTGGCTGGGCGCACACCGTGTTCAAACCTACCCCCACTCCACCCCCACCCCCCCGAATGCTCCGTGACGGCATTGTAGGGATGCGAGGGTCTATGGTCGTACGATCCCGGCCCTGCATGGCATTGACTACCCTACCCCCCCCCACCCCCCAGGGACGCGAGGGTCTATGGTTGTACCACTACGACCATGCATGGCAGTGAGTACACCCCCCTCCCACCCTTCCCCCTTTCCCTCAACAGCACGCCCCCCCCCCCCCCGCCCAAAATGCCCCGTGCCGTCATTGTAGGAATGCGAGGATCCATGGTCGTACGACCCCGGCCCCGCATGGCATTGAGTACTCTACCCCCCCTAGCCCCCAAGGGTGTGAGGATCTATGGGTATACTACTACGATCATGCATGGCAAGTGCGTACACCCCCCCCCCCCCCCCCCCCCCCCCCCCCCCCCCCCCCACCCCCCCCCCCGCCCAAAATGTTCCATGACGGCATTGTAGGGTTGCGAGGGTCTATGGTCATACGACCTATCGGAGGTCACCGGGTGGACCACTACTCAACTCAGGGGAAGCACTGCTGCAACACCTGAATGAGATGACCACCCTCGCTGACACGAGTTAAAAGACGTGGATTGTATTATACCCTGAAGAAAGAACACCCCACACCTGGGCAGAGCCCATGGAGAGAGGAGAGTCTAAGAGAGTCTCTGCCTGATGGGCTCCGATCACAGCAGAAGAAACACCAATCCCGTTTACCCGACTGAATAATCCACATGCACATGAAACCCCGGGGACGTATAATTTCCATGGTATCCCCTGTGACCCATGTCCGGTATACCATCCGCATAATTCATACCCACCTATGATACCCGGGGATGTATGTACCCAGGATGTCCCCTGATGACCACAGATCCCGGCCCTGCATGGCATTGACTACCCTACCCCCCCCCACCCCCCAGGGATGCGAAGGTCTACGGCCATATCACTACGATTGGTAAGTAAGTACTCCCCCTGTCCACCTCTCCTCCTTCCCCCCAAACAGCAAGAGCACTCAACCCACCGCCGTCAGCCGCGCGAGTTCTTCGACGAGCACCTCGCCCCTAACTCAGCCTGCAACCCTTGTCCTCCTCGTCGCCTCGGCCTCGCTCTACGCCGGGTCGACCCCCCCCCCCCCCCCCCCCCCCCCCCCCCCCCCCCCCCCCCCCCCCCCCCCCCCCCCCGCCGCCGCCGCCGCCGCCCCCTCCCACCGCACGAAGCGAGGGGCCATCCCCCACCTGCTTCCTCCCGGAGACAAGACTCCCGAGCAGCCGACAGCTGACCTTCCTGCGCTTGGCCTCAGCCGCCTTCGCGGAGGCGTGGTGGCTCGCCCAGGCACCGACGTTGTGCAGGGCGTACAGCCCCCCCCCCTCCGCTTCAGGAGCCGGTCGCAGATGGTACGACGAGCTGCCTGAGTCTGAGCCTCCTCACCCTCGCCTGCGCCACGGTGACTCGCTTGTCCATCTCGGACGTGGCCGCCAGCAACTTTCCAGACGCCGCCTTGGCGTACTTCTCCAGGGCGAACAACAGGATCAGCAGGAACATCACCTGGCGGAGGCGGTTGGGGGGGGGGGGGGGGGGGGGGGGGGAGGACGTACTCATTTGTTGCTTGCCTTAATCATTTGACCAATGACCACGTACCCCTTTCGAGACGGAGAGGGGGGGGCACACACAACAAGACAAGAAGCAAGGGCACCACAGAAATAAAAGTTGAGCAAGGTAAGGGCTATTGCGAGGTACAAGAAACCAAGGCACCACATAAATAAATGTTGAGCAAGGTAAGGATTATTGCGGGGTACAAGAAACAAAGGCACCACCGAAAAAAAAAGTTGAAAACAAGGTAAGGGTTAATGCGAGGTGCAAGAAACAAAAGGCACCACAGAAATAAACGTTTGAGGAAGGCAAGGGTTAATACGAGGTAAGGGTATGGTAATAAATAGTACGGGCGAGGGAGCGAGCGAGCACACGCGAGATGGTTCATGCCACAACTCTACGGGAGGGGCACCCTCGCGCATGCGATAACAAAAAAAACTTGTGGTGTGCGCTTTCGAGGGCGAAGGGAAAATACCAACAAGACGCGTCACGGGGACACTGGTGCCTGCGCAAGTCTTCACACCTCAGACATATCATTATCTATTTACGGGGGACCATAGTGAACAGGGCCTACGGTACAGATAGAAGTCTACCGGTATGTGTTTACCAATTTTCACGAACAACATTTTGGTCCTATTTCCTATGGTCCTCCGCATTAGATCATCTAGTTCCTCGCCGACCGTTGTGAGAGATTGTGCAGCAGGGTCTGCATAGTACAGGTATGAACCAGGAAAACACGTGCTACTGTGGTAGATGATTCAGATTATACGGATCCCACCCGGGAAAACATGCGCTAGATCATACAAAACCGACAAAATATCTGCCTCGAAAGGTTTAGATCACGGAGTGGGAATCGATTGTCTGCGTCTGA
This sequence comes from Saccharina japonica, assembly GCA_008828725.1. Taxonomy (NCBI): domain Eukaryota; class Phaeophyceae; order Laminariales; family Laminariaceae; genus Saccharina; species Saccharina japonica. The sequence goes on from MEHQ01001318.1 coordinate 537,030, forward strand.
CGCATGCTACTACGATAGAGGAGGTATACCGTTTTTTGGTCGAAACGGTTTCTGAATGACGGAGGGAGGGGGGGGGGTGCTCCTTAACCCAAAATCGCCGGAATTGGTGCTCCTTAGCCCAAAATCGCCGGAATTGGTGCTCCTTAACCCAAAATCGCCGGAATTGGTGCTCCTTAGCCCAAAATCGCCGGAATTTGTTTCTTGTGTCGCACTATTTATCGTTTTAAGCTTAGGCCATGGTATTGTTGATCGGGTATGGTAGGACTTTTATTTCCCTCAAAAAAACAGTTTTTGGGCGAGGTACAGAGCGCGCATCAAGTGACCACCCTTATAAGGCAAAAACGTGGTTCACTTTTACCGTAGCATGCTTCGTGTGAGTGTAAGTGAGTCTTGTAGTAGAGGGAACGGATTCTCGTACGAAGCACCTTTTTTTCCGTGTATTATTGTGCGGTCAACGACGATCCGTGGAGGGAGAGCGCAAAAAGAATTCCGATTTTCCTCGTTTACTTGAAAAACAACAAGAAGACAAAATAATTTTTAAAAAAAGAAGAGGGAAACCAAATCCTAATAAATCAAGAATTTTAACAGAAGGGTAAAACAAAATCAGGAACGATCCGTACGATATAGATTTTCTCTTGTAGGAAATACATTATATAGGAAAACCAGGCAACAACATAAAAAAAAAACAGGAAATAAAATAGGACAACCAGGTAATCTCGTACGATAATAGGACAAATTTAACTCCGATAATAACACCCCTGAGTACACACTCGAAGTACCTTGAGCGCCCTAGGGGTCCAGAAAGCCTCCATTGCTGCGGAAGCCCCGAAGGACACGCTAGCCAGCGCCTTGGACGCTGCCACACTCTGCGCCATCTCCACCCCTTTGGCGCGAGCGAGGCTTGCCATGGCCCCTGCCTTCCCCGCCACCGTGTTGAACTCCGGCATCATGGCCTCCACCTGCCTCCCCACCCCGTGCCTAAAATACGCCACCGAGCTCTTTGTCGGCGCCACCCAGTTCTTCGAGAACTCCTCCCACGACAAAGGCCTGCTTGTCGTTGGTTGCACCGCCCGCCAACATTGGCGTCACAACCACAACCACAACAGCGAGGGGGGGGGTGTACTCATGTCGTGCACGGCCGTAGTCGTATGACCGTAGAGCCTCGCATCCCTACAATGCCGGGGCGGGGGGAAGCGGCAGTGGAGGCGGTGGTCAAGGTCCGGGGACAAAAAAAATAGGGAACACACTGAGTGGGATATACGTGCAGTGCAAAAACAAAACAGTACTATTGGGGGCTACGAGGGGACTCGAAAAACAAATTCCATGACCACCACGACGTTTTTTTTATTTATTATTTTCGGCCCTTCGGGGAGAGGGGGGAGGGGGGGCGTCAGTCACACTAACATCAAGTGATACGCTGAGTAGGGGATGGTTAATATCCATCCCCTCCCCCACGAACGCCTTGTGATTTTGTTTAAACCCGATAGCGCATATTATATTTCAGGCGATGGACGGCCAAATTCTGAATTCTTCACCTCAGATTAAATCGATGCTCGGAAACTTGCAGATAGACTAAAATGCTTCGTTGTGCATGTCTGAACGGGTAATGCATCACATTTATGTCTGTGGAAAGTTAAGGTCGTGTGGCGATACATATGCCGTTTTTTGTTTCCGGCCCGCTCGTGGGAGGGCGGGGCGGGGGGCAGGGGGAGGGTGTTGGTCCGAGGGAAATTGTTTTCCGTATGCCCATTGGGGGCTACGAGGATAGTAACCAGAACCCACGCTGGACACAAAAAAATCATACATCCCACCTAATACTTACACATCACATTTGGTTATGATTCCTATACATACCAACTATATACTTCGAACTATGTATTTTATGTTCCCCCGTAATATTGTCGTAAGATGGGTCTGCCTGCGACCACAACACAACAGGAAAAAAAAACAGTCATGACGCGGGTGATATATACCAGGTAGATCGCTACTGTAGTATTATTAATAGCCGACGGACGCTTTTGGTCGCTTGAGGCGGTTCGCTCTAAACTCACGTGTACACGCACGGCGCAACGGCCAGGGAGCACAGCGTGTAGCAAGCCCCCGTGCGCGTGGCCCTGACGGTCGTACGGGAGGGCTTGCGCTCGCAGCGCTTCACACACATGCCAAGCCCGTCTCCCCCGGCAGTTCCCGATGTCCCGCAGGTGGCTGCGGCGTTGACGGTGCTGGCAAAGGCCGCCAGCGGGTCCTCCTCCCTACCGCCCTTGCCGTCGGCCGACTTTAGGAGAGCGGTCCGGATGTCCTCCTCGTCCGCAGCATCGATGACCTTCTGGATTCTGTGAGGTGGGCGTCGCGGCGGACGGGGTTCGTGTTGCATAAAACTACAGAGTACGACGTCTCTTGTGCACGTGGTATAGTACGCAACGATGAAAATGATGCACCTGGTATAGTACTAGGCTACTGCTGTGTATTTGTTGTGCACTTGTAGTAATATTAAAAATATTACTTTTGCATTTGCCACCCGATATTGTGCAACACAAGCTTCAACGTTGTTCATTCATAAACATTGCCCGAAAGAAGAAGAACACCAAGGGAAACCAACCAAAGAAACCTGTTGGACTACATGCAATAGACTATTGGGCTACAGTAGCCTATTGGACTACAGTAGCCTATTGGACTACAGTATCCTATTGAACTACAGTAACCTATTGGACTACAGTAGCCTATTGGACTACAGTAGTCTATTGGACTACAGTAGCCTATTGGACTACAGTAGCCTATTGGACTACAGTAGCAGGATATTGGACTACAGTAGCCTATTGGACTACAGTAGACTATTGGGTTACAGTAGCTTCAACGTGGGTCGCTCATAAAACATTCCCCGAAAGAAAAAGAAAACCAAAACCAAAACCAAACCAAAACAGTCTTACAGTACGCACGCACGCACATGAAACGAGCACGAGAAGAAAAGAGAGCAGGGAGAGGGGCCGGCTGCTTCATGAGCACGTAAACACATTAGTCACTCACTCTTCAAGGTTAACCACGGGGGCTCCAGACTCGTCCGCGGCGGTGCTCGTCAAGCGCGAGATGGCGGCCTCCAGTTTGTTGGTCCTGGCTATCCGTGACAGGTCCTTGTGGGTCCAAATCTCCTCGACGGTCGCAGTTTTTGTGCCGAAGTCGAGCATCTTAACATCCGAGGCCAGGAGCACGAAAACGGTAACGCAGGCTCCGATGAAAGCCCCAATCACGTTGCAGATCATGGTACAATGTCGAGGTGGTGGGCGTGGCGTAGCCTGGCGTGGTGGTGGTGGTGTCCGTGTATTCCTCTCTCGCTTCTTCTCCTCTGTCTGCGCGGTTTTAGGGGCGAGCACGGCAGGCAAGATGTTATCGACTGCAGTGTTGTTATGGTGAGCGTTGACAGAAAAAAAGGCAAGCAGAGAAGGCGCGGTGCGCAAATCCTTATAATAGAATACGGCTTCGGTAGTGGTGGTGATGATGTCCGAATGACTGTTTACGACTACGATTATACCTGTTCGGTATGCCCCGCGGGAAACCGGCTCTACCTCGCGCCATCCGACCCCGATCGGCGGCGCATCCACGCCCTGGCCGCCCCACGCGTCAGCTCTCGGTGACCCGGCGAGAGAACGGGCGCCGGTGCCGAACTCGGCGAGCAGGGGGCGGGGGAAGGCGGCCTCCCGGGGACTGCTCGCTCCGTCCCCTGGAACGGGACGGATCTGCGGGAAGGTAGGGTTTGCAGCGCATTTGGAGGCCTTTCCCGCGCGGGGTCTAACCCTTACACTAAAGTTAAGTCGAAATATCCAAACTAATTTCAAGTATTTTTTTCCACGCTAAAATCAAGATATTAGTTCGGGGTATCACTAGTATCATACACACAACCAAGCTTTTGTAAGAGGCGGTCGGTCTTTTAGGCACGAGTGGCTATCTTTTTAGCGCCAGAAGCTAACGACTACCCCAAGCTGGGGAGCGTTTGGAGACAAATGACAGCAGGTGACGTACGCAACGACGACTAGCCGGAGCAGCTGACAGCATACGGCGGTACGACGGGCATCGTCAGCAGTCCGTCAGCTGACAGCTTGGACACTCCCCACCACTCAACAACACGACATTATACCCCACCAACCAACAGCATCATCCGCTAGTGTACCCACGATGCATCTCGTGCACCACAGCACTACAACCCACAATGCCATAACCGACCTACTCGTCACAACAAGAATGCAGCCCGAGCCAACAGCACCAGCCAGGACGACATAGGTCTAGCCAGCTGTTAGGAGTGCTGCTGCTGCTGCTTTTTTTTTGTGGGTCGCTATGAATTGTTTGTGTGTGTGAGTTTACCCCTGGATAGTGCCCGTTGCGAGCAATAATAGTAGTACCGCTGATCTCTTCGTGTTTCCGCCCGCGTTCCGTCCCCACTGCCAGCTGCAGCGACTTGACAGCTGTGACAGGAAGGATGTACATTATTTGACTTTTTCGTGGCACGTGTCGCGACATCGCGACGCGCCGCGGACGCTGCCGCGGCACGCCGCGGCATGTCGCGGCATGCCGCGACACCCCACGACGTGTTGCGGCGAGTGTTGCGGGGAGTGTCGCGGCGATTGTCGCTAACCCTAACCCTAACCCTACGTGTCGCGGCTTGTCGCGGCATGCCGCGGCATGTCGCGAAATGCCGCGGCACGTGTCGCGGCGTGCCGCGGCAGCGTCCGTGGCGTGTCGATGTCGCGACATGTCGCGACACGTGTCGCGACACGTGCCACGAAAAAGCCAAATAATGTAGATCCGTGTGTGACAGCGAACGTAGGTACCATGTATGGTTTACCTACACAAACTCTCATCGTTCCTTTCGAATTCGAAATGGAGAAAAAGAAAGACCGCATCACAAACAGGAGGACACCAACACGAGGAAAGGGGAAATGTCTTGTTCTGCTCTGCTCTGCTCGCTGTCGCTGCTGCTGCTGCACTACAGTCTGTCTGCAACAGTTGTATGCTGCTTTCAACATTTTTGTTTCGTGTTTTTTTGTTGTTCGGTGTTTTCGCCTGCATCCCGTCACCACTACTGGTAGCTGCTACGACTTGACAGCTGTGACAGCTGTGACAGCAAACGTACCAAGTACCGGCGGTATGGTTTACGTATGATATACACAAACTCACATCGTCCCTTTCGAAACTCAACATGATGCACGTGGGGAAAAAGAAAGACAGCATCACAGGAAGGCAACCGCAAGGAGGGTGAAAGAGTAAATGTCCTGCTCTGCTCTGCCTGCTGCTGCTGCTGCTCTGCTGCTGTACTTAGTGGCTGCTACTGAGCGCGGTTGTCCTGTGTCTGTGTTCGATGTCCATACCGAGGAGTACCCGCCTTTAACGGGTATCATACCCGTCAACTTTGGGGGAAAGTGCGCGGGTACTCGCGACTATTCAAGTATTTACGGCTATTTGGGGCGGTTACCCGCGACCCGTTTAACAGCCGGGTATCCCCGTCCGGTACCCGTCTACGTAACGACAGGTTAATCGGGTACCCGGGACCCAAATACTCAGCGATGAGGTGTTATCCGTACTCGTGACGGGTATTAGCAAGCCGGTTAATACTCGCGAGTACCCGGGTCACTGGCAAAAGGGTAATACCTCTACTAATACTGTGTGCGGTATGGTGTGAGATGTGAGGCATGAGACAGCATTTTTCATTTTTCGTTTTGCAAAGGACTCTCCAGAGAATTTGTACGAAATGCTACCGAGGGGACGTGGTTTAGGGAAATATACGTTGCCATCCCCGGGATTACCAAGGTATACCAACGGGTACCCGTTCAAACCGGATACCCGGGTACCAGGGTCCCAAATACTTGGCGTGTGAAGTGCTATATGTACAGCAGTAGTATGGGCGTGAAGCCAGTCTTCTGACATACCTGGTATACTCGTACCCGTGATGGGAACCTAGCAAGCCGGGTGAAACTCGCGAGTACCCAGGAAAATGGCCGAAGGGTAACACCTCTGCCGCCGTACACGCATACTACGTAGATGGCGATTTCTACCAGAAAAGGGTCAAAGATGGCCCATTCGATATTGGTGTGTTATCGTCAGAGTCAGAGAGAGAGAGAGAGAGAGAGTCATCGGCCAGAGACTAAGGGCTGTACGCATAGGGCTTGGGAGCTGCGAGCATGGCCATGCATGCGAGCACGACATTGGGGCTGTATAGACTACACAGCTCGACAGCCTGCTACCTCGTACTACAGTACAGCAGCAGCAGTATATAGGGCTACAACCTGAAGTAGACAGACACACACATACATACACATGCAGAGCTTTGCGGCTGATTCAGATAGATAGATGCTGCTGTCCACAACTAACTACGATATACGTACGTCGTATACGAGGAGAGTAGGAAGTATACGGATACGTAGGCAGCTCGATCAAAGATCTCGACATCCCGCCCGCACCAGTTGGTTGTGGGCGCGGGACGATCCTGATGGGAACTACAGCAGTATGGGCTGCGTAGACACCTGAAAAAAAAGGCATCCTTTTTTTGGAGAGGGTCTTGAGCCCATAGGATGGGAACGAACACACGCGGGAGAGCCCCATCCCCGTGTGGATCAAACATGTGCAATGGATAAGCCTTATTGTGTTTTGTGCCCACAGACTATGTGCTGGAAGAGCCTGAGGCCCGATGATGGAACAAGAGGATCTTGCTTGTGGGGTTGTGTGAGTCGAGGGCTACTCGTATAGCTGTACGGTGCAAAGATGCTGTACTCGTACTCGTAGGAGACCGCAGTTTTTGACTGCTTGACTGACCGCTACTTGACTGACCGATACTTGACTGACCGAGTACTTGACTAAAATTAGTATAACAAGGACAAAATAGACCTTGACGCGTCTAGAAAGACCGGCCTTCTAGCGTCCGATGTAAGATCCGGCCTCGATTAGAGTGGAGAGAGAAAAACAGTAAGCGACGGCAACACCCATGGGCAGCCTCGAGATGTGGGGTGGGCTGGCTCCACCCGCTCAAGATCAGGACTTTACTTGCTCTCATTGCTGCGCATCAGTCACCGCTTCTCATACCCGCAACTTTGCGGGCTGCCGCTGTGCTGTGCCTCCAAACAGACGCTCTCTTGCAGGCGCGCTATACCGGGCACAGACATGAGACGATGGAAGCCGTACCATTGTCCGGAAATATAAGGTACGTTTTATATATATAGTCAAACAAAACGATTATTATATTTACGGACAAAATGGCGTATTTTACACGAGTACTGGGTGGAAGAAATGTGATCAGAGTTCGTGACCTGTACGGACGCGCACCTTGGTTGTCTTCGACGGTCTCTCGATGCTCGGATCGGGACAACTTGAGCAGCAGCAGCAGTGCAGCAGCAGAGCAGGGTCTGCAGTTGCCACGGGTGATTCAGGTCGATCCGGATCCAAGTCTTTAGGCTCGCGCGCGGAAAAGTGTTGCGAGGTATGGAAAGCAGCGTCGAAAAAAATGCGAAAAAATCTTCCGTGTTGTCCATATTCGGGTGTTGCTGTTCTTTAAAACCAAGTCACTTTGTTTTTGTCCCCGTTGTATGCAACACGCCTTCATATTTTGGCACAATTTTGTACCAGGTGGGTATTTGTCAGTTTGTCAGTTTCACATCTCACACCTATGGGCTACTCGTACGTATGACGGTGAAAAAAAAGGACCATCATAGCCCATAGCCTCACACCACGGCCCACACCACGCTGTTGACCAGAGGTACATACTGCCGTAGTAGTACGAGTACCCTGCAGAGTACCGTGTAACATGCAAGATAACTTCGATCTTCGACAGTACATACAGAATCTCAGATAGTAGTGTGCTCTGTTGGTTCTACAGAGTAGTAGTGGGCAGTGGTCAGTGGTCAGAGGTCCCTCTTTTAGTGTGCCGGTTGAGTGTAGTGCCGGTTGCCGGTTGCCGCTACGTATATATAAAAATAGCGCTGGATCTGGCGGGCGTATCGGTCGGCGTTGTGTATGCCCATTAAACGGTGAACCTATATATCTATCGTATACGTAGAATACGTACGTACGTACATGTGAAGAAGCTTCTACTTCAGGGGGGACGCAGTGATAGGGCGTCCACCGCGAGATCGCGGTTGTTCTGATGGATGAGAGTCCTTGTATTATTACGCTTGATTGTGTGCAAGCCGGCATGGGTGACGCATGTATAGCGCCATAACACGGCGCCGGTGTACAACAAGTATGTATATATATTACAGCCGATTTTCCTATTTGAGAATTAATGGCCTTTCCGATGAGAATGAAAACCGATTTTAGTACTTGGTTATTATTATTATTATCTTTGCCATCCGACAATGTGCAGCATGAGCTTCAACGCTGATCACTCATAACATTCCCTAAAGCAGAAAACCACGGAAACCAAGGAAAACTATGCGCAAAGTCTAACATCCTTCTATGGCTACTTCGTTATTGTTTAAGAGTTGTATTTCGCTCACGATCAAAATTTGATCTAGAAAATATGTTCCTCGATGGTAGGTATCGATCCACGAAAAAAAAAATGAAATCGGCCTTGACAGGATCGAAAAATCAAGGATTTAAGGGAATTTGCATTTATGAGCGAGGTCCCTCGCCCATAAATACAGCTTTTCTGGGATCCTCGTTATCTTGAGACTGCCGATGCCGATTTCGTTTTTTTTTGTCGTCGACGGGTGTCACAACTGACAATAGTTTACAGTGAAAAAAATGATTGTAAGGGAAGTACATCTCTTACAATTCAAAAAACAATATTTTCGATTTTCATTCTCATCGGAAAGGCAATTCTCAATTAGGAAAATCGGCTGTTATATGGTGAATATGTGAATATCGGATTCTATGAGTCAAGTTTTTTTTTCCTCATCCCCTTTATTATCGTCGGCCTTGTTTTCTCTTTCCTCCCTACGTAGTATGAACCGTAACTCAGATCCGGGGTCACAAATCAGGCTCTTCTGCCTCCTCCCCCACGATGCGGTTCGTGCCTCCTTGCATTTTTATCGCGATAACACGTTGTTAGCCCTTTCTTCCTTTCCTTTAGTTGACTCGCATCGAATCGTGCTACGTATGGAATATGGATCGTAGGGTTTGTGGCCAGACCACACTGTGTATGTATGTGGATCGTAGGACTTGTGGACCCATCAGATAACTGTACAGCGGTGCCTTTGGCAATCGAGCGCGAGGTCGATAGAAGGTGCGTACTGGCCTATCGTGAGGGATTTTTTTTTCTGAACGATCGGGCTCCTTAACCCAAATTCGTCGGGCTTTCATTATTTCGTTGCCATATTTTCGATAGTATACCTACGAGCTCATGGGATTGTTGGTCGGTACTCGTAGCACTTTTGGTTTCCTCCAAAATCGTTTTTCGGGTGAAGAAGTATGGAGCTCCTCAAGTATGGAGCTCAGAAAAATCACGGTGCACCTCTATCGTAGCATTCGCCTGTGAGGGATTTGCCCTCCTACCTCCTACAGGTTCAGGGCATCGACATACTACTACTGCTGTGCAAGAAAACGAACAATGAGAAAGGCAGAGGCTGAGATCGACAGAATAATAAGAAAGTCGGGAGTCGTCGTTGTACTGAAGTTTGTGTATAACTTACTACCCATTATTCAGTAAGAAATCCAGCCTGGACCAATTTTGCTGTTTCTTATTGTTATTATATAGGTGTCCTATGCTGACTGCCAGCCTGGACCAATTTTGCTGTTTCTTATTGTTATTATATAGGTGTCCTATGCTGACTGTATGCCGACGTAGGTTTGTGGCGCTGAACACCTTCGGTATACGTACCGTTTCATGGCTGATACTCCCCTTATTACGTCAACATCACCAATAACATCTTCCGTTCCGGTTTGCCTTTTGTGGCGGCTTTATGTTGCCTCGCTCGCGTGTGGGTCGTGTGTTTCACTGCTATAATACAGTCTCTAATGAGGATTTCACATCGATGGCAGCTTGCCACGATCTTTCACCTGCGGCCTATGTCTTGTTTGGTTGAGTAGAGGCTCATTCTTCAGGCGACTGGGCAGAGGGAGAGGTTCGGTCAGCCTCGCTTTTGCCCCACACCCCTCGATACAAGAAAGCCTTCCATTGCGACAACTACTCCCTCATGTTCACCCCCCCCCACCACCCTGATCAATGGTGCAAAGCTAGACTGGCAAGCAACAAATGGTACGCCTCCCCACCCCTCCTGTTCTGGTTGGTGAAAACCGACAGTGCCCGTCCCAGCATTGTAGGGGTAGCGAGGTCTATGGTCATACGACTACGCCATGCATGCAAATGAAGTACACCCCCCCCCCCCCCCTTCGCGCCGAGAAAATACCAGGTTACACACCATAATAAGACGACAATACATTTGGCAAGATACACAGCACAGCAGTAGGTAGACATTCTGTGCAGCCGTTTACGTCCAGACCATGCATATATACCTGGGTAGGTTTTTCGGCTCATGCTATAGTTTTGCGCTACATTGGCGTAAAGAACAGGCTTTGCATTGCAGCTCCTCTCAGTTCAGATGCAAGAAGCATTGCAAGTGTGAAACCAACTGTGTTCCACGAAGAACCGCAGACACCCTCGATTCATTTCGGTCCCGTTAAGGTTTGGCGAAATCTGCGTTTTCCTTCGAATTTTCCGTCACGCTGGAAAGGAGAAACCCGGAGAGGAGGGGGTGTGTCCTCATTAGCCGCATGCCATGCATGGCCGTAGTCGTATGACCACGGACCCTCGCATCCCTAGGTACAATGCCGTGACGGCGGAGCACGTCGCGTGGGGGGGGAAGGGTCGTTTCTTGTCACAAGCAAGTGCACTTCCTGTTGACATCGCGCTAACCTCCCATATCGTGTCCCTCTTGTGTCAAAATGAAAAATATCGAAAAATCCGATACTCCGATCTATCGAAAGTTCGATAAAACGATATATCGAAAAATTCGCCACGATATTCAAGTCTAGAACGTACAGTGTATTCGTACATGATACCCAGTATCTACGGGATTCCTCGAGCTACACAGACAGGCTACAGTTCGAGCTTATCGCCCCAAATTTACTCAGGATGATAGCCAAAGTTCACGCCGTTGTTTTGGAGATAGACCCTGAAATTTGGCACACGTAGTATTATATTATGTTTTATCGCCCAGCCGATACCTTGATGCAGAGGCTGGAGATACCACAACTGGAACACCGTACGTATGCATTCTAAATGGTGACGGAACATAGCAGCGCATATGACGGCACGACTCAGGAGAATGAACGCAACCCTATGATACTCCCACGTACAGCTCCACAGTATACGGGACGAACCGACAGAGGAAAAACAGAGGAAACATGTCATGATACCACCGTAGATTTACACAGGCAGCAGGAAGGAAAAAAAACACGTCGTCGTACAAACACGCACCAACGGCCTTGCTCCTTATCGCTCGCTACGCCTCTCCTGCCCCTCACAAGCGGTTCTTAGCAGGATGCAGCTCACCCTCCATGCGACTCGCCCAACACCTCACGGCGCTTCGCGCTTGGTGCTAGCAATGTCTGCCTGGTCGGTGAAAACCCGACATGCCCCGTCCCAGCATTGTAGGGGTACGAGAGTCTATGGTCATACGACTACAGCCATGCATGCAAATGAAGTACAGCCCCCGCCCCCCACCGGTTCCACCCTTACTTGGGCTTCAACCGTGTTCAAGCCCCCCCCTCTCCTCCCCTCTCCTACCCCCTCGCCGCAGAGCAGAACCCTCATCCACCGCAGTCTACCGTGACTTCTCCGACGAGCGCCTTGCTCTTAGCTCAACCTGCGACCCTGCCCTTCCCGTCGGTGGCGTCGGCCTCGCTCGACGCCGCGTCGACCGCCGCCGCCACCGCCGCCGACACCGCCGCCGCCGCCTCCTGCCACCGCACGAAGCTAGTGGCCACCGCCCTCTTGCTCCTGCCGGAGGCGAGGCCCCCGAGCAGCCGGCAAGAGCTTCCTTCTGACGCTCGGCCCTGGCCGCCTTCACCGACTCGCGGCAGATGGCCCAGGCGCCGGAATGGTAGGGGGCGGGAAAACCCTCCTTTTGCTGGAGCCTCGCGCGCATCTTGACGAGCGGCGTGACCTTGAGGTTTTCTTGACCCCGCCGGTAGCCCTCCTAGCCAACTTTAGCATCTTGCGAGCGAACATCCACAACTGTCTGGCTAGCGAGAGGAGGACCACCATCTGGCGGGGCCCACAAGACGGAAAACAAAGGCAGCACGGAAACAAAGCCGAGCGAGGTAAGGATAAGGGTAAGGGTAAGGGTAAGGGTAAGGGTAAGAGAAAGAGTAAGGGTAAGGGTAAGGGTAAAGGTAAATTTAAGGGTAAGGGTAAGGGTAAAGGTAAGGGTAGGGGCAAGGGTAAGGGTAAGGTACGGGCGAACGAGCGCACGATATATGGTATTTTGCAAAACGGTGTGCCCAAGGGAGCGCGCGTGAAATAGCGTGTAGTGTAGTGTTGGCAACCAAAAAAAGAAAGCAGGGTTGATTTGATGCTTGATGCTTTGTATTTTTTGTCACCGATTTAATCATGGCTGGTTGGATATCTGGTTTGTATGGCAGTTTCGAGTATTATACATTACTAAAAAAACAGACAGCTACGTACGTACATAAATAGAATAGCCATGGCCTCGGTGATTGGATTGCGAATACTAATGATCCCAAAATTTTAACCAACTTGTGTACTCGCGCAGCCCACGTGGCACAAGCAAGGCCCGCAGCAGGCTTGCTCCCGGCGGCTCAGACGCCCCGCATGTCGCGCGCCATATACAACCAGAAATCGACACAACAAACGTCACCCGCTGCTTTCACCGCCTTTTTAGAGCTCCGCGCCGCCCGGAACATCCGAGACACTAAACTACTGTAAGGGCGCGGCCTACGAGTAGCCCTTGTATCAATTGCCTCACCCCAAAGATGTCGGAGTTTCCGAGAAAATCCAGTGCCGCCTTGATCCAGAAGGACAGACCAGCCAACGCCGTGGACACTGTGTTGCTCTGCACTACCTCCATCGCTTTGGCGTGGACGAGGCTTGCGGTGGTCCTTACCGCTGTCACGCAGCACCTCAGCGGCACTCCCAAGTTCTTGAAGGACACCGTCATGCTCTGCGCCTTCTGCACCCCTTTGGCGGGAATGAGGCTTGCGATGGTCGTTACCTCTGTCACCCAGCTCCTGAACGGCACCCCCCAGTTCTTCACGGACATGGTCAGCGAGAAAAACTTTTTTTGCGTTGCGCCGCCAGGCAAGATTGACGTCACAACGACACGAGCAATGGGGAAGGAGGGGTGTACTTCATTTTCATGCATGGTCGTAGTCGTAGGACCATAAACCCTCGCATCCCCACAATACCGGGACGGGGCATGTCGGGTTTTAGGGGGGGGGGGGCGGCAGCGGAGGCGGCGGTATCATTCGGGGACAATAACAGAGATATACAGCAGTATGCAGCGCAGCAGAAAAAAGTATCCATTTTTTTTCGTTCCCCTAGTTCTGTTTGCTTGTTTGTTTGTGCTTTTATTTGCGGGCATTTTTTTAGTATGAGTAATCGACAATGAAGCTCATCATGCTAATGCTGCACATTGTTGAAGATGATGCCGAACAAAATGACACTGTTTCGGGAGAATATAGTAATCAGGACTCATCACATACACAAAAACCTAAACATTACCGTATTTTTACTCAATAAAATTTGGTCCTGATAAGCACTCATTGCATACACAAAAACCTATACATTAAAGCATTTTTACTCATAAAAAAATTAGTCTTGATTACTATGTCCCCCCCCCCGTACTACGGTGCTTTTTGTGTGATATTCATGCCCGGTATACTTGATGGAGCCTGTGCGATTTTTACTACCCGCACAAAAAAAAATGGAAAACAAATTAATGACGCGACGACGGTGATGTGCGTATAGGTACGTACATATAGCGAGCGCACAACATGATTGATTGACGCTTTTTGGTCGCTTCGGTCGCTTCGGTTTTGCTCACCCTTGTGTGCAGGGCGAAATAATTGATAGGGCCTGCGAGTTCACTACCCCCTCAAAAAAATGGAAAACAAATAACGACGCTTGTGATGTACCTATAGGTACGTAGCGAGCGAACACAGCTTTGGCGCTTTTTGGTCGCTTCAGGCGGTTCGGTTTTTTGCTCACCCCTGTGTGCAGGGCGAAACCGCCAGGGAGCATAGCGTGTAGCAAGCCCCGCCGTGGGGGGTCGTCAGGTCCCACAGGGAGGACTTGCGCTCACAGCGCTCCACGCAAACGGCCAGCCCGTCCCCCCCGGCGGTGCCCAAAGAACCGCAGGTCGCCGCGGCGTGGTCGGTCCTGGCGAAGGCCGCCAGCGGGTCCTTCTTCCTGTCGTTCCCGCCTTTAGCCACCTTGAGGAGCGCGATCCGGATGTCGGCGTCGGTCGCAGCGTCGATGATTCCCTGAAGCCTGTTGAGGGGAGGGGTTGCGGTGGGCGGATGGAGGACGGAGCGAGACACATGCTGAGTAAGGCATATATATAGAGGTGCACCGTTTTTTTTTCTGAGTTTTTTTTTTCCCCTTGAGGGGGCTCCTCCATACCTCGCCCTAAACCGATTTTGGCGGGGAAAAAAAGCGCTATTACGGAGAACCAATTCGATGCGAGTCGACGAGGGAAGGAAAGGCTGAAGTCTTCTCGCGATAAAAATGCAAGGCAAGAACCGTAGTGGGGGAGGAGGGAGAGGAGCCTACTTTGTGACCCCGGATCTGAGTTACAACTAGGGAGGAGAGAGAAAGGAAGGGCGAAGATAATAAATGGGATGGACAAAAAAAAAAAAAAAAAAAAAAAGAAGCAAAAATAGGTAAATATATAGGTTTTCGTGTGTACCATCGGTCCTATTTACTAGTGTTTACTATGGTCTCCCGTAATAAGTAACCCGATGAGCAATTTCCTTGGCCTTAATGAAGTAAACAAAACGAAAAATGTTTTCATCATCCCGAGAATGAAATTGCGACGATTTGTGTTGGGCTTAAGGACCCAAGCTACGCTATATAGAGGTGCACCTGTATACAGGACACTTTTATAGGTGCACCTGTATACAGGACACTTTCTGAGGGTGGTCACTTGAGGCGAGCTCTACGATATGTCTCACCCAAAAGCTGAGGATGATGTTGGAGGACGACAACAATAAACCTACCCGGTGAATAATCCCATTAGCCTACCTTTCCAATAAAAATACTGCAACACAGGGATGAAAAAATGTCCCACACTAATTCCAAGTAAATTTTCCCCAAATCTGTGGGACCGGTTCTTAAGGGGTTAAGGAGTCCGATCACTCAGAAAACGTTTCAGCCAAAAAATGCTACAGTAGTAGTAGTAGTAGTAGTAGTAGTGGTGGGGCCTATATATAAGGCGACATGAATAAGGCGACCACTCGAAATAAAAAAAAGGCGGTCAAAATCGGCTGGCACGGCTGTAACTTTGAATACAACTGACTATACGAATAGGGCGACCACTCGAGACAAAAAAAGGCGGTCAAAATCGGCTGGCACGGCTGTAACTTTGAATACAACTGACTATACGAATAAGGCGACCGCTCGAGATAAAAGGCGCTCAAAATGTCTTGGCGCGGGGTCGCCTTATATAGGCCCCACTACTTGAACCTCTATCGTAGCACCCGTCTTATATAAGATCCCCGTCATTTAGAAAACAATTCTGCCAAAAAGTTGCTATGTTTATCGTAGCATGCGTCCCAAGCTGTTGTATTAACCCAGAACAGCAGTAATAGTACGATACTTTTTGTGGAACCAGGAACTGGTATGTACTTCTGCTGTTGTGCGGTTGTAGGATACGTGTTCTATTCGTGAATATATTTTACTTTCGGAGTGCTTAGGGCCGTTCGTTCTTATCGAGCAACTTTTCCCCCAAAATTTCCAATTTAGTTTTTCGCGCAATTTTTTGGGGTTTCCATATTTTTCCATATTTTTTTTCCAAATATTGGAATGCGAAGCCTTCTTCCAAATATCTTTCTCTCTGTTAAAATTCCAAACTTTCCCAATAAGCCCTGTTTTTCCCTGCTTTTCTTAGAAAATTTGTTTTTGGATTTTTTTAAAAACAAAAATGCTCGATAAGAACGGCGCTTATGAGTGATCAATGTTGAAGCTCATGCTACACATACACATTGTTAAGGATAGCAAGGATAATAATAATGACATATTGAAGTAATTTGTGTATACACATATATACGAATAGAAGATGGCATGACTCCTGAGCTGCTGGGACGAATCACCGTCGAGTCATGCTGTGTGATGTGCAGCATCGGCATTTTTACGGAAAGACAGCAGAAGAAGCAGCCAGCAGTGGTATAGACACCACAACAAGGTATCAAACCGACTTACAGTACTGCTACAATACAAAGAGACAACACGCTGTGGATCAAACGGTTACACGAGAAGAAGAAGAAGAACAGGCAGCAAAGCTTGAGCACGCAAATATAATCACCCACCCTTCGGCTTCGAGCACAGACGCTCCAGACTCGCGGGCGGCCTTCTCCAGGCAAGTGACGGCGGCTGCCATTTCGCTGCTCCTGGCCAGCGTCCCGAGGTCCTGGGCCGTCCACTTCTCCCCAACCAATGCACTCTTGCCACCAAATACGAACGGTTTGGCGTTCGGCGCCAGGAGCACGAACGTGGTAACGTTCAAGCCGATCAGAACCCCCACCACGCAGAACGTGCTCGCGTTGCAGATCATGGTCGACCGTAGATGGTACCCCTGGCCTGGCAGTGGTGGTGGTGGTGGTGGTGGTGGTGGTGTTTTTTCTCTCTCGCTTTCCTTTTCCTGTCTGCGCGGCGGTTGTTGCGGCGAGCACGGTAGAGACAACAATATATCGACGTTCTTATTATTACTGGAGGCCATAATAAATAGAACCTATGTAGTACACAAAACACTATACATTTCCCAATTTTTACGAACAATATTTGATCCTAGTTACTATTAATACTATGGCTCCCTGTAATAGTATACGTCGACAGCAAAGGCAAGAAGAGAGAGGGTACGGCGCGCATGAACTGCACTCAAAAACGTTGTTTATTATACCTCGTAACGTGTTTGACGAGAACACCGGTACCTTGTTTTCATTGTTGGGGGTAAAGTAATATACCACGGTATGCTCGTATCACACTGAAATGTAATCAGAAGATGGGAGCTGGGGGATCCTATTTGATTCTTCCGAACCAGAATCAATCGTGAATTCGGTGGAGAATTCTCTATTTTGTTTTTCAGCATCGGGAATGTGATCGTGCTTCTGTGCTCCTTTCGTATACACTTCTTCGTCGATCCAGTTATATCGGTATGATAGCGTCGGCTTGGCATGACCAAGCGTCCACAACGGCGACAGCAGCATCAGCACACCAGTACGACCCGACAGATAAGAGTCGTCCACGTCCGAAATTCGGAAATTCGAGAACAAGATCGACTCTGATTCTCCATTTTGTTTTTTTGCCTCTGCTTCAAGAAACCCTCGGCCATTGACCACGCTACGCATTACTATTGTATCATCATGCCACCCTTTCGGATTTCATTGGCGAAACGTCGGTGAGGAGTGTCGGTAAAGGCATTTACAAGGGGGACTGCATTGTTTCGGTATAGGTTTGTTAATATATTCAGGAACGATTGATAAGTATACGATGTGAATGGTATGCTTGAAATAGGAGTTGCAAATGGAATCATAATAATTACTCGTATTGTATCCGAAATCGTTGCAGAGTGAGAAGCAATAGTAGCTGTACGTTATTCAGTGACGATCTCGTACTTGTAGCAGGGGTAGACGACCAAAAAAGACAAAACGACCCCCACTTTCCTGGAAAGGCCACAGAATGAAAAACAGAACAGTGGGGTGGGAGTACGGATGAAAGAAACCTGTGTGGTCGTCACTGGAACACCCGGGGTACATCCATTCTCGGGTTTCCTATGTACGTAGGCAGATATGGATCTTGTGGGGGGGGTATAACGGATGTAGCTGCACAACAAGTAGAAGACCGGACCGGGTTCGGGCAAATCGCACAAATTTCCACGGTTGTTTTAACTTGGCTTTAGATACCCCCCTGCCTGTATGACCTACATTCATACTTGGAATCTCATGGGACGACCCATAGGACGTCCCATGGGATATCCCATGGGATTTGGATCCCATGGGACAGCCCATGGGACAGCCCGTGGGGATAGCCCATGGGACAGCCCACGGGACACCCCATGGGCTCATGGGCTGTCCCATGGGATGTCCCATGGGCTGTCCCATGGTTTGTTCCATAGGAAAGCCTATAGGTCGTCCCGTGAGATTAGTGTATCTCAAGGCGTAATTCATCCTATGGGACGTCCCATTAGGGTGTCCCATGGGACGACCCATGGGTTGTAACACGTCCCACCATGGGACGCCATCCATCCCATGGACGCGACCCATGGGACGTCCTATGGGACAGAAAACGTCCTATGGGACGATCTTATGGGACGCTATTGTGTTTATGGGACGATCCCATGGGATGATTTCGTGCCCATGGGACGATCCCATGGGACGATTTCGTGCCCATGGGGCGATCCCATGGGACGATTTCGTGCCCATGGGACGATCCCATGGGACGCCCTATGGGATAGAAAACGTCTTATGGGATCGTCCCATGGGACGTTATTGTGTTTATGGCACGATCCCATGGGGCGTCCTATGGGATAAAAAACGTCCTATGGGACGATCTCATGGGACGATATTTTTGTTTATGGGACGATCCCATGGGACGCTGTCTGGGATAAAAAACTTTCTATGGGACGATCTCATGGGACGATATTGTGTGTATGGGACGATCCCATAGGACGCCCTATAGGACAGAAAACGTCCCCTATGGGACGATCTCATGGGACGATATTGTGCCCATCAGACGATCCCGTGGGACGATATTGTACCCATGGGACGATCCCATAGGACGCCCTATGGGACAGAAAACGTCCTATGGGATGATCTCATGGGACGATTTCGTGCCCATGGGACGATCCTATGGGATTAAAAACGTCCTATGGGATCGTCCCATGTCACGTTATTGTGTTTATGGGACGACCCCATGGGGCGCCCTATGGGACAGGAAACGTCCTCTGGGACGATCCCGTGGGACGATATTGTGCCCATGGGACGATCCCATGGGACAATTTAGTGCCCGTGGGACGATCCCATAGAGCGATTTCGTGCCCATGGGACGATCCCATGGGACGCCCTATGGGACATAAAACGTCCTATGGGATCGTCCCATGGGACATTGTTCTGTTTATGCGATCCCATGGGACGATTTCGTGCCCATGGGACGATCCCACGGGACGCCCTATGGGATAGAAAACGTCCTACGGGATCGTCCCATGGGACGTTATTGTGTTTATGGGACGATCCCATGGGACGCCATATGGGACAAGAAACGTCCTATGTGACGATCTCATAGGACGATATTGTGCCCATGGGACGATCCTATGGGACGCCCTATGGGACAGGAAACGTCCTATTGGACGATCTCATGGGACGTTATTGCGCCTATGGGACGATCTCGTGGGACGCTATTTTACGTGTGGAACGATCCCATGGGACGCTATTGTACCTATAGAACAATGTACGTATGTATTGAGCAACTTTGGCACCCTTCCGGGAATTTGTTTTTGCGCCATGGTTTTCGAGATCTTGCTAGCAAAATTTGGCATGGTTGTTCTTCATGGCAGTATGAAAAAAATGAGGCATGTCCTTTTGTCAGTTTCTATTTTTCGTGCGTCAAAGATATAAAGGTGTCGAAAAATCCCGAAAAATCGTCAAATCGAACAAAAAAGAAAAAACAAAAAGGCCAGTCCTCACTTCTCAGGTTTTTCACTGGTGCTGTGACTGCCATGAAGAACAAGCGTGCCAACTTTTTTTGTGCCTCAACTCGCGAAAATCATGGCGCAAAGTTCCGAAGTCGTAAAGCCCCGCCTGTCGTTGGAACCAGCTCGTACAAGTACCTGTACAGCACTACTACAGTAACTGTAGTTCATCACCGCCCACTTCGCACTAGTACGAGTACTGCTGTACTGCTGTATCAAAGGAGAGACGTGTCGTACGCTGTGGCAGAAGCTCGAAAAAATCTCGTGTTGTCGTGATACCCAACGCCCGGAGGTATATAGATAAGAAGAGGTGTGAAAAACACTTACTTGGCGATACACGTCGCAATCGCCACCGATTTGGCACGAGATACGTCTGACGTACAGCAGTGTGGGAGCAAACCCAACAGGATCTTGCTTGGGGATCTCGTGGAGATGTGAGTCAAAGGCCTGTGCGTACGATGCAAAGATGAAGATGCTTGGAGACCGCGATTTGGCTACTTGACTGACCGCACCTTGACTGACCTCTTCACTAAAACTAGTATAATAAGGTCAAAATATGCCTTGACGCGTCTATAATGACCGGTCTCCTTGCGTCAGATGTAAGATCCAGTCTCGAATTATTTTCGTGAGGCAAACAAACAAACGCAGAGCAGCGCGAGGAATCAAGCGACGGCATGCACCAAAACATCCAGAAAGCGCTTTCGAGTTGGGACTGGCGGCTCCACCCGCTCGAGCTCACAGGGCTTGCCCTCATCGCTGTGCGTCACGGCTTTCTTTGCCTGCGACTTTGCGCACCGCCGCTGCTGCTGTGCTCCAAACAGCCTCCCCTCTATCGCAGGCGCGGCTACCGGGCGGGTATCAAAGAACCCACACGAATATGTCCGGAAATATAAGGTACTTTATATATGAATAATAATATTAAAATGTTATTTATATTTACAGACACATTGGTACTCGTATACAGCAGAAATATTCGAGTACTCTCCAAGAAGATGAGAAGGAATGCTGATTAGAACCTGGTCGATAGACGCACCTTCGGCTTTCTCGATAGCTGCTCCGTTGTTCAGAGCGACTCGAGCAGCAAGCCGTACAACAGCAGCAAGCAGGAAAGCAGGGTGGTTCAGACCGATCCGGATCTAGGTCTTCAAGCTTGGGGCGCCGAGAGTGGTGTGCAGCAGCAGTAGGTAGGTAGGTGCGCAATTTTTTGCAGAAATCTTCCGTTGTGACTTTGTATCGGGTGTTGATGTTCTTTAAAGTCGAGTCACTTTGTTTCGTCCCCGTTATTTTCAACACGCCTTCATATTTTAGTGCATTTTTTTTTTTTCCAATTTAGTTGTCAGTTTCACACCCATTTTTTTCAACATGTAGGATTAAGAGCGCGATACATGAGGTGCCATTACCACACTTACTTACTACTCGTACGTAGCCAATGAACATACATGCTGTCATTTCTGTGCGCGACATGTATGCATTATGTGGAAAATGAACGAGCTGGAAGCTGAAACGAACTGCTGCTCTCGTGGTCAAGCTCTCTGGTCTATACGTGACCTCTACCACACCAGTAGTAGTAGTAGTAGTACTGTAGTAGTAGTAGTAGTAGTAGTAGTAGTAGTAGTAGTAGTAGTAGTAGTAGTAGCAGCAGCAGTACTGTAGTACTACACCAAGTAAACTACCTCGCGATTTTGGAACCGATGATGGACGATTCAATACTGGTACGCCGCACGTAGCTCGCTACGAGCACTATATAGTAGGGGGGCGTCCGGTTGTAGTAGTATTAACAGTAGTGCGTGTCAGCTGGGGCTATGTCAACAGCGTCGAGTCGCCCAACCACGTGACACACTGACGAAGCAGCCATGCCAGTTATAGTTGTGTCCTCTACCCACCATCGGGAGCACCGGCCATCACAAGCTATATGTAGCTTGTCGACTGTGGGATTGGGTCTACTCGTAATGCTGTGGGGAACGGGGGTGAGGGATTGGGTGCTCGGGGAGAAGAAGATATCGCCTTGGGTCATGGGGGAGAAGTCACACTTTGCCCACTGGATATGTATGCCAACATAAAAGATTATAGGCACACACACCCACCGCACGTCTTCCACGGTGTTGTTACCCGTACATGTAATACAAGCATACATACATACATACATACAGACATACATGCTGGTTTCAGTGCCGGTTGCCTCTCTCTCACGTGTGCGTTCCATATGTTTCACAGCAGTCTTTTCGAAGAATGGTGACATCGATGGCAGCTGCCTTAAAAGTCCAGTGGAGGTACTCGTAGAGATCCTAATGTTAAGAAACTGAAAAAAAAAACATTATGTCACCCCCCTCTAAACAGGGCACATGGCTCGAAAAAACAAACGCCAATCCCACCCACAAAGTGGTGAAACATCAACCCGTGTTGCCAGCCCCCCGCCCCCTCCATCTATGGTCATACGACTACGGCCATGCATGAAAATGAAGTACACCCCCCCCCTCCATGCGACTCGTCCAATACCTCACGGCGCTTCGCGCTTGGTGAAAGCAATTTCTGCCTGGTTGGTGAAAACCAACGTGCTCCGTCCCGGCATATTAGGGATGCGAGGGTCTATGGTCATACGCGTACGGCCGTGCACGACATCAGTACACCGCCCCCCCCACCCCCCCCCCGCCCACCCACCCCCTCCAAACCAAGCGCAAGCGTAAACCCAGCCCTGAAACACATACATCTACCCCCCGATGGTACCGTCCAAGAGGTCAATCGCACTCATGTCCTCCTCCGTCAGAAACACCTCCACCACTGGACCAACACCCCCGCCCCCCGCCAGGCACGCTTGCTCTACCCCTCCACCGCTGCTGCCGCCGCCATCACTATTACCACCAACACCACCACCACACGTACACACAGAACACACACCACCCACCACTACATACAACACACGCACGCTCGGTTCGAGCTCGCCGCCAACCCACCCGGGATAAGACCACGCGTCCACCCGACACCTCCACCCCCTCAACGTCCACAAACGTCCGCAGGTTGTCCCTGATCCTGCCCGGATTCGAGGACCTCGGGAGCACGGACCGCGGGCCTGAGAGGGCCACGAGAGAGCCACGGCCTGCGAAGAACTGCAGAATGCGACGAGGAAATCCTGTCCGAGTCCGCGGTGACCGTGGTACGGCGTTTAGAGGACTGACGGTGACGAATGAGGGCGGTAGAGTGATCCGCCATGCCGCCGAGGGTGCTGTACGCCACGTAGGCGATGTCTGTCGAGGGAGGGTAGCGGTAGGGATGAGGAAGGGGGGGCGAGGGGGGGGTGTACTCATGTCGTGGACGGCCGTAGTCGTATGACCATAGACCCTCGCATCCCTACAATGCCGGGACGGACCACGTTGGGTGTTCAACCAGGCAGGCATTGCTTGCACCAAGGGGGGGTAACAGAGAGAGCGAAGTGTGGGATCCAGTGACAATAAGGCCTCTTTTCGCATTAATTTGCTAGTTTTAGTATAGGGGCGGCCAGGAGAGGTCAGTCAAGGGGTCGAAGGGCTGTTTTGGTCATATTATACTACTGTAGTTCCAGTGCAGGGCGGCGATCAGGGGTGGTCAGGTCAAGGGGGTCAGGGGCCTCTCTCTTCTGGTGTTAATATTATACTACCTTTGACGCGTGCTACGATAGGGATGGCACTTTTGGGCTGAAACCGTTTCTGAATGACGGAGGGGAACTGCAGTCCCGTTTAGGGGACAAATTACTTAGAATTAGAGTGGTTTGTCCCCAAAACGGGACTGCAGTTCTATAAGGGTTAACCTTTATAATCATCGGAATTTCATTTTTGTAATGCAACATTTTTTATTTTATACTTAGAGGCAGGGGCGTGCAGATAGGAGGGGCTGGGGGGGGCGTTGGGGTGGCTTTACCAGCGTATGTTTACAGACATTGGAAGCATGAAACGATGGGTATACATGTACACATATAAGGAGGCGGTATGTGGGAGGGGAGGTAAGAGGGGTTGGAGGGGAGGGTATCGACGTTCTATTTATAATCACGGGCGGCATGAAACGAGGCCTGGTGAGACGGTGTCGTTCCGTGAAAAATACACCAAAAAGGATGCGGTATGTGGAAAGGAAGGGTTGGGGGGGGGGGGGGCTGCAGTGGGGTCTACGATTATTTTTGTTGCGAGTTCATTTGGCGAGATGATTGCGACAGCACGGAGATATGATGCACAGGGTCGTCAACATTAACGAAAACAAGAAAATGTCTGGCACTTATCAGCGGTAGTGGTGCCGTAGCTGGGTTCACACGCGAATGCGGTTGTATCAGCCACAGCGAACGTTGCCGATTCGAGATTTGCTCTTTCACGTACAGG
>MEHQ01001318.1:566577-581150 GCA_008828725.1 Saccharina japonica
CCCCGCCCACTCCCGCCACCCCCGCCACCTCAAGTCCTAGCCGTACCCCAGCAGCGCCCACCTCCGTCCCCGCCCCTACACTGCTACCATCATCGCCAACCCCAGACGCTTGCTCTTCTCCGGTTTCGCTTTGCGTTTGTGGCGGTGAGGGTTTGCGCGGCTCCGTTAAGCTGGCGGTTTGCTCCTTTGTCTTCTTCTTCACGGCCCTACCGACGGCATCTTCTCGGTACCACTCTTGAGCCTGCGAGACAGTTCAAGAAGTAGTAGTAGTAGTAGTAGTAGTAGTAGTAGTATACACCGCGGGGGAATAAACCGCAGGTTAAATATCCGGAGGTAAAATAACCACGAGAAACTAACCACGAGAAAAATATCCGCGGAAAGAAAAATAAACGCGGGGGATATTTTCTGCGGGGAAACTATCGTGGGAGTTCGTGGAGATGGCGGGAAAACGCGAAAAGAAAGTTCGGAACGGAGCGAGCGGCACGGGGGACGGAGTTCGACTCTGAAGGAGGCAATTATGGGGGGGGGGGGGGGGGGGTGGGGCGTACTCATTCGTTGCTTGCCTTAGTCATTTGACCATCGACCACGCATCCCTTTCGAGACACGAGCATGGAGGGGGGGAGGGAGGGAGGGGGGGGTACTTTATGTCATGCATGGCCATATACCCTCGCATCCCTAAAATGCCGGGACGGCGCACGTCGGGTTTTAACCGACCAGGCAGGCAGACATGGGGGGTGGGGCGTGGGGTATAAAGAGTATGGTACTGATGTGGAAACGGGGGGGGGGGGGAGGACTCATGACGTGCGGAGGGGGGGGGTTTGGGGCGGGGGGAGGAGGTTATCGTCGGTCGAGGTGGTGGTCTGCATCCTCACCGCCCTGATGACTGCGTCTTTTCGTTACCGCTCTTGGGGCCTGGGATAACCGTAGCATCGTATCGCGTAAAATACATCACAGCGAGTAGCAACCGTGGTAGTTGATGGAGATGGTGGAAGGCATAACAGAGCGAGCGCGTCAAAGGGGGGGGGGGGGGGGGGGGGGGGGGGGGGGGGGGGGGGGGGGGGGGGGGGGGGGGGGGGGGGGGAGAGGCATAACACGAAAAACTGTAACACATATGAAAAAACCAAAAACATAACACAAATAACTATTGCACGAAACAAAAAAATCAAAGACAAGAAACAAAAGCTTAACACAAATAACTATAGCACGAAACAAAAAAATCACAAAGACAAAAAACAAAAAGCACGCAAAAAACAACAAAATAACACAACAGGGAACGAAAAAAACAGAAAACTGCCAGATATTGCTGCAATACTTGTAGTCCATTGAATAGTAGTGAATAACCACGAAATTGCATAACACAGCACCGAAGAAAAAAAAAACGACCCAGCACGAAAAAGACAACCATTCGCCAAAACAATCCACACAACAAAAAAAATGAGCAAACCTATGGAAGGCAAGGAAAAAATAACCGCGCGGCTGTCCGTCCGTCCGACTGTCTCCTTGTTACCAAATACGCCATATAAATATAGGAAACCCGTGTTTTTGGGCGCGTCAAGGCCTCTTTGGGCATGGAAATGGCATGGACCACCCTGGCCAGGAATATAAGAACCGTTTGATGACCACATCAGATTCTAAACGGGGACTTTATTCACGGCCAGACGGGTACCATCACGGGTGGGTTAGTGTTGTAATCAGAACCCACACGATGGACCCGAAAGACAGGTACCCCCTATTATTTTAACACACCGTCATTGGTTCTGATGACTAGGTTCCCCCGTACTATTGCTGTAGTTTTTACTGCAGGGGGGGGGGGGGGGGGTGTACTCATTGTTGTGCACGGCCGTAGTCATATGACCATAGACCCTCGCATCTCCTACAATGCCGGGACGGAGCGCGTTGGGTTTCACCAACCAGGCCAGACATTGCTTGCACAAGGCGGCGAAACGCCGTGGGGTATTGGGCGAGTCGCATGGAGGGGTGAGCTGCATTCCTGCTAAGAACCGCCTCTGAGGGCGAGCCTTGCATATGGGACGACAGCTTCAATGAGTTAATTTAATTTTCTGTGTGGCCACTTCCGGAGCGACAGCAATGGGTTTTACTATGTAACTGCCCTAGGGACGCGCTACCATATTAACACTACGTGGTACACCATTCCCTTGTGCGGAAGCAAAGGTTCTCCACCCCGCACAAATGATCTACTCGACCGCCAGCTTTGCGTGACCGCCAAAGAAATACAAAAAAAAAACGGCACCCTGGTTGTCTAGCTCACGCAGGCGAGTGGCGTGTTTTACAGCGTCGTTGCCAACCGACGCCAACCCAACCTAATATATACATCATATATTGTTAGGTATGGGGGGGGTGGTTAGTCAAGGGGGGGGCGGGGGTCAGGCTGCGGTATCTCCTAGAGAATATTGGCATGTTTTTCAACTAAATCCACCTGCGCCGTGTCGATGTGTCGGTAGCCCGCAGCCAGGGCCAGACTGGTCGATTCCTCCGTTGCGTCGCCCAGCCCGGCGGTGCCGAAGCCTATCCTCGGAACTGCGCCGCATAGCACAGCAGCAGCAGCAGCAGCACACATAAAAAAAGAACACACACACATCAAAGCATGGCAGCAACATCAATGGTAGAGGTGGCGGTAGCGGCGGGAGAGGAAGGAGGGAGGGGGAAGAGGAGGGGGGGGGGGGGAGGGAGGGAGGGAGGAGGGATGGGGGGGGGGAGGGAGGGAGGATGGGGCGGGGGGGGGGGATGGGGGTGGGGAGGGGGGGAGGGAGGGAGGAGGGATGGGGGGCGGGGGAGAGAGGGAGGTGAGGGAGGGAGGGAGGGAGGGAGGGAGGGGAAGGAGGGGAGGGAGCGTGGGAAGGCGTTTCATTGAAGGCAAAACGGACACGCTACGTACGTAGATCAAGGGCGTTGTCTCTGAATTTAGCCGGCTCAAAGCATACAAACCTCCAGCCCGCAAACGGCGGTTTCAAGTAGACCACGACGGCTACACCAACACCATACCATACGCAGCACGCACCGTAGACGCCGTTATTAAGCCGCACTTGCAGAGGTAGGCCTGGGGCAGGTCGACACTCATCCCCTTCCCCGGCAACCCTAGGGACGGCGGCGGCCGCCGCGCCGGCTTGGGTCAACCCCACGATCATCAGCACCGCCAATGTTGTCGCCACGGCAACTTGGGTAGACGAGACCGTGGCCATCTTCACCCCTCTTTTCTCGCCCGCGAGTCAAACCTATCGTCAGATCCAAAGTAAATGGGAAACAACGACGATCAATACGGGGTGGGCGGAACAAATATGGGTACTATATACCTGGTACAAAACAAAAACACACCACATTTTTTTTGTTTTTCAAAACGAATCACGAAACCAACAGTTAGTTATTAATAAACATATAAATATTAAAGCATAAAAAATATTCGTACGAAGTATATTACCAGGTACCGGGGCATGATACACAGCATATCGGGCGGGCAGTACGAGTAATACTTAGAGGCAGTTTCGGTACGATGCGACTATATGTATACAGCAGTAATGGTATACGTAGTGCCGGTATGATATGCGCCCGCCAACATTACCGGCACTATATGTAGCGGCAACCGGCACTTTATGTAGCGGCAACCGGCACTACCGTAAAAGGAGCGTTGAGTTCGCACAGCAGAGCTGGGTGCGATCGTTTTTTTTTTCAGCGCTCGATTTTTTTCCCAGAACGGGAAGGTTAAGGTTGCCAATACATCCCGAACCAAACTTGTGTGTTTTCGGAAATATCTGGTCTCGAGAGAGCCTTCCGAAACTGTAGGATGTTCGAATTTTAGCACCCTTTACCGTTGAAAAGAGAAAACGAGAGCTGAAAAACGATCGCTCGCACCCCTGTGCGGACTCAACGCTCTTTACCACTTTACGGTATACGTTTTTGCGGTACTCCGCACACTATTTAATACTCGTACATTTACTTGTGAATCCCATCTATGCCAAGCGATTCCACTATTAATAGAATAGTGGGGAGGAGGGAGAAGAGCCTGCTTTGTGACCCCGGATCTGAGTTACGACTATGGAGGGAGAGGGGCAGAAGTGCGAAGATATGAACGGGATGGAAAAAAACAATAAAAAAAACAGGCCCTACGAGTATACATAGCGAAAAACGGCACTGTGTACTCAACCGGCACTATAGAGGGGCCACTACTACTCTGCAATACAAATGCCACCCCCGAACACGCCGTACGAGCATGCGCCGAGTTGCGACGTCGTGTGGTCGATGTTGTACGATATGTACGCGTCATTTTTCCCGTTCACCAGAGTACATTATTTATGTACAACTGCTGTACGATGGCAGCACCAGGGGGTACGACAACTCCCCTGCACGACAGCAAGGTAGGCGGATAGGCAGCACAGCAAGGAAATAAAGCGGTACCTGTGTGTACGGGAGCTGGGAGCTGATGCTCATTACCGGCACTTGTACGTACTGAAGCTCCAGCAGTAATGCACATTGCCGGTACATATATAATACGTACATACTGCACTTTGCCGGAATCTGTACGTACTGAAGCTAAAATAATACGCACTACCGGTTAATGTAATAAAGCTGATGAACATTGTCGGTACCTGTACGTATTGGACCTGGTGCACACTGCCGGTACATGTATGACACGCACTGAAGCTTGTGGACATTGCCGGTACGTATCATACCAGCACAAACTGAAGCAAACCATATCATAGGAGCCTCGAGGACCATGAGGACGAAACTACCTCCATCAGCAAATTTTGCTGGCAACACCTCCCGGAGCTGCTACACGAACTACGCTGACCCGAACCAGTTAGCCGCGCCTTGCGCTGCTGCAAGCCGGGAAAAGCCCAACAACCCAAGAGGAAGCGAACGAGGCAGCATGGAACATGTTGTGCTATCCAAGTTCATCTGTTCAATATAATACGACTTCATCTCACCTCCTTCAAGTGCGGGGAAAAAGGAAAAATCTGCTCGAGGATGGCTGTTACTTGCGTTGTGCTGAATGCCACCGCTCTACAGCACCAACTGTATTGCACCTGCAGTACTCCTCGCAGCAGACGAGCGCATAGAGGCACCCTGGAGATTTGAATCGGCTGCCGGAACAAAATTGTCTTTTGAAACATTTATAACGCCCCCGAACATTGTCGAAACCCTGCATCCCCACTTCGATTTTTGAAATGGGGAAAGGGTAGCATCCAGACCGTGTCAGCAGCCAGCTACTACTGTATGGCCGACACGTGAGTGTCGCATTATTTCCTCGAGGGGGATACCCTAGACATATACCCTAAGGATTTTGTACTGGAGGGCCGAGAGTTTAGTCTCCACGGCATTTCTCGTACCTTCTAGATAGTCATCACCAACCATATTTTTATATTTTTGCTTTACTTTTCTTTGATAGCATGCTCGGTATGTACTGGGTACAATAACGTACCGCCCCATCTCCTTGTTACAGCAGTAGCAGCATCAAGCGCGTGTGGGTACAAGGTACAAGCCCGTTCCGTTCATCTCCTCGGAACAGCAGCATCAACATCAACAGCAGCAGCGTCAGTGGCAGCAGCAGCAACGGCAGCAGCAGCAGCAGTGTCTAAAGAGAGACCCGCCACTTGTCTGAACCGCGCTGTCGTGCGTCCCGTTTCTTCTCGTGTGCCTCCCACATCCCGACCCGTCCACATTCCGTCCTCCGTGAAAACGTCGTTGCTTTTACGGCGCGCTTGTATCATAGACGTTGCAAGCAGCAGCAGCAGCAGCAGCAGCAGGATAAGAAGGAGCAGCAGGAGCAGGAGCAGCAGCAGGATAAGAAGGAGCAGCAGGAGGAGGAACAGGAGCAGCAGCAGCGGCTGTCAGTGACAACAGCAGGTTGAGAAACGGACACCACCGGTCTGTCTCGTCCTTGTTGGCGTTTCGCATTCCCGCCATGAACAAATCCGCAAGGCAAGGGAAGAAGAACGCTTGGGACAACCCTCTTCTCTTGGGCAGGGTATTTGACGACGCTGCCAACGGCGTGGCCACACCGGAGCAGCAGCCGCAGAAAAAACCGTCCTCAGCTACAAATCAGGTATGGTGGTATATGTGATCGTGAGGGAAGGTCCCACGGATTTGTGTATAACTCGACATCGCATTCCGTCTCCCGTTCTCTTGGTGAAAACTGCTGCTACTGCTGCTGCTACTGCTGTACATATGTACCAGTCTAGAGACTGGAGACTAAAGTTGTCGAATTATATCATACCGGTACCTGGTACGTATGTACGAGAGTACATGAGTACATGAGTACATGAGTACCCCTTTTAGAAGATACCCGCGGGTACTCGCGAGTACAAACTCTTTTTGTCAATACTCGTCACGGGTCCGTACGAGTAGTAGCACTTTCGTATCTACTCGCGAGTATTTGGGGCCCGATGTTGACATAATAAGTGTACGTACAACGTACAGCTTTTGAGTACGTATAGTCATACTACAGCGGTATCATGTAAACCCGTACCTGTTTTGAAATTCAAAACAGGCTTATACCTGTTTTGAAATTCAAAACAGGCTTATATTTCGGCACAGACTGGTCAAATACGATGTACAATGGGCATTACGATGTATAATGGGCATAGTAAAACCCATACCTGGTACACTTCATTTGTATGGCGTTTAGTATACGATACTAAAATCCATACTAAAAAAAGAGCGGAAACACTCGCGAGTACATACCCGCGGGTGTTTTACCCCAGATTTGGCGAGTACTCGTTGGCCGCGAGTACTGGCAGCGGGTACAATTCTACTCACCTAAACTCGTTCCTGGTACAGAAAGTCGGCCGCCCCGATGGTCTATATAGTGGTATGATACCCTCGAATGCTTCTATGAGTTGATTTACGGGGTTCGAATCTCACGTCGGTCGGACTTTTGAGCTTATGTGCAAAAATAAAGGGAAAACGGAAGCAACTGCTGAGAGCGCCTAGTACCGTGGGTAGGCACAATTCGATGCGAGTCGACGAGGGAAGAAAGAGCTGAACTCTTCTTCGCGATAAAAATGCTACGGGGCACGAACCGTAGTGGGGGAGGAGGGAGAAGTGCCTACTTAGTGACCGCAAATCTGAGTCACGACTAGATAGCAGAGAGAAACGACGGGCGAAGATAGTACAGAATATCGTATTATATGTATCAGACCACTCTATCCCGGAATATAAGGAATGTATATTAACTTTCAATCGAAGTGGTCCTTATATTTCGGGTCGGAGTGGTACGGCCGTATCACCCGGGGTGATAATTCAGCACCCTCCCTCCGACAAATGTGCTAGTTTTAAGCTGGTTTTGTCGACAACGAGGAGGGTGTCAACACCGAGCGACACAGCTACATATGGAAATGTACCGACTATTACGGCGGACCATACGAGTAAATAGAACCTACAGTCGTACAGACAAAAACCAAAACACAAAACCTATAATACCAGGTATACATTTACGTACCTATCTTTAGTAACAATATGCTGTCCTATTTTCTATTTACTACCACAGGTGTGGTCCTCCGTACATACGTACCGGTACCAGGTATTATATGTATGTACAAGGGCTCCGCATGGGTGCCGGCATTCGCCGGCACCCATGCTTCGGATAGGATAGTATCTGGTACAACGTCAGTTATTTGGTACCATCCTTAATATTTACGACAATGTGATGGCGCTCGCTCGTGTTTCGATATCTGACGCATACATGCAGAATCAAGGCAATGCCAAGTGTTGCAGAAAGAAGGGAATGCTGCGTGTTGAAATATTCAGTTCGCAACCTCATTTCTCAGTCTCAACAGTCAGTCTCAGAAATAATGTAATCAGTCGCTTTCGGTGTTCCCTGGATAGTCTCAGTTCTCAGGACAGTTTGTGAGAATTACGACAACAACGTGATGGCGCTCGCTCGTGTTTTGATGCGTGACACATAGTATATACGTACAGAGTCAAGCCCATGCCAAATGTTGCAGGGAGAGGGAAACGCTGAGTGTTGATACTCAGGTCGTAACTTCCTTTCTCAGTCTCTGGCAGAAGTGCACCAGTTGAGGTGGCGGGCTCAGTTATGGTACGTGCGGCAAAAAACAAATCGTGTCGAGAAAACGGTTCCGTGTGGATAGTAGAGAGACGTCAAAGCTGGCCACGGGGGGGGTCTCAACTATTATCTGACTCTCGTGTCTGAGCAGACTCGTATCTACACTGCAGCACTACGCATACACTACAACAGTATTACTGTACAGCAGTACGTACCACAGCAGCAGCAGTTTCTACATACAGTACGTACTCGTACCAGGTACTGGTATTATTGCTGTTTGTTGTAATAGGACAGCAGCAGTAATATTTCCACCGTCGGTGAGAAACTACAGCAAGCAGTAAAACGTAGATGCGAATCCTCCAGTTTGGGTCCACGCCCGTACCTTGATTGCCAGCGCCATAATCGTAATTATCAGCCCGATCCCTGGAAGATCTATACACTTCATCGTTGTCAATAGGACCATCACGAATCCAACCGAGAAAAAAAAATAATTCGTACTCGGCATATTATTGAACCGAGTTTTCTTGTTGTACAGCAGTACTGCAGCAGCAGCTGCACATTTTTGAGCCGAGTTTTGTGTTGTCGTACTGCTGCTGTGCTTGCTGCTGTTGTATCGTACTCGTATCCGGACGAAGCAAGGCCGAGGGGGTGGAAGGGACTAAAGACGACCGCTCAAGTAGTCGGGAGAAAGCGATCGCATTTGCGAGACCGAGCTATCGAAGGAAAGAGCTAAATTATTGAAGCTCGCAACGACAAAAGAAGCCGATATATAAATAGATGTATGAAAGAAGCTTGCTTCCTTGAGGAAAAACCTGCATGTCCCCCAAAGAACCTTACTGTCTCGAGGAAACTATCTCGATGTCCCGCCGTCTCGAAAGAGCCTACGGATTGAAGGCCACCGCGCTCGGCGGCGACGCGCGACCTCGAGAGAGCGCGAGCGGGAACAGGCCCGTCGGAGGCCGGAGAAGGCGACCCGCGAGAGAACGGACGAGAAAGCGCGGGCGAGGCGCCGAGAGCTGACGCGTTTCCATTTCGGTCTGAAGCCCAGACGATAGGAGGGACTTCAGCCATTTCCAAAATCACGAGAGGCATCGATGCTCATTTTATTTATATCTAAATATATTATATTCATATTATCCGTAGGTATTTTCCAGCGGCCACCCACTTCTCCGTGTATGCCCCCTCCCTTCCCTCCCCTCCCTACACCATAGATTCGAAACCATGTATATCTCCCCCTCTTTTTTTCGATCGAGGTGCTGCAGCGAGCGTCGACCATATCGGGACATAACACGATTTTCTGTAGATAATCTACTACTGTAGTGTTTGGTACCGTACATATCTACTATGAATAGTAGAATTCTTGATATATCATGCGATATTTTCGGGATATATCGATGTCAACATCGATACTATTTTCGGGGTATTTCGATACCGATATCATGCGATGTATCATCGCATGATATCGATAAGATAACGATGTTTGCGATATATCGCATGATATCGATACGATGTTACGTGTAAAGATACACCACAGCTGTAATGTTCGGTGTCGTATCTATTAATAGAACTCTCGATATGTTTTGCGATATTTCGGGAAATATCGATATCAATTTCGAAAACATTTTCGGGATATCTCGATATTATATCGTATCTTAAATCATGCGATATATCGCGATCAAATATATACATTTTGTGTACGTAACGGGCGACAAATACCACACGATATATGGCGATATATCGTCATATCATATCCGATATCATGCGGTATCACAGGATACGATATATCGAGATATCGTATCCACTTCCCGAATTTTGGGGACTGATATCGAGATATCGTATCGCATCGTTTTTTTTCTCGATACCCAACACTACAAAGAATCTAGATGATCTATATCCGATAACTCCCTGTTAAGAGATGCTGCGCAAGAGCCGTATCGTAGACGTTCCACCTGGCAGGCGTTTTCGCAAGAGCTGTGTCAAAAACATGCCACCCATTGCAAAACTGATCTACAGCAGTAGATCGTGCAGGTCCTGCCTGGTATCAATCAGAGGTCCGTCTGCCCCCAAATATGTAGTTTATGAACTGGGGGATCTGGTGTGTCAGGTTTGTGCCCGCTTTGCCTTGTCTTCCCTTCCGCCGCTTCTCTGTCCTGCGGGCTATAAAGCCCTTTTAGCACATTACTCTAATTCCAAGATAAACCTAATTATGACTTCAATTTCAAGTGTTTTTTCCCCACAGCGGGACGGCAGTACTAACTAACTTGCAAAACCTATCCCACACTAATTCCAAGGAAAATTGGTCTCCAAATATGTGGTGGGCCAGTTCTTAAGGGGTCACATACGAAGCGTGCAGTTTTTTTTTTCTTTCTCAACGTCAGCTTTTGGGGACACACATGTGGCGAATATTCATCCACGGACGAATATATACTTTCTCGAAAACATGGGTGAATATTCGTCCATGGACGAATACTTTCTCGAAAACATGAGGCGAATATTCGTCCGTGAACGAATAGTATCTCGAAAATGTGGGGCGAATATTCGTCCATGGACGAATACTTTCTCGGAAACATAGGGCGATTCGTCCGTGAACGAATAGTCTCTCGAAAACGTGGACGAGCCTGAGAAAAATTAGATGCACACCCCTCTCCATCGTCGCATGCGTGTAACTACTACCAGGCACAAAACAGTACGTACAAACCCTCCGTGTTTTCATCATCGTATGTTAGCATATTCGTCTAACTGCTATGATATTAAACGAGCTCCCCGTGTCTCCCTGGCCCGTTTATATACCCCCTAGCCCGATTATATACCCCCTTGCTCGATTATATACCCCCACCACGCTTGCTCTCCAACTCCCTCCTCGTGGCACCACCAGGGTCGTGCCTCCAAGAGTTCCGGCCTGACCAGAGCCGGCTGCTCGGTGAGCGGCATCCCCATCCCCAACACGATTGGGGCTTATGATGCTAACGGCAACCCTGTACAGGTGAGAGGATAGACGCATGCTATCTTAAGATAGAGGTGCACCGTTTTTTTTCGTTTTTTTTTTTCTGAGGGCGGGTGGGTCACTTAAGGAGAGCTCTATATACGTATGTATATGTCTCCCCCCCCCCAAAAAAAAAAAGTGATTTTGGGAGGAAAAACAAAAAGTGCTCGTCCCCGATGCATGCATGGCCTATACTAAAGTATACAGCAAAAAATATTGGCAACATGAGCGAGGGTGGTCGATTTTTTTTTCACATCTCACAGAATTTTTTGTTCATGAGGTGGGGGGGGGCGAGTTACTAAAACCAAGTGAAAAAAATGGAAATAAGGATAATTTTTTTCCCCCCATTTTCTTATTTCATCATGTGATCACAACGGTTGCAACGGTTTTCTATTCCGACCTCTGGGGGGTGTGGTGTGTCGTTTTCTCCTTTTTTTCCGGACGCCCCTGACATGAGCATGAAAATGTCTACAGCGAAAAGTATAGCCAACATAAGCATGAAAGTATACGGCGAAAAAACTTGCCAACACAAGCATGGTGAAGGAGCCCCCGTGATCCCGAAAACGTTTTCAGCGAAAAAAATGCTATCTATATATCGTAGCACGCTTTTTGGACGCTTTTCCTTTTTTTTGGGGGGGGGGTACTCATTTGTTGCTTGCCTTAGTCATTTGACCATTGACCACGCATCCCTTTCGAGACGGAGCAATTTTTTTTTTTTTGGGGGGGGGGGGGGGGGTTGGGAAACTTCCTCACCGGAATGCCCATTTGTATTCGACAACAAGTTTTTGTCTCTGTACACTATATTTACGGGGGACCTTAGTAAATGGGGGACCGAATTCTGTTGGTAAAAATAGTTACAACTGCTGTAGGTTTTATTGTGTGTACAATAGGTCCCTGTTTAGTATGATATGGTCCCCCGTAAAAGTACCATGGTATGTGCAAGGCTTCCCCCTTCGGGGTTGTGGGGGGGGGGGGGGGGGGGGGGGGGGGGGGGTGTCGCAAGCTGAAAAGGGAGAACACAGCAGCAGGCGTTTGTTGCCCGGTCGCTGGGTAGTACCAGCTGCTCGTACCTAAGCCACCGGGCAAGAGCGAAGAACGTGCTGTACGTACAAACATCTCTTGAAAGCTAAAAGAAAAGAAAAAAGTACCCCCCACCCGGGCAAGTGAACCGGGGGGCAAGTAATACCGACCAGCCCCAAACCAGTTGATAGTTTGTTTCTTTGAATTTAGCGTTGGACGGATTTCACGCGTGTGTTTAAACCACGAGACTTATGTACGTGTATAGCTATCGTACGTGGAAGCCAGCACTGTTATATATACCTGATAATTTTTCTGCCAGGCGGTCACGACAATTTTGGTAGAGCCCTATGACGGATTATCTGAGTAAATAGGACCTACCGTATACACAAAAACCTATATATATTTAACTATTCTTACTCACAATATTTTGTCCTATTTACTAGTATTTACTATGGTCTCCCGTAATAAGTGGAAGCAATTTCGCTGGGGACGCTGGGCAAAACCGGCATGGCTTCCTCGATAAAAAAAATATTTTGATATATCTGCATGCATGCCCTCTTCTTCGGCTGTAATATGCGTATGTATCGACCAGACGCGCAATGATTTTGGGGTGTTACCGGCCGTGTAGGAATAGGAAGGGCGTGCAGAAGGGCACGGGTATCGGCATGCTTCGAGCGCTTGTCGTTTCGTATAGCTTTCTTCATGTACTTGGTGTATACTTGACCCATTCAGAACTGAAAAAAATGTCCCACACTAATTCCAAGTAGTTTGTCCCCAAGTTCGTGGGACCAGTCCTTAAGGGGTTAAGTATCATACGTATTGTAGAGCTTGGCACTGTCTGAATCAGCCAGTAGCGATTATACTGTCGTCAAAATCAATCAGTATACTGGGTTGCTACAGTACACTGGCCGAGCATACCTAGCTCACCCAGTCGCCCCCCTCCACGGCTGGTGAGGGGGGGGGGGGGGGGGGGGGGGGGGGGGCGGTGGAGGCGCCGCCGGATGCCCAAAAATACGCGTTTTCGCTTCGTTTCCCATCACAATCGGAGCTCAAAAACTGCATTGCTTTTGGGGCTGGTTGCGGTCATCGACGCGACAAAAAAAAACGCAAATAAGAAACCCAAGAAAAAATCATGGAACGTGTGGTGATGATGTGGCGATCTTCATGTTGATTGGGTTTTCGCCTAGGTGCATTATAAGTCGCTCAGTTTGGAGGATACAGGGTACGTAGACATCGTCAACGTCTGATCACAAAATGCCAACCGTGAAGATACGTTACTAACCAACGTCCGGTCTACTACGACACCTGCCATCATGGATGGCCTTCATATGGCTCACGTTCGAGAATACAAACCCAGAACCCGGAACGCTACCACAGGGAGTGAAGGGTCCCCTCTCTACGAGAACGACCCCCACTCCCACGCTCTTATCTGTGAGATCTCTCACCGCGAGATGGATGCGAAGGCGGTTTTGTGGAGGCTTCCTCCTTGCCACATATCGGTATACCGGTAAGAAAGAAAAGTGCGCGTCAAGGCCTCGGCCACACCTGTCCCAAGACCCCGCGCCCGACACGGCCGACATCACCTGAGGAGGCGATCTCCCTATCTGACGTGTTAAGAGTTGATGTTACTCCATCGCTCCTCCCCTCGGGAGCAACAGGGTAGCAGGCTCTCACCGGCAGACAAAGCACAAGGAAGTACACGCGCACCAGAACAAGAAAAAACGAAACGAAACGAAACGAAACGAAACGAAAAAGACCGCCTACAAAACGAAGGAACGCTTCGAGTGCATTTAACCGGTATCAGGTATCAAGAACACAACGCAGATAAAGAGACTATTGCGGGGGACCATTTGAGTAAACAGGACCTACGGTACACGAGGAAAAAAAAACTGTATGTTTCCCTCTTTTTACTATTAATAAACATGAAACAAAGTGGAAGGAAGGCACGCTTCAAAAGACCCAACAGCCGGGGGGGGGGGGGGGGGGGGGTGGCGGAGAGCTCCTGTCTCTCCTCCCTCCTCCCTCTCCTTTCTCCTCTCTCTCCTCTCTCTCCTCTCTCCTCTCTCTTCTCTCTCCTCTCTCCCCTCTTTCCTCTCTCTTCTCTCCTCCCTCTCCTCTCCTCTCTCTCTCCTCTCTCCCTCTCTCCTACCGAAACGCGTTTGGTGGGGATACGCACTATAATAATATGGCGTGTTTCTTGGACGCATGTGAGATAAAACTGCTGGCGAATATACTGGCCGGGTCAATCAGTAGATTACTACTGCCAGTACATTACTACTGCCAGTACATACTGTGCCAGTGCCCAGCCCGAATACATTCCGTTGTGCTTCGAACCACCTGTGTTGCATTGCCCACGAAGCATTTTTTTTTTCAATGATATTCGAAAACTTGAACCCCCTCGACCTCCGTTTTTTTCTTGTAGGAGGTGGTTCCAGTGTCTCTTTGTCAACAGATTCGGTAAAAGCGTTTTTTTTTCGTGGGCAATGCAACACAGGTGGAACACCCCCCCTATAACCATATCGGCTGTTGCTGACCCCCCCTCCCCCCCCG
>MEHQ01001318.1:585228-596396 GCA_008828725.1 Saccharina japonica
CTCCGCACAAGGGGAATGATCGTATCACGTAGTGTGATATGGTAAGGCATTCATGAGGCAGATACATAGTGCTCCCATTGCTGTCTCAGGAAGTAGCCACACCAGACATTAAATTAACTCATTGAAGCTGTCATCCATATGCAAGTCCGCCTGACAAGCGGTTCTTAGCAGGATGCAGCTCACCCTTCATGCGACTTGCCCAACACCCCACGGCGCTTCGCGCTTGGTGCTAGCAATGTCTGCCTGGTCGATGAAAACCCGACATGCTCCGTCCCGGCACTGTAGGGATCGAGGGTCTATGGTCATACGACTACGGCCATGCATGAAAATGAAGTACACCCCGCGCCTCGCCTCGCCTCCCCGTTTTTTGCCTCCTCTCGGCCGCTTGCCTGCTTGGGACTACCTGTGCGCGCGCCTGCCTGCCTGCCTGCCTGCCTGCCTGCCTGCCTGCCTGCGTGCCTGTGTCTGCTGTGTGTCTGCGTCTGCATACTTGCTGTGCGTGCCTTCGCGTGCCTGCTACCCCCCCTGCGCGGCGTGACGCGGCTTACCCCCCGCCCCCTCCTGCCTCCGTGTGAAGGACTTCAAGCCATTAGTTATGCGACCCGGGGGCAACAGTGGAAGGCAGATTATCTCTCCCTGTCCTTCGAGCCGCCGGCCGGCAGCGGGCGGGGAGTACGCGCAAGCGGGCTCGCGTTCTAGTAAGCCAAAAGGTGACGCGTAGAGGGGGTGGAGGGGGGCGGCGGCGGCGGCGGCGGCGGCGGGGGGGCTGTATGCAGCATTAGCAATAGCCCGGCTTCGACAAAACCTTAGAAATGTCGCTTCTGACGTTAAACGCTGACCCTCTATAACCCTGTCCAAATTTCTGGGAAATTTCTCGGAATGAACAGGTATTGAAGAGTTAGCGTGGAATGTCAAACCATTTTTGGTCGAAGCGAGGCCAAGTTGTAAACGCTACTGGGGCGGGGGGTAGTTTTTGCTTGGTGGGTGTTGGGGGATGGCTTCCTGGCATGTGCTTGGCTGGCGCTGTGCCCCTGTGTGTATATACAGCGGTAGGCAACATTGGAGTGAGGTCTCGTTTCGCTTCGTTTTATTTTCTTCGATTCCGTTTGGTTCCCTTCCATTTAGTTTTGATCCGATTCGTTTTATTTCCTTCGATTCCGTTTCGTTCCATTCCGATTGGTTTCTGCGTCCATTTTCGCCTTGTTTCGGTCCGTTTCGTTCCGTTCTGTGTTCGTATCTGTCCTCGCCTCACTTCGTTTCGTTTCTGTCTTTTTTTATTTCCGTTTCGTTTCTGTTTCCGTTCCGTTTATGTTTACGTTCCGTTCTGTTCATTTATTTCCGTTCCGTTTTTGTTTCCGTTCCGTTTATGTTTTCGTTTTCGTTTCCGTTCCGTTTCCGTTCTGTTCCGTTCCGTTCCGTTCCGTTCCGTTCCGTTCCGTTCCGTTCCGTTCCGTTCCGTTCCGTTCCGTTCCGTTCCGTTCCGTTCCGTTCCGTTCCGTTCCGTTCCGTTCCGTTCCGTTCCGTTCCGTTCCGTTCCGTTCCGTTCCGTTCCGTTCCGTCCCGTTCCGTTCCGTTCCGTCCCGTCCCGTCCCGTTCCGTTCCGTTCCGTTCCGTTCCGTTCCGCCCCGTCCCGTCCCGTCCC
Source organism: Saccharina japonica (assembly GCA_008828725.1). Classification (NCBI taxonomy): domain Eukaryota; class Phaeophyceae; order Laminariales; family Laminariaceae; genus Saccharina; species Saccharina japonica. The sequence continues at coordinate 586,871 of MEHQ01001318.1, forward strand.
GTTCCGTCCCGTCCCGTCCCGTCCCTTCCCGTCCCTTTCCGTTTCATCCATGTTTGTTTTTTTTTCTTTCCCGTTCCCGTCTTCGTTTTTGACGTCTCTCCCCTTCGTCCCGTTACGTTTCGTTTCGTCCCTTCCCGTTCCGTTTTTTTTTTTTTTTTAAACCGTCCGTCCAAGCTATTATTACCCCCGGCAGTTCTTTGAGCGATTTCCGAGGCGGCGGGGGGGGCGGGGTCGCCCCCCCCAGGGCAATGAAGGCGAAGTCTTTGACGAGGCAGGCGGCGAAGCGCAACAAGCTAGAGGAGAATGAGGCGCAAGCCAGCGGCCAGCGGGACAGGTGGGCAGCGACGGCGCTGATTGGTCAGGGCTAAAAAAAAAAAAAAAAATAATCCCCTCGTACGTATATCGAACTCCATGTTTTGTGGACGCGTACTATGTGCAGGTTGCACCTGCAAAATATTTTGTGCAGGATGCCGGTTTTAATGTGTGAGGCTGGCCTTGTGGGCTGCATGTTTTTTTATTAAACGCCATCAAAACACGCGGCGGAGCCGCGTGGCTGCCCCTGCCGACCTCGTGCTCCCCAAGGGGTTGGAGTTGGGGTTAGGGTTAGGGGTGTGTCTGGGGTTGCTCGACGGGCCAGGATGAAATTGGCCACACACAGCCTGCACAAAAACTTTTGCAGGTGCAACCTGCACATAACGCACGCCTGTTTTGTGCATGCCAGAGCTTTGTTGTGTTTCCTTCGAATTGTCATGTTATTATATTTCTCTGCGACGTCAGGGGGGGGCGCTCCGCTGGCGTCGTGCGAGAGCTGCGGCACCGGCCGCTTCTTCTCGTCCCCTATAGTACTGCCAGTACGCGGGAGTCCCCCCCCCCCAGCCGACTGGCCGGGGCCCTAACATACGGAGTCTCGGACGACCGAGACCCCCAATGGTAGAAAACCATTGACATACCCCATGCTGCTAGTGAGCCCGGAATCGCTACAGTTTTGTGACCACAGAACTGGTACCTTTTTAGGATGAAGAATCGGCACGGACACTGAGTGTGCTGGATGTCGACGGGTAGAAAGGAAGGTTTAATGTGAAGAACACACACACACATGTGTGGCCGCTCCGTTCCAAATAAATATATAACACGGTGTGGCCAGCACCATGCATGTATGTGTGGCCGCTCCGTTCCACCCACCTCCGAAAGAAGAAAGGGCGGGCGGGAGAAACCACAACAGAATTAGGGCTAGGCTAGGCCTATCAGTCATCAGCGGGCAGTGTCGTGCCATTGGCTCGTGTGCCTCTGCTCTATTCACGCAGCTATGCACATCAAGCACGAGGCACCCGAGGATAGTGAACACCTCTTCCGTCCTCCTTGCCTCTCGCCAGAACACTACTTACGTCGGTAGAGCCCAAGCGTCGGCAGAGCCCATGACTACCAAAACTTAATTCGGTTGGTTGACAACAAAACTCATATTTCTTTCTTTCTGCACTAAACGTAAAAATATTATGCTTCGCGGCTCGACCGGTTTTATCGGACACCTGCACACAGGCCATTTTTTGGACGCGTGCTATCTTAAGGTAGAGAGGTGCACCTGCATACAGACCATTTTTCTGAGGGGTGGTCACTCGAGGAGCTCTATAGCTCACCTAGAAACTGTTTTTTGGAGGAACAAAAAATGGGCAATAACCAAAAACGGGTACACCCGCGCCGGTAGGGGTTAAAAAAGGGTACATGATGGAATCGAGTCAAAACACCACATCCCACGATCACGGGATATATTAGCCAAAATCACATCGGGCCCGTTTCTGAGGGGTAGTGACAACCAGGCACACTTGTCGGCGCCTAACTACAGTATATAGACTTAGACGTGTCCAGATCATGTTTGGGGGGCTCAGGTCCGGGTGGGATCGGGAGCAGGGTCAGGGGCCAGGGGTGTTTAGAGGCAGAGGGTTCTGGCGGCAAGCATGTGTGTTTTACTTGGTCTCAGGGTGTACCTGAAATACACCCTATACTACAGCAGCAGTTGTATCACGAGTACAGTAAAAATACAGCAGTCGTATCATACGTAGGTGGATGGTCGTATCACTCCGAAGACGTACGTACCCAGGTGCGTGAAATGATTGAATCGAGTTTAAGTGAATTGTGAAAAAAGCTTGGAAGAAAATGAAACAACGAAAGAGCAGCCGCAGACGGAGGGGAGAGCGAGGCACACTGTAGACAAGTGGTCAAAGCAAAATAAATAACCAAAAACGGTTGAAAGCCAAGCATTATACTCGTAGACATTTGCACTTGTACCCGGGCCAGTATCTCTCAAAAATGGGTACAATTTTCTTTTGGCCAATCGCGTGGCTCGCTGGGCGTGTTTTTCACTTGATTCCAGGCTGTACCCGTTTTTGAGTAAAAAGCGACCGGGTATATACCCGTTTTTGGTTATTGCCCAAAACAAATGCTACCCGATGAACAATCCCGTGGCGGTAAGAGCATAAAACGAACAACAGTGCAATACACAAAACGAGAATTCAGACGATTTTGGGTATTATATATAGAACCCATTCAGAACTGAAAAAAAATGTCCCACACTAATTCCAAGTAGTTTGTCCCCAAATTCGTGGGAGCAGCTCTTGAGGGGTTAAGGAGCCTGTTCCGTCATTCAGAAAAAAAAAACAGCCAAAATGTGCTACCTCTATTGTAGCACGCGTCTTACCAATATAGATATACCATTACCATTACCATTACCATATTCTTATAATTGTCTGAGCTCAGCAAAACGTCAGTTCTCGACGCTCGGGCCATTTTCATACCTCAGGAAAACCTGAGTTCTCGACGCTCGTGCCTCGCGCTCCGTACTCTTACCCCCCGCCGCGTGATGAATTTAGTTTTTTTTTTCCCCCGCCGCTGCCCGCCGTGATGAATTTTTGAAATTTTCTATCCAAGTTCTTTTAATGTTTATCCACTTATGATGGAGTTTGTGTGAGGATGAAAAGTTTCGTGTCTCGTGCTTCCTTTCCGTATGCCTTATACGCCCCGCCGTCATGTGTGTGGTAATTATGTACGTATATAAGTTTATCGTTTATATGGTGTGCATGTATGTATGCATATATATCCTCTCGGTCCCTTGGCATCGTAAACTGCCTGTTGCATTATGCGCCTCATTCCTCCTTCGTTGGCTTCGCCGCTGGGGGGCTTCGCCGGCGGCCTGGTATCACTATTATTAGCAGATTGCATCCACTATTTCTTCGCTCTGCGCTCTCAGGCGCCGGTGTGTTATTTTTCAGTGATTCGTGGGCTCACCGTGGCCAAGTATGCGAGCTCAATCGTGCGGGTCATGTCCTGTCAAAACCTTCGAAGTTTCGTTCGGAAGGGTCGTTGCATGTCATAGCACGTCACTTTGAAGTTCTTCTGTGCCAGCACTGAAGTTTCGTTTGCTTGTTGCAAATTTTCGTCCTCCTTCGTTAGCTTCGTCGGCGGCGTGGGCCGACGGCGAATGTTTCCCCTTGTATATGTATAGTTATGTTGTTTGTGAAATTTTCGCACTTTTCGCAACTTTTCTCTTCGCGCGAGCGCTTTTCGGCAAAACGCTAAGTACCCCGACACGGGAGCCCGGCCGGACACATTGGTCGAGGTTTGAGCTCGATCCGAGCCTGTGGCTCGCGTGGCGGGCGCTCAAAGTTTTTTTCCCGCGGGAGTGGATAAGACAATTTCCCGTTTCCTCTGAGGCCTTATTTTTGTACGTACGTGCCAGTAATAATAAGTCCTGTTGTTTGCCCTGCTTTCACGAGCTGTCATGAGCACACACAGGAGAGCGCAAACATATGGTATACCACAGTAGAAACAGAAATGCAGAGAGCACAACGTTACTACTCTGCATAAGCACCAGCAGGTACACCGTGCGTGGGTGAACACACCATCTGCGCTGTACTGCTGTGGCTAGCTGTGTTTATCGGAGCAGCGGTCCGTAATCCACCATCTACCTTTCTGTTGTGCTATGTGTGTGACTGACCCACGCTCACTCGGCTGAAAGTAATGGTCGCTTTGATCAAATAGGAGTACCTCACTGTCCTATATTTTTATTTTCTTTCCTAGAGCTCACTCCAGAAATCTACAAGACACCAGACAACATGCAGCAACACAACGAGGTCACAGCCCCGCCTGAGAAGCACAAGCAGCAAAAATTCCTGTGGCAGGTCCGCCGTGTACTGCTGTGGCTATTGTGGTTGCTTCATCGGAGGTTTGCATCGTCATCAGCAATCCCCCCACACCTCTCTCTCTCTCTTCTGCGCTGCTGCCTGCTGCTGTCTCGCATGGTGTATGTGCAACCTGTCGTGCTCTGGCGTCGTTATTTGTACGTACCAGTAAATAATAATGTCCTTTGTTTGCCCTACTTTCACGAGCACTCTCTTCTGCGCTGCTGCCTGCTGCTGTGCTTGATGATGTATGTGCGGCCTGTCGTGCGTCTGGCGAGCGCCGCGACAAATAATACGTAGTGTACCGGTTTTTGGGAAATTATTTTTGGGCAGCGGCCAAAAAAAGGCATACCTCGTCCTTTTGCGGCCAAAATCAGGTACATACTTAAAACCAAGTAAAAAACGCACTCCACGTGCGCTGCCATTGGTCCAAAACTCGTTGTACCGGTTTTTGCCTCTTCAAAACCCAGGTATACCTGATTTTGTCTACTCTGCTTGACTTTCACCTTTTTTTTGTCGTTTTTAAGCCAATCAGAGGCCCTTCATAGTTCCACCCTATGCCCCCTATACAAATGCCGACGTACGCGGAGACCCCCTTCTCCCTTCGCACCTCGCACTACACGCCACTCGAGCGACACACACACATATCTGCCTGCATACCTCCGCCGAAATAATACGAGATAGAAGGCTCCCCTTCGGGATTGTGGTTGACTTGGAATACCAGGGGTGTCACAAAAGTTGAGAAGGGAGAATACAGCAGCAGGCGTTCGTTCCTCGTACTATTAATAGCAGCTACTCGTATACGTAGCCACCGGGCGAGCACGAAGAGCATGAAAAAAACTCTACTTTGCATTGCAAGGACGGCAGGTTCGTGGGGTGCGTTTTAAACTTGATTTTAGTATGTACCTGTTTTTGGCCCCGAACGGACCAGGTGTACCTGTTTTTGGCCGCTGCCCATGGTATTAAAATATGGATCTGATTTGGAGTAAGAGGTACCGATTCATTCAAACAATTTTCAACTACCATTTTATTACTTCATGTACGTACAGCCAACCCCTCCCTTCTTCGGTGCATCCTTTTCTACTTTGCAAATTATCCCACCACTACTGACGGCACTGTGTCCCATGTGTCACGTGTGCGTGCGTGTCGGTGTGTGCCGTGTGTCAGCGTGTGTTGCAGCGTGTCACGCTTGGAGTATTTCCAAACCTTTTTTGTGGGAGTCCTCGGTTTTGTGCGGGATAGACCTTCCTTACCTTGAGCCCACAACAATTAAATATTGACAAACATGCACAGATTGTCCGAGTATACTCCGCTTGGAGTATCGAGTATTTTTCGTACTCCGAGTACTGAGAGTATTAGAGTACTGGTGCCTAAATACTCGGAGTACTTGGAGTATGAGCAGTACTGAAGGCCCAAATACTCCGAGTACTGGGAGTATCAGCAGTACTTATACTCGAGTACAAGCAGTACTCGGAGTAAAAACATCTAAATTACTCGGAGTACTCCGAGTATCGAGAGTATTGGACACCGAAATACTGCGAGTACACAAAGTACCTGAAGTATTTTTTTCTCGAAAATACTCTAATTATACTCCGAGGTAATGGGAGCATCTGTGATTTTTAAATGCTATAAACGCCAGTCACATGTTCCCAGGACCTGGGAGGAATGACGGCCGAGTCTTTAAAATGATGCAAAGATGCTCCTAACGTACTTCACACTCCGAGTATACTCCGAGTATCGAGTACATTTCGTACTCCGAGTACTTAGAGTATAAGAGTATTGGCGGCCTGAATACTCGGAGTACTTGGAGATGAGCAGTACTGAAGCCCCAAATACTCGGAGTACAAGGAGTACCCGCAGTATCGGACCCCGAAATACTCCGAGTAAAGCAGTATCGAGAGTGTTCATACCCGAAATACTCCGAGTACGAGCAGTATCCGGAGTATCGAACCCCGAAATACTCCGAGTACACGAAGTACCTGAAGTAATGTATCTCCAATACTCGGGACTTTACTCCAAGGTACTCGGACAACCTGTTGCAAACATGATAACATGTTTGGCGGGATCTCTAAGAACGATCGAGTCAAAGTAACGGTTCCACCATATTTCGAGTATATTTTATCCCCAAAAATGCAGGTGCAGTTTAAAAAGGTCTACTCACATTTATGTACAGTAATACGCAGATACTCTAAAAACGTCGTATTTATGTACTATACATTATGATATGCGTAGTAGGTTTTCGATTCGTCCTTGCGCCACTCCCCTAGGCGTGTCCCGGAGGGGAACCTTGTATATATATATTTATACTTCGTATATATACTTGGGCTATATACGTGGTGTTCGGTCGGCAGATCGGTATAATATACGTGGGGTTCGGTCGGCAGATCGGTATAATACACGTGGTGTTCGGTCGGCAGATCGGTATAATATACGTGGGGTTCGGTCGGCAGATCGGTATAACATACGTGGTGTTCGGTCGGCAGATCGGTATATAGGTTGCTGTTAGGTCGGCGAATCGGTATCTATTCGGTGGTTTTCGGTCGGCGTATCGGTTGATGATGGGTCGGGATCGGTCGGTGTACTCACATTGGTCTTGTCTCCCTTTGATCGGTTGGTTGTTGTGTAGGATTCGGTTGATTAATGGTTTATGACTTGGTTGATGGGACGGGTGTGATGAGGTTCGGTTCGGTTCGGTTCGGTTTCGCCGATCCGTCGTTTTTTGGCGCACAAGAAGGACAGTAGGGCGGGCACAAGCCGGCGGCCAGGCAGGAGCAGGTCGGCGGCGGCGCTCTGATTGGTCGGTTTTGTGGGCGTCGGTGGAATCGGGTGATGGAGATTCGGTTGGTTGATTGATGAGGATTTGGTTGGATGATGGGTTCGATTGGTTGATGTGTTTGACGGGTTTGGTTGGTGGGATTTGATTGGTCGATGAGTCCCTAATAGTTGGTGAGTCACTAATAGTTGGTTTTGGTCGGTCCGTCGACTTCGGTGGAACGGTTGGTGGATTGGTGGGCGGATCGATGGGTGAATCGGTTGGATTATCGGTTGGCTTCGTTTTTTTGGTCGGCGAATCGGTCGTTTTTTTTCTGGTTGATCGGTCGGCTTCGGTCGGTTGACTCTCGGTCGGTGGAAATGCCAGGTTTAGTGGATCAGTCCGCGTACCGGTTCATGGATCGGTCGGTGTGGGTGGGGATTGGTCGCTTGGCTTCGGCCGCAACAAAAAAAACTCTCCTGTACACGAACGTGTCGTGCGTCGCAAAAATCCCGACCGTCCAACATGAGTACCAACGACCGGCACGACGCGCAATACGCACGCTGGCAAAAATCCAGATGCGTTGAAAGAAAAGAAAGCCGAACTACCAAAATAAAATAAAATAATGAAAAACAAGAAAATGTTCAAGCTGGCTTGCGCAGGTTTGGTGTTTCTTGTTACAGGGCCCCTTATACTACTGCTTCTTGTGTCGATGGGATGGGGGGGAAAAAAACAGATATGTATGGTAATACGACTATGGGGTTGCACGACATGTACCCCCCCCCCCCGCCCCCTCCCCCCCCCCCCCCCCCCCACCCCCCCTTCCCCCCACCCCCCCCCCCCCCCCACCCCCCCCCCCCGACATACCGCCTGTGCCTTGTTTCTAATTCTCGGGTATGTCACTTTTTTTTTGTTGTGCCGCGATTGTAACGCCTCGGAAGATGGGGCACGGATGCCGGCGGTGCGGGCGGCGGCTCCGGGCACGGGGATCGGGATGGGGAATCCACGCTTGGTTGGGGGAGGTGAGCGGACAGCAAGCAGCACCAGGAGACGCAGGGATTGTAGGGATGCGAGGGTCCATGGTCATACGACTACGGCCATGCACGAACATGAAGTACACCCCACCACTACTCTATTAGGAGTAGGGACGGTTTTCCGTCTCGAAAGGGATGCGTGGTCAATGGTCCAAAGACCAAGGCAAGCAACAACTGAGTACCCCCCCCCACTACCACTACCACACCCCCCCCCCCCCCCCCCCCCCCCCCCCCCCCCCTCTTTCCCCCCCATGTTTTCTTGCCGCTGCCCATATATATACCTCGATGTCCCCTTTTTTTTTTAGGCAGAATTTGCGTATGTGTTATATATACGACGGCTGTCAGTTTTTTTGTTGCTTTTGAAGTTTCTACTTAGGTTGTTGTAATTGTTGTATATACCACTAAGTCCGATTTTTTTTAAAAGACCACTTGGGTGTTGCTGTTTTTACCACCAAAAAATGCTTACTTTTTCAGAGAGAGTAGTGTACGCTACACACGTTCCGTCCAATCCACGTTAACTTTTTTTTTAGTACTGCGCTGTACTGAAACATAACTATGATTATAATCCCAAGAAGATTGTCCACATAACGGGAGTTCAGTTGTAAAAGGGGTTTACCTCATTCATTGAGGCGCCTGTACGTGCAGACGCTGACTTGGCCGCGTACAATTGTTGTTTTTGTTTGTTGGTGTTGTTGGTGTTGTTGGTGTTGTTGGTGTTGTTGTTGATGTTGTTAGTGTTGGTGTTGGTGGTGGTGGTGGGGGGTGTTGTTGTTGGTAGTGTTGGTCTCGTTGTTGTTTGTTGAGGTTGGTGTTGGTGGTGGTTGTGGTGATGTTGGTGTTGGTGGTGGAGGTGTTGTTGTTGGTGGTGTTGCTCTTGTTGGTGGTGTTGGTATTGGTGTTGTTGGTGGTGCTGGTACTGGTACTGGTGTTGGTGTTGATGTTTGTGTTGGTGTTGTTTGTGTCGGTGGCGGTGGTGGTTTTGGCTGTGTTGCTGCAGCTGCAGCTACTGCCGAAAAACTAAAACACGCGCACCGACCGGACGAAGAACAAACACCAGGCCGTCCGTTGCCTCCTCCTCCTCCTCCTCCTATTTCATCGTACTCTCCACGACTGTTTTCTGTTGTAGTTTCGCTGGAAACACAACACGTAAAAACACCCAACACAACATACGTCCGTCCCGATATATATCCCCCCCCCCGCAGGCAAGCCCGAAACACTGCGTCTCGCGATGGTCTATACCCCACTATCGCCACTCCCACCGCTGCTACCGCCGCTGCGCGAGAGCCACAACGCAACGTTAACATGCACGCGCACAGCACGAACCCGGTGGGTGACATCCTGTCGTCTTTAGGAGGCAAGGGCGGCAGCGGTAGCGGCAGCGGCAGCGGCGGCCGCGGTTACAGCCACGATGGACCGGGGGGGGCACCGAAGTCTCTTTTGAGCAAGAAACAAATCCGGTGCAGTCCTCGGAAAGTTGGCGGCAAGGCGTTGAAAGTGCCGCGGTCGCCGGATGTTGTTACCATCAACGACTCCAGCGACGAGGAGGAGGAGGAGGGGGAGGGGGCGGG
>MEHQ01001318.1:597708-689351 GCA_008828725.1 Saccharina japonica
GGAGGGGGAGGGGGTGGGGGGGACGGACGGAGGGCGGGATCGACGGAAGGGGATGGAGTTGGACCGGAGATTGGAGGGGAATAACGCCTCGGAGGGGAAAGGGGATGGGGGTAGGGACGGGGGAGAAGGGGGCCCCCTGTCGGCTGGTGCTGGTGCTGATGGCGATGCGGTAAGTGGAGGGTGCCTTTTGTTGTTGTTGTTGTTGTTGTTGTTGGTGTTGGTGTTGTTGTTGGTGTTGGTGTTGGTGTTGGTGTTGGTGGTGGTGGTGGTGGTGTTGGTGGTGTTGGTGTTGGTGTTGGTGTTGGTGTTGGTGGTGTTGGTGGTATTGGTGTTGGTGTTGGTGGTGGTAGTGTTGGTTGTGTTGGTGTTTGTGTTGTTGATGTTGTTGGGGTTGATGTTGGTGTTGGTGTTGTTGGTATTGTTGGTGTTGGTGTTGGTGTTGGTGTTGGTGTTGGTGTTGTTGATGTTGTTGGTGTTGGTGTTGGTGTTGTTGGTATTGTTGGTGTTGGTGTTGTTGTCGTTGGTGGTGTTGGTGTTGTTGTTGTTGTGGTGGTGGTGTTAGTGTTGACGTTGTTGGTGTTGTTGGTGTTGGGGTTGGTGTTGGTATTGGTGTTGGTTTTGGTGTTGGTGTTGGTGTTGGTGTTGGTGGTGGTGGTGTTGGTGTTGGTGTGTGTTGGTGTTGGTGTTGGTGTTGGTGTGTGTTGGTGTTGGTGTTGGTGTTGTTGTCGTTGTTGTTGTGTGTTGGTGTTGGTGTTGTTTTGTTGAAGACGAGACACTGAAGGGCGTGGCACCGGGGAGGGGAGGGCAGGGGGTGATGGGTGAGAGGGGGTTTCGTCTCTTGGTGTCGGTATCGGTACGATCGCTTGTTATTTTCTTGTGTGAGACGGACTTGACCCTGTGGTTTCTATGTGGTTTGCCGCGTGCCTCCTTGTTGCCTGGGGGGTTTCCACACCCAAGGCGGTACGTTGTTTGTGCTTGAGGGGACGGACATTCTTGCCGCCGGAGTGATTCATACGTTAGACAATTCGACGTACACGTTGCAGTCATAGAGAGGCGTGTTTTGTGTTTGCTGGCGTTTGTTGGTTTTCCACCCCCTTTCTTGTGAACCTTTTTTGGCCTTATCGAAACTCTAAAATATCGTAAAATATCTGCCGCCGGCGTAAAAGCTCGAACGTCTTGAAGGGATTTTTTTTTTCCAATATTTTTTCGGCCGTTCGCCTGCAAGATGAATAACGAGTATCACTCTGTCCCTAAAAATAAGCACCTTTTTTATCTGTGTTTAGTACAAAAACTGCCCTTATATTTCTGGACAGAGTGGTACATTTAAGACGAAGCACTTTTGCTGCATACAGAATTCTGGAAGCACCCACCGGGTGTTATTTTTGTTTGCTGCGTATTGGACACACTTACCCGGCGGTCGGTGAGTCTCGAACCTTCCTTACCCGACTTCTCGGTCTCCCCCCCTCCCTCCCCCCCTTCCCCCCCTACATGCGACTCGCCGAACACCTCACGGCGCTTCGTGCTTGGTGCTAGCAATGTCTGCCTGGTCGGTGAAAACCCGACATGCTCCGTCCCGGCATGGTAGGGATGTGAGGGTCTATGGTCATACGACAACGGCCATGCATGAATATGAAGTACCCCCCCCCCCTCTCCTCCTCCTCCTTACCATTACCGTTATCCTTTTCCGTACCATTGTCCTTGTCCTTGTCCTTATCCCCATCCTTATACTTTTCCTTGCCCTTATCCTCCTCCTCCTCCTCCCCCCCCTCTTCCTCCTCCTCCCTCGTACCGGGGTGGCACTCGGTCTCGGTGCATCGTGATGGGGAAATGAAACCGCCAGAGGGGTAAACAGAAGAAGACACTATCGGACGAAGATGAAACGGCACAAGACGCGCTGCTGGAGAGAGGAAAGGTACGTATATACGTACGATTTCTGTTTTTTTGTTTCTCTTGTTCTCTCTGTGGTGGTTTTGTAAAAAAAAAAACATGTACGAGTATCAGGTAATTTTTAAGCTCACTGCTGTGCGTCGTTCGTTTTTCTTCTTCTCGTGCAGGACATGGTTCTTCCTTGATATCATACGTGGTACAGAAAATACCTGTTTTGTTTTTTTTCGTACCCCATCAGTCCAGGTGGGTTTTCCCCCCGAGTTAATTATATATAAACCCATTCAGAACTGAAAGAAAAAAAACGCCCCACACGAATGCCAAGTAGTTTGTCCCCAAATCCGTGGGACCAGTTCTTAAGGGGGTTAAGACGCGTGCTGCGATAGGTGATAGCTTTTTTTTTCAGCATTTTTTTTTTTGCCTTATAAGGCAAAAATGTTTTCTGGATGACGGTGCGCTCCTCCACCTTAACCCAATATCGTCGGAATGCCACTTTTTTTTTTTTTTTTTTTTCAATAGGATTGGGTCTGTATATACGACCTACTTAGGCTATATACGTACAGTAGTTCGTATGGGATTTTAAGTGTTTATCGGGTATCATACATAGCACCGTTGTTTTTTGTTTCTTGAAAAATCAGTTTTTGGGTGGGAGGTGTATATAGAGCTGCTTAACCCCTTGAGAACTGGTCCCACGAATTTGGGGACAAACTACTTGGAATTAGTGTCGGGGCATTTTTTTTCAGTTCTGAATGGGTTAAGTGACCACCCCTAGAAGGAAACAAAACACGGTGCACCGTTATCTACCGTAACAATGTGTCGCGGTCAAAACGGCTTGTTACGAACATCCCGTAAACCTTCGGGGGGTAGGCTTCGGGTCAAACCCTCGAGGTGGCTGCCGATGCCGTGATGATCTCTTCCTCACGCCCGCCTCCCCCCCTTTTTTTACGCCTACATATCATTTTTCTCGTCTTGCATTCCTTGATGTGCTCTAGACTATATCTTGCCTCGTTTTACCCTTCCCTCCGTCTCGAAAGGGCTGCGTGGTCAATGGTCAAATGACTAAGGCAAGCAACAAATGAGTACGCCCCCCCGCCCCCGCCCCCTGCTCCGTCTCAAAAGGGATGCGTGGTCAATGGTCAAATGACTGAGGCAAGCAACAAATAAGTACCCCCCCCCCTCCCCCATGCGACTCGCTCAACAACGCCACGGCGATTCGCGCTTGCTGCAAACAATGCCTTCTTGGTCGGTGAAAACCCGACCTTCTCCGTCCCGGCACTGTAGGGATGCGAGGGTCTATGGTCATACGACTACGGCCATGCATGAATATGAAGTACACCCCCGTTTACGCCTCCATAAGGTTTCCCTCGCATTTATCGCTGTCCTCTATATATAATGCTGTGCGTCGGTTTTTGCGTGCAGTCGTCTGGGGTAAGCTTCGGGTCGATCCCTGACATGGCTGCGGAGGCCGTCATGATCGGGACGTGGGTTGTGGTCGGGAGGTGCCACATCAGGATACCCATGTCGGGGCACATATTGATACGCTTGAAGGGGTGAGTGGGTGTCTTGTGTTTGTTCTTTTTGTTTTGTTTTGTGTTGTTTTGTTTTGTTTTCGTTGTTTTTCCGTTTTTGTTTTGTGCTATTTTGTCTTGTGTTGTGTTGTGTTATTTTGTTTTGTTCCAGTTTGTTTTGTTTTGTTTTGTTTTGTTTCAGTTCGTTGTGTGTTGTTTTGTTTTGTTTCAGTTTGTTTATTTCAGTTTCTTTGTTTTGTTTTGTTTTGTATGTGTCTGTTTTGTGTGTCTTTTGCTGGGTTCCTTTTTTGAGTGGTTTGATTTTGTGAGTTTCCTGTTGCGTTGGGTCTGCGTGTGTTTGTCTACTCGTACTATACCTGGCACGGACTTGTTTTAGGTGTATTTTTTTGCTGCTCTTTTTTAAATTGTTTTGGTTTCGGGGGTCCTTTTTTTGCGCAGACCAAGAAGCATACCTTTTTTTCCCCCTTTAGATTCATAGCATCGTGTGCCCCTGGCTTTTTTTATTTGTGGGCCTCATCCGTTTGTTTTCTTTTCATTTTTGGGGGGTCTTCTTTGAAGTATGTTACAGCCATGTTCGCTTCTGGTTTTTCTTCTTCTCGCTGTTGTTGTTTTTGTTCTGTTTTTGTTCAGCTAGCAAAGATGAGTTTCGACGAAATCGTTGACCTTACAGCCTTTTTTCCGTTTTTTTTTTTTTTTTTTTTTTGGGGTGCTTCCTTTTGTTTGGTGCACTGCTGTAATGCTTTTCTTTTTGTTCGTTATGTATTGTCCTGCATGCAGGGGCGGGGACGCGAAGGACACCACGCTCGATATCCCGCCGGAGGAAGTGACGTTGTTTGGGTGAGTCGGGAAGTCAGAGAGGGGTGTCTGTTTTTGATGAGATAACCTGGCGTTTTGAGTTGGGGAGGTGTGAGGTATCCCGCCGAAGGAGGTGACATTCTTTTGTATGAGTCAGGAATCGGGGGGAGGAGTGTCCACTTTTTATGATATATTGTGGCGTTTTTTTTTTGGGGGGGGGGGGGGTGAGACCTTTCGCCGAAAGAGTTGACTTTTTAGTTGGGTCAGTCAGGAGACGGGGAGGGGCCTCCGTTCTTTATGAGATAATATGGCGTTTTTGTTGGGGGAGGGAGGGTGTGAGGCATTCCGCCGAAGGATGTGGGCTTCTTTGGGTGACTCAGGAGACGTACTTCATATTCATGCATGGCCGTAGTCGTATGACCGTAGACCCTCGCATCCCTACAATGCCGGGACGGAGCATCTCGGGTTTGCACCGACCAGGCAGAGATTGCTAGCACCAAGCGTGACTCAGGAGACGGGGAGGGGTCTCCGTTTTTTACGATATACTATGTTTTTTTTTCGTTGAGGGTGTGTGAGGCATTCCGCCAAAGGAGGTGACTTTGTTTGGGAGGGGTCAATAGTCGGGGAAGGGTCTCTGTTTTTTACGAGATAACATGGCGTTTTTTGTTGGGGGGAGTGTGAGGCATTCCGCCGAAGGAGGTGACTCTCTTTGGGTGAGTCTGTGGGACGGGTGTCCGTTTTTGTGAGATATGATGGCGTTTTGTATGGGGGGATGCGAGGTATTCCGCCGAAGGAGGTGACTTTCTTTGGATTAAGTCGACGTGAGAGGTGTCCGTTTTTCATGATACTTATATGGCGTTTCGTGGTGAGAAGCATTCTGCCGAAACATGTTACTGTTGTGTTCAGGTGCGTCAGTGATGCGAGCGAGCACAAGGGGTGTCCTTTTTTCTTCTTCTTCTTTTCCCAAGATTATGTACATATATACGACTACAGTACAGGACACTTAATAAGAAACAAGCTAATAAGAAAGCCAGGCTGAGAGTTAGAGTAAAATCATAAATTCGGGAGTCGTTATCTTGAAATTAGTGTAGAAAGCACCCTGTCTCAAATAAGAAATCCAGCCTGGACCAGATTTCCTGTTTCTTGTTAGGTGTCCTGTACTGTATCATAAGTAGCGATGTTTTCTTGTGGGGGGGGGGGTGAGGCCCCGCGGACGGCTTCGAAAGCCACGGCGTCTCGATTAGTAATACGAGTAGGGTGCTGTTGCCACTTTGTAGAATGATATGGTTGGCACCACAGAAGGTTTTATTGTACAGTCGTGGCCCCTCTATGGCGCCGGTTGCCCGCTGTATATACTATTAATAGTAGCGCCGGTGAAACCACTTGGTACAGTTTTCCGTTTACATACTAAAACCTTCATAATCCCCAACCCTCTGGAGTAGCGCCGGTTGCCGCTACGAATAGCACCGGTTTTTCCCGCTGGCACATACCGGTGCTATACATATGTCCCCTCAAACCCCGTAATTCGCGCGACCGAAGTATCCCACGCAGCTTGCAAAAACGAGTTTCGACGAAATCCTCCATCTCACAGCTGTCGTTTTTTTTTTTTTTTTTTTCAATATAGAGGGACCACTATTAATCGTCTACTGCTGTAGTGTATAATCTATTAGTAAGGCTACAGTAGTAGTATCCCTTTCGAGGTGTACATATAGACCTTGTCTTCGACAAAAGTATTGAAAATATTCTTGACGGTCTTGATTCCGAAACCCTATGCCCGCGACCGGCTGGCAATTTTCTCTCGGAATTAAGTTTGAACAGGAGACAGTGTGTGTGTGTTCTTCACATTAAACCTTCCTTTCTACCCGTCGACATCCAGCACACCCAGAGTCCGTGCCGATTCTTCATCCTAAAAAAGTACCAGTTCTGTGGTCACAAAACTACGACACAGAGATACTACTACGCTTAGTGCAGTAAGCAGAGCAGTAAGTGTGGTCTATCAACCCCTTTTGTTTTTCGCTGGGACTTGTTTTACTTGAAAGGGCTGGGGGAGTTTTTTCTCGGAACTGAAGATTTTGATGAGGATTTTTAATGTGGATTTGTTTTTTTACCCTTTGTTCCCTCCCTTCCTTCCACCTCGCACCTCGCCTCTTACGCGGGTTTCAATGAACGGCGTTTGCGATGGCAGTTTCAGCGAGGGAGACGGGGATAAGGAGAGGGCTCTCCTAACGATCCGAACCAAGCCCGCGGGCAAGATTGCCCAGGATGCGGCGTACCGGCGAAAGTACGATCCTATCGACCAAGGTGAGTGTGTGTGTGTGTGTGTTTTTTTTTTCGTATTTTCATCGTCGTTGTTTTTTGTTTTTTTAGTATATTAGTATTTCCGTATTTTCATGTCGTGTTTTCTTTTTCGTATTTTCGTATTTTTCGTGATTTTCTATTAAATGATACCAGGTACGTATGGAATTTATATTCGTATGGCACGTATTATACGTATTTTTGTGTTATTAATAGTGTATATATAAGTATATACTTGGCGTATATATGCGTAGTTCGTATATTCACGTATCTTGTCGTATTTGTTTTATTCGGCCATGTAGGGTTTTTCATCGTAGCGGACACGCGCTCGCTGTACAACGTGTGCTCTTGTGATAATAAAATGTGCAACAACGCGTACATATATACATACATGTTAACATTACATTTTATAGTACTTACAGACTCTGAAGGCCACGTACGTACTCGGCATGTGTTACCTATAAAATACTAGGTATATATTTACTTCTGGTATTTATGTGCAAGACTCTGCTACGAATACCGTCCATGCCTATTAATAGCTACTGTCTTGATTACCGCCCACGCCAAGCTGTTATCTATCTTGACTCTGTTTTTTTCGCACGCACGCGTACCTCCCCTGCCCACCGTTCCCATTGTCGCTGTCTCCGGTGGCAACACATGCCTGCCTGCAGGGGCGGCTGGGGTGATCACCGTGTTCTTGCCTAAGGATCACCACTTTCGAACTCACGAGGCGGTGCGACACGGAAGTAGTTTTTTTCGGCTTTGGTTTTCATTTTGATGTTGGCTTTGGTGTGTTGGTGTTGGTGTTGGTGTTGTTGTTGTTGTTTTTTTTTTTTTTTTGGTTTTTGGTTTTTGGTTTTGGTGTTGATTTTGGTTTGGTGGTTTTTGGGCTGGTGTTAGGTTGGTTCTGGTTTGGTGTTAGAATTTGGTTGTGGTTAAGTTTCAGAATTTGGTTTCGGTTCGGTTCGGTTCGGTTCGGTTCGGTTCGGTTCGGTTCGGTTCGGTTCGGTTCGGTTCGGTTCGATTCGATTCGGTTCGGTTCGACTCGATTCGGTTCCCACCACCCAATCCCGCCCAATCCCACCCTCAACACCATCCCCTACCACACCCACCCCACCCCACTGCCACCTCCCACCCTTACTCTCCCCCACCCCACCTCCCGTTTTTTTTGTTTTTGTTTTGTGTGCTGTGCGTTTCGGGGTTTCCATTGTTATGCAGTCGATCTTGGATGCGGTGTTCAGCGGGGATGATGCCCGGGCTCGCGTGGACATGCAGATGGCGGGAGAGCTGCCCAGGATCCTTCGGCGAGCGCTGGACGTCCGTCTGGCGGAGGAGAAAAAGGAGGCGGAGGAGGAGAGGGAGAAGGAGAGGAAGGAGGGGGGGGAAGGGGGGAACAAGCGGGAGGGCGACGTTGACCGCGTGCGGACTAGGTGAGAAAATAGGGTATTGATTGGGGACCGTGGCTTGGTCCCCCCCTTGACTTTTTTTTGTTTTCCCTTCTTCTCTCCATCTTATTTATTATCTTACGAGCCCTTATTTTTCTCTCTCCTTTAGTCGTATTGTATCTCAGGTCCGGGGTCACCAAGTAGGCTGTTCTCCCTCCCCACTACGGTACGTGCTATTATACGTGCGTATTTTTTTTATCTCGAAAATATTTCAGCACTTTCTTCCCTTGTCGACTCTCGTCGAACTGTGCCTACCCACGCTATATCTAATAGGCGCTCTGACCGCTATCGTACAGTATAAATAGTACCTGGTACTATATTACTGTTAAATTAGGACGTGTCCTACCTTAGGGGTAGTACCATTTTTTTTTTCTGAGGCTACTTGATTCACTTAAGGAGCTCTGTATATTCTCCAAAAACAGATTTTGAGGAAGCAAAAAATGGACGCTTAACCTATACATCGCATATAACAGATATGTTACTATATTGTAAAAACGAGAACGGGGATCAACAATATTGAGAAGTTCCTCAATTGAGGAAAGCCAGCCAAACCTACACTGTAACCAGCATACCAAGGATGTTGGAGACCGGGGTTTGACCTGCTTGACTGACCGCGCCTACACAATAATCAACATATTGAGGATGTTGGAGACCGCGGTTTGACGCCTTGACTGACCGACGCCTACACTAAAACCAGTATAATACGGTCAAATGAGGCCTTGACGCGTCCTAAAGGGACGGTCCTCTACTGGACTGGGCGAGCAACGACCTAGGAAACCGGGGTTTGACCTGCTTGACTGACCGCACCTACACTATAAACAACATATTGAGGATGTTGGAGACCGCGGTTTGACGCCTTGACGGACCGCTCCCTACACTAAAACCAGTATAATACGGTCAACGGAGGCTTTGACGCGTCCTGAAAGACCGGTCCTTTTCTGTACTGGGCGAGCAAAGACCTAGGAGACCGCGATTTTTGACCTGCGTGACTGACCGCCCCTACACTATAACCAACATATTGAGGATGTTGGAGACCGCGGTTTGACGCCTTGACGGACCGCTCCGTACACTGAAACCAGTATAGTACGGTCAAATGAGGCTTTGACGCGTCCTAATGGAACGGTCTTCTACCCATGAGTGAAGGTGTTCGCGAGTTTCGGCTGAAGCTGCCGCTGGTTGTATTTATTTGCTGCTTGCTTGCTTGTTGCTGATTTTAGTGGTGGTGGTGTTGGTGGTGGTGTTGGTGTTGGCTGCAGTGGCTGTGGTGGTAGTGATGGTGGTGTTGGTGTTGGTGGTGGTGGTGGGGGATGGATGGTGGGTGGTGAAACGAAAACAAAAGAAGAGATGGAAAGTGCAACACCAAGCTGCCTTTTTGTCCTTTTGCAGGGAAGCAGGCAGCAAAGCGACGGCCTAGACTATCTGTTTGATGTTGCTGTGCGGAGTTTGTGTTTGCCGTGCGCCCTTGTGTCTTTGTATTCATGCGTTTTGTTTGTGCGTGTTTGTTTTTTGGTTGCAATGCTTGTGGCGCGTGTATTTGTGTCCTCCGTGTTTGTGCTCATACGTCTGTCGTGTTAACATGTCATATGTATGTGTTTGTGTTAATGTACTTCTTTGTGCGTGCGTGCGTGTTTTTTTTTTTTTTAATCGTGTTTGGTGCGTGCATTTCGTGTCTTCTATACTTGTGTCGATGCGTTTGTTTCGTATGCATGCCACATGTGCGCTGTTTGCGTCCCTACTAGCAAGTTAGATGTTCAATTGCTGTTGTCCCCGGGCGTTTTCTCAGGAGAACCCTACGGTCCAACGCCGCCAGCGAGGAGACGAGCCAGGTGGTTTTCCACTACCCTCCGGAGGCGTCGGCCAGCGACAGGGTGGCCATAAACAACCTGGACAAGGCGCGGACTCAAGAGGGAGAGTTTTTGAATGACAGCCTCGTCGACCTGTATCTCAAGTGAGAACATTTTAAATGTGGATGGAGGAATGAGGAGTTGCTAGAAATGAGGCGGTGGGTGGTGGGACCGAAGGGGGAGGGGACGGGGGGGAGGTGGGGGGGGGGGGGGTTACTCGGTATTCGTGTATGGCCGTAGTCGTATGACCGTAGACCCTCGCATCCTTACAATGCCGGGACGGAGCATGTCGGGTTTTCACCGACCAGGCAGACATTGCTAGTACTAAGCGCGAAGCGAAACGTGGGGTGTTAGGGCGAGTCGCATGAAGGGTGAGCTGCATCCTACTAAGGACCGCTTGTGAGGCGGACTTGCATATGGATGGCAGCTTCAATGAGTTAATTCCATTTCCGAGGGGAGGGTGTACCCATGTCGTGCACGGGTGTAGTCGTATGGCCATAGACCCTCGCACCCCTACAATGCCGGGACGGAGCACGTTGGATTTTCACCAACCAGGCAGACATTGCTTGCACCAAGTGCGAAGCGCCGTGAGGTATTGGGCGAGTCAATTTCCGAGTGGGGTTTATTTATTTATTGACAGCCAATAAATATTAATGGGGGAGTTGTAGAAACGAGGCGGTGTTGAGTGGTATGGAGGGGGGAGGGGGGGGGAGTTAACGAATGACAGCCTTGTCGATCTGTGCCCCAAGTGGGAAACCTATGAATACTGATGGAGGTATGAGGAGTTGCTAGAAATGAGGCGGTGTTTGGTGGGACGGAGGAGGGGGGGGGGGGGTAGGGAGGGGTTATTCAGGGACATAGTGGTACATACATACAGTATCAGGGCCTTGAAATCATGGCCTTGCGCCAATTTTCGTGTCTTTAGCTTGTGTTTATGCTTTTGCTTCGTTCATGGTATGTGCATGCATGCATCGCGTGTGTTTTTTTATGGCTTCCCGTGAAGACTTTGCATTGTTTCATAATTTCCCGCCCCCTTCATTTTGCGGTGGCAAATACTAAATACTCGCGTGTATTTCTGTGCTATGTCTCAATTTAGTCTTTTTTCGGCCCCGTCGAAACGTGAAACTTGAAACTTGGAACGTTTCACCGTGGGTTTCAGACACATGCACAGGGAGGCGTTTAAGACGTGGGATGACCGGGGGGGCGGTAGAATGGACGCGGACAAGGTGCACGTGTTCAGCTCGCACTTCTTCACCAAGCTCACGGAGGGCCGGCTAACCAATTTCGACGTGAGATATTATGATTTTTTTTATAGTTGATGTTTGATATTATACTTTTTTATAGTTGAGAGTTGAGAGTTGATGTATTGTATCAGTGTAAAAACCAATACTATACGTACTGTATTTTATATTTGGTATTTGACATTCGATAATTGGTGTTTTGAGAGTTGGTATTTAATGTTTGATATTTGATTGTTGATTGCTGATTGTTGATAGTTGATATTTGATTATTGATATTTTATATTTGATAGATTGAAATTGATGTTTAATTTTGACATTTGAGAGCGGAAATGTGATTATTGGTGACTGGTCATGGTAATCGGCCCCGACTGAGGCAAGCGTGTCACATGATGCTCTCGCCTGCCCCATCTTGTCGCTGCGGCAACGCCCCCCACCCCTTCCGATCTATTTATGCTTTTATTTATTTTCACCGCGATCGACCGTACGTGAAGGCTCGTTGGTGTTGTCTCTTTCGCTCGTCGTTATCGACCGCCATCCCTCCCTCCCTCCCTCCCTCCCCCCTCGGCCGACTGCTGGGCATTTTTTCGTACCGGTATAATTGTTTTTTGTTTTATTTTTGTCAGGCGGCATATAGCAAGGTGCAGTACTGGACCAGGAACGTGGACCTCTTCTCTAAGAAATTCGTCTTTGTGCCTGTGGTGGAGAACATGCACTGGAGCCTCGCCTGCATCGCCAACCTCGACAATGTCAAGGTACGCTATACTATATTATCACATTTATCGTTATGCTATATTACCACGTTTTTGCTCTTCGTATTATCACATTTTTGCTCTATTATCACGTTTATGCTATATTATCACATTTATGCTTTATGATCACATTTGTGCTATTTTTTTAATCACATGATCATGTTGGGTTTTCTGCTGGTGTCGGTTGTGGTTGGTGTTTGTTGTGATTTTGATTTTGCTTGCTGCTGTCATCGCGGTTGCCGTTGATGCTGCTGCTGTTTTGTTGTTGTCGTTGTTGTCGTTGTTGTTACCGTTGCTGCTGCTGCTGCTGCTGCTGCTGGTGGGGGGTAGTGGTGGCGGTGGCAATCGGTTCGCGTTTGTGTTGTGCTGCTGCTGCTGTTGGTGGTGGTGGTGGTCATGTTCGCGTTTGTGCTGCTGCTGCTGCTGCTGTTGGTGGTGGTGGCAGTGGCGGTGTTGCTCTTGTTCTTGATCTTATTCTGGTTCTTATCCTTTCTCTTGTTTTTGTTCTTACGATTATTCTTGCGCCTGTTCCTTGTCGCCCATTTCGGCTGGTCAGGTGGGCAAGGGGGTCGACGACTACGGCCCCAACGAAGAGCAGCCTTGTCTCCTCTTCATGGACTCCCTGGACATGCACCACGCCAAGAGGATTTGGAACTTCCTCCGAAGGTTCGCGACAGCAGTACAGCACTATTTTTAGTTTTCAGTTTTTATCGGTACAAGATTACAGCTACGATTAATAATAATATGTGGTGCTGAGCCCCTGGCAGGTTCTCTCTATTACGAGGAACCATAGTAAATAGGACCCCATATCGTTAGTAAAAATACGGAACTATATAGGTTTTTGTGTCTATCGTAGGTCCTATTTACTAGGATTTACTATGGTCCACCGTAATAGTGTGGGGTGTGGTGTGGAGGACAGGGCACACCGAGGTGGATTGTTGGTGTCTCGGGGTCTTCACGGAACGGAGTGAGGAACGAACCTCTGGTGTCTGGTGACCTTGAACTTGGGTGTAATGAGGCGGTACTATCTATATGGGGAAAAGGGGACCTGGTCGGTATCCACATGCGTAACGTTTAGGTAAACTTTACTATTTTTATAAATTTTATAAAATGCATAAACTTAAAAAACACCTCCAAAGCTGTGAGACCGGAGATTTTTGGTTGAAACCCACTCAACTTTTGCAAGCTGCGTGTAACGGTTCGATTGTGCGTGCTACGGATTGTG
Organism: Saccharina japonica; assembly: GCA_008828725.1. Lineage (NCBI taxonomy): Eukaryota > Phaeophyceae > Laminariales > Laminariaceae > Saccharina > Saccharina japonica. The sequence continues at coordinate 610,716 of MEHQ01001318.1, forward strand.
TATGACCTCGTGAAGGATATACTGGTATACTTGGTATATATATCAGTATATGTAGCATGTTTTGAATGTCGGACAGGGCTGCGCTTCCTTTAACTACTATTAATAGAGTTACATGCTCGGGAAAAAACTCGTGTCGGTGTTCGGTATCCTGCGTGTTTGTTTCTTTGCTTGTTTGTTAATTTTTTTTAACTTGTGCGCTCTTCTTTCCAAAATTTCACGTATATACGTTTCGAACTATTTTAGTTCGAGCTGCTGGATCCTGACATTCGGAGTCTACGCACTGCAGCAGTACGCACCGTGTGCCCGATCTTGCGATCGCTCGGTGTAAACGCGCCACATATAAAGCTCACACCTACCGCTCGCCACGCAGCCTGCCTGCCTGCCTGCCTGCCTGCATCAGCCGCATTGCCTCCGCATACTGTCGAGCTTACCATCGAGTCTTCGATTTGCAAGAACAAACTTGATGCCCTGATCTTACTTGCTGTGTGCGTCGAGGGGAGCTCCTATTTGCAGCATGCAGGCTGCAAAACAAAACACAGCTCGAAAAAATACACCAGTTTTTGGGGCACGGATGAACATTATAACTTTTGGCGGCTAGACTAACCCTAACCCTAACCAAATGTTCATCCGTGCCCCAAAAAATAGTATGTTTTTTCGAGCTGTGTGTGTGTTGTGTTTTTTTTGCAGCCTGCATGCTGCAAATAGCAAATAGGCGCTGTCTGCGTTGAGGCAGTGGCGGTGATGGTAGTAATGTCAACCAATGCGAATATTATTATGTATTATAAGTAATTTTTTTCTTGTTTTGAGTGAGCTACCCGATCGTCCGTCTTACATATATATACTAAATATACGATCTATATAATATGATTTTTTTTTTTTATGGACCTATTTCCATCTTTTTCATTCTATACGCTGTCGTTTACCCCTTGGCAGTACACCGTCGGTTTTTCAGGCCTCGATTTTGTCTACATTCTTTGACGGCGATTTCCTTCTATTGTTCTCCCCCTTTCGCTCAATTAATTAAAAATGGTGACCACAGAAGAACGTTCAGTACATACATACATCCTAGCGTCTACAGTAGTATCATACATGTACTCGTACAACAACAGTAGAATATGTTTTGCATATTTTCCTTCCGCCCGTCCATTCGTATTCTGCGGTTGTCCCCCCGCATTGCAGGTAACTACTACTGTTTCCATCTTTCCATTTTCAACGCGATCGTTCACCCCCCCACTGCCTGGTCGGTGAAAACCCGACATGCTCCGTCCCGGGCATTGTAGAGATGCGAGGGTCTATGGTCATACGACTACGGCCATGCGTGAAAATGAAGTACACCCCCCTGGCAGTACCGTCGCTTCTCTAAGACCTCGATTCTTCTACATTATCGACCGGTAAGGGCTGGCGGTCCTCGGTCCGCCTCGGCGAAGCCCCCCTTGTGTATACAGCAGGGGTGCCCCAGTAAGGCGGTGGTGTGCCTTTAGAGCAATATGACCGCCTTATAGAGGGAAGCCGCCTTATTCATTCCAGGTTATGAGTGCGATTCCCCATTCGCGCCAAGCAATTTCGACCGCCTTATGTCGGGATACTGCCTTACTCAGACCGCCTTATTGGGGGACCCCCACTGTATATATATATATACTTCGTATATGTATGTATTGATGTTGCTGTTGCGCCGCCACCGCAGGTACTTGAGGGAGAAGTGGAAGGAGGTGAGCGGGGAAAACGGGGGAGGCGCGGCTTTCGACTGGGGCGAACTTCCTCTCGTGCAGCCCAGCGTGCCGTTGCAGATGAACGGGTGCGACTGTGGCGTCTACGTGCTCCGCTACGCCAAGGTACGAGCAGCCGGGGTGGGTGGGTGGGAGGGGCGAAGAAGAACATCGACATTCAGAAAAGCAAGAAAACGACAGATATGAAATAGCACACGAAGACGTCAATTGTTTGATTATTGGTAGTGGGGGGACGGGGCACGATATAAGAACTATCGAACTTCAGAAAAAAGACTGAAAAATATTTGACCGATACTAACGAAGTGAGTTAAGATATGGAGAATGTATGAAAAAACTGTTAGGTAGTCGAGAAAAAACCACAGGCGGACGAATGAAGGCAAGAATTGATGAAATATTGAAAAGAAGGAAGGAAAGGAAGAAGGAGTTAAAAGAGTGTTTGCGATAGAAGTAATAAAAAAAATACTTTCCTTCTGCTTCAAAAAAGTGAATTCCCTTCCCTCATGGTTTCGGAGGCTGGCCGTTGTGTTTGCGATAGAAGTAAAACAAAATCTGCAGGCGACGCTCCCGAAAATTAATTAAAGGCGAAGTGAGGGTGAGCATCGGCAACTCAAACAAACACGAAAAAAAAGTTAGCGTACGAGAGGAACGGCAGCAGCAACGGTTGCGGCGCGCAGGGTTATGACCGCAGTGCCGCGCTGCAATCCCACGACCGCAGCGCGTCACCGGTGGCTGCAGCTATGTGGCGGCAGCAGCCAGCCAGCAGCGGCGGCCCAGCCCCAGCAGCAGCGGGCAGCAGCAGCAGCAGCAGCAGCAGCAGCCAGCCAGCAAACAACAGCAGATGGAAGCCAGCCAGAGCAGGAGAAGCAAACCAGCTTCCGTTTTTGCTTTATCTCGATTTGCGTCAATCTCTTCTTGTCGTCGTTGTAGCTGCTCCTGCTGCCTGCCAACGACCTACGCGCTTTGACACGCGCCGGCACGCTCCGCTCCAATCCCGCCCGGGGGCCCGACAATATATAGGACCGTGGCGGCGCGCCGCCGCTTGCTGCTTAGAAATGCCTGCCAGTGCTGCCACCGCAGCTGCTGGTGAAATTGAAATGATATCACGGCGCATCTTCACGTGTCGCGCCTCTACAAGCAAGGCCGGTAAGACTAAGTCTCCATTATGAGCACGAGATCGTACGAGTAACCTACTTCGTCGAGTAGTTCTTCTGAACAGCGATCTCCACACACCAAGCCGCGCGATGAGCGTACCGCTAGCGGCGCGCCAGTAAAAAAACAGTTCCGCCGGCGCCCCGTCAGCAAAATCCGCCGCTTGGTCCGTATCATACTGTAAGCACACTCTCGAGGCCTCTGGTGCTCCACGGGTTGTTGTTTGCTGTAGAGCAAGCAGCAACGGCTTGGGCCTATGGGAGACATGTCCCATAATTTTGCCGCTTCTGCGGTCGATTAGAATAGCTCAGGTGTCGTGTAGGCCAATGAAACTTGAGAGCCAAAGTTACCGATAACTTTGCATCAAAAACGTACTTTCTCTAAAGTTACTTTTTTGCGTTTTTTTAAAAAATTTACCGCAAATACATTCATTCGGTGGAAATTTTAGAGAAGTAAAAGTAAGAAAAAAAAAAAACGCAAACACTCTAATGGATAAAATAAAGGAACGTACTCGCATCAGGATGAACTGCCGCGTGAACAAACAGCAGAAGGAACAGCCTCGCCTCGTTTTTTGAGTATACTCGATTCATGTTAATGGTCGCATTAAGGCTGCTTTTATTCAGTGGACAGCTTACTGAGTATAGCGTTGACGCAGCGTTCCGATTCAGCGTTCCGATTTGTTGGAGGGGTTGAGTGATCGATGGTATATAGAGGGGTAGCATCTAAATTTGTTGAGGCTTTCGTCACGTTAAGAGCTCTGTTTATACCCCCACCCAACAACCGAGTTTTGTTAAGCACGAATTGTAAGCTAAAGCCCGATATTACAATAATATGGGCTTGCAAATAATAATATGCAATACCTGGTACACATATTCAGTTGATTAGCCCCGTCTGTGCGAAATATTTGCCCCGAGAAGGTAAAAAAGTGCCAACCCCTACCTGTAGCATGCCTCTGCTTTCACGATAAACGCCCCCCCCCCCCACTGCCTGGTTGGTGAAAACCCAACGTGCTCCGTCCCGGCATTGTAGGGATGCGAGGGTCTATGGTCATATGGCTACGGCCGTGCACGACATGAGTACCCCCCTCCCCCCCCCCCCAAAGACCTGCCTGGTCGGTGAAAACCCGACGTGCTCCGTCCCAGCATTGTACGGATGCGAGGGTCTATGGGCATACGACTACGGCCATACATGACATGACTCTTTCCTCTCCCCCCTGGCCACTTTGTAATATATGGAAACAACGTAGTGAGCGCCCAAGTGTTGGAGGTGTCTCTATTAGGAGTAGGAACAGTGCTCTGTCTCGAAATGGTTGAGCGCCCAAGTGTTGGAGGTGTCTCTATTAGGAGTAGGAACAGTGCTCTGTCTCGAAATGGATGCGTGGTCAATGGTCAGATGACTGAGACAAGCAACAAATGAGTACCCCCCCCCCCCCCCCCCCCGTGGCCACTTTTTACATCCTTTTTTGTTTTTGTTTTTCCATTTATTTTGTTTTTGGTGTGTTCGGGATGCTCTTGCCGCTGGTTCGACAGGAGATCTGCCAGCAGTGGCCGCCGGTGACGTCAGGCCAGGTGAAGGACAAGCTGAGGGCGTGCTTCAAGCCACAGTTGTTCAGCCCTTCGGACATCAGCGACGAGCGGCTGAAGATGATGGACTTGCTGGAGGAGTGCAAGTGAGACTTTTCCTCCTCTTCCCTCCCCTCCCCTCCCCTCCCCCCACTCGCTCGTGCCCCCTGGTTCATATAAGTCCTTTTACTCAAAAGTATTAAGTAAGTTTTTGTAAGTCTAGTTGTTATAGACTAAATCTAAAATCGTTATTTTGAGTTAAATAGAAAATCTTTAAAAATTATATATTTGTCACTACTGTAGTACCAAATTATAATGTGTCTTCTTTTTTTTGTGGTCGGGTTTAAATCGAAATCCCGGTCGTAGTGAGACCGCCCGCACCCGCTCTCGCCCCTGGTCGCTTAGTGTCATCACAGTTTACGAAGGAAAACAGGTTTTACCCTCGGGTGGCTTATTTTCTTGGGCCTCACCTTATCCTTGCAGAAAGGCCAATACATTGTTTCGAAATTCAATTTTCACTGTTTTGGTGTTTTTCATCCTATTTTATCTCAAGGGGGCAAGAATGAGATACAAAACGCGAGTAGAAATTGGGGCCCTGGTTTGTGCGGGCTTGGGAGTCCCGGTGGTTGAGGCACATATGTCGGGCGTGTGCTGGAGGTGGCTGTGAGCGCTTGTAGGCGTTTACAGCAACGTGGTGCCTGCCACCTGGTATGCGAATGCAGGCTCTGTCGCGGTTTTGGTTGTCGCTGGCGTTGTCGTTATCGTCTTCATCATCATCAATGGCATCACCACCATCATCCTCATCAATGACATCACCACCATCATCCTCATCAATGGCATCACCACCATCATCCTCATCAATGGCATCACCATCATCATCATCACCATCATCATCATCATCACAAACATCATCACAATCGTCATCATCATCTTCATCATTACCATCATCATCATCATCATCATCATCATCACCATCATCGTCATCACCATCATCATCATCATCATCATCGTCAATGGCATCATCATCATCATCATGGTATCACCATCATCATCGTCATCGTCATCATCCTCATCATCATCATCATCATCATAATCAATGATATCACCATCATCATCATCATCATCATCACCATCATCATCATCATCGTGATCATCATCATCATCAACGGCATCACCACCACCATCATCATAACCATCACTATCATTAACCCCGTCTCTCCCTTCAAACGACTCGCCCAACACCTCACGGCGCTTCACGCTTGGTACAGTGTCTGCCTGGTCAATGAAAACCTGACGTGCTCCGTCTCGGCATTGTAGGGATGCGAGTGTCTACCGTCATTCGACTGCGGTCATGAGTAACCCTCCCTTCTCTGTTGTATATGGGGAAAACGTAATGAGCGCCCCAATGTTGGAGGCGTCTCTATCAGGACTAGGAACGTTGCCCCGTCTCGATAGGGATGCGTGGTCAATCGTCACATGACAACGGGGCGCAACAATTGAGTACGCCCTCCCCTACCCGCCCCCCTTCTCCAGCTGCTTACCCACCCCGCCCCCCTCCCCATCTCTCCCGCCTCATCGACGTGCACTTTTATCCTGTCGTTTTTTCCGCTCAAGGGACCGATACGACGCGGAAAAGCAGAAGAAGGGCAAGGGCAAGGCTAAGGCTGGCGGCAAGGGAGAAACAGCAATAGCATCAGCAGTAACAACAACCGCAGCAGGAGCAGCAGCAGAAACAGCAGCAGAAACGTCAACAGCAGCAACAACAGCAGCAGCAGCAGCAGCAGCAGCAACAGCAGCACTACCATCAGCAGCAGCACCAACAGCACTTCTACCAGAGGCAGCAGCAGCAGCGTCGGCGGCGACCCAGTCAAACCCACCGGCTTCCCCAGTCGCCAGCCCCTCTCCCAAAGCAGACGTCAATCTCGGCTCCGCCGCCGCCGCCGAGCACAGCGAAAGCGGCGACAGCAACGGCGATAGCGGTTCCGACGCTGAGGACACCGCTACGGAGGCGATAACCGCTGAAAGTCTAGCGCCGGTCGGCGACGCGCCGCCGCTGCCGCGATCGCAACCGCTGCCGCCGATTGCGATGGAAACGGGAGAGATGTATTCGGACGAGGAAACCGTGTCGGAGAGGGGGGAGGGGGAGGAGGACGGGGGGGAGAGTCGGACGAGGAGGGAGGGGGGGGAGGAGAGAAGAGGAAGGAGGGGAAGGGGAGGAAAAGGAGGAGGGGGAGGGGGAGGTGGAGAAGGGTAACCTAGTCAATATAGCCCTTCAGGGCCCGGTTAGGAGAAAGTCCAGGGCTTGGAAGGGCGGGAAGCGGGTAGACGATGGTGTGGCAGGAGGAGGAGGAGGAGGAGGAGGGGGGGAAGGAGAAGGAGAAAGGGGGGGGGAAGGAGGAGGGGACGGCGCAGCGGTTGGAGAGGGGGCTGGTTCCGGCGTCCCCACCACCACCGCTGGCAGCGGCAATAGCGGCAGCAGCAGCAGCAATAGCGGCGGCAGCAGCACTAGCGGCAGTAGGAGCGGCAGCGGCGCCAAGCCCCACACCCCCTTGCCCGACACCTCGAGCGATGGCGGCCCGAAACACGGCGACGATGGACCGCGCAGCAATGCGCGAAGCGACTCGAATGCCACGATGCCGTCGGTGCCACCAGCGGCTGCCCGCGGCAAAGCTGGCGGGGGGCAAGGAGCAGGGGGGCCGGCGGCGGAGTTTGATCCAAACCGAGGCGGTGACGGAAGGGATGCGAAGATGAAGCCAACGAAAACTGGCCCTCTCCCTGCGGACGAAGACGATCGTGCTGGGGCGGAGAGAGAGAGCGGCTCGAGCGGGGTTCAGGAAGCGCTCGGGCGTAGGCTCGGGGCGCGGCAAAGCCCGCGTGGGGTGCAGCAGAGTCCGCGCGAGGCGCGGCAGAAGTCGCGCCAGGCGGCGAGGGCCGACCTTGTGGGGGCCTCCCCTCTGAAAAAGGTGATGGATTTGGCGGCGCCAGAAGACTCAGACGGTGAACGGGGCGGGGAGGTGAGGAAACGCAAAACGCGGGGAGAAACGCCGCTGGCAGCCGCGGCGGCAGCAGCGGCGGCGGCGGATGTGATGTTGGTGGATGAGGCGGATGTTTCAGGCGAAGTAGGTTCGTCCCGGGGTGGGAGGAGGCTCCGTGAGGCGCGTCGCGAAGATGGAGCGGGGGCCGGCGTAGGGGGCGGGCGCGGGGGTGCCGCGAAGGGTGACGCGAGACCGTTGTCGCCCAAGCGAAGAAAAAGAAAACTCCAGTTGCCGACGACCGCTCGTTGTGACAGTGTAGAGACCGACCCGGTCGCGGAGGCCTCGATGCCGGCGGAAGAGGCGAACAAGGAGGCAGCGGCAGCGGAAGCGGTGGCGGCCGGAGCGGGAGCGATGGTGGGGGTGGGGGTGGCGGCGGCGGCGGCGGTGGTGGCGGCGATGTCGCCGCCGCCGACAGCGGCAGCGACAAGTACAGCAGCAGTAACGTCCGCCGACCGACGACTCGAAAGAAAGTCGCTGTTTGCGAACGCTCGAGCGGCGTGCGTCGCCACCCAGAAGGGCGCCCCGCAAACGGGCCTCGCGATCGCCCGCGAGGATAGCGCTCAGGCTGTCACGGCGGACGGTGGACGAAAACCCCTCCATCCCGCGCCCCCGACCGCTGCCACCCTTCCTGAAAGTAGCGCTAACCCTACACCTGTCGACGGTGAGGAGGCGGAGAGGCCAATAGGGAGGCGGAAACGGGGGGGCGGAGGGGGGAGGAACAAAGAGGCGGGAGGGGGCGCCGCGTCAAGCGAAGAAGAGGAAGCGTTGGCGGCTACAGCTGCAGCGGCACCAAAAGCAACAGGAATATCAGCGAAAGCAAAAGCACAAGAAGCAGCAGCAACAACATCTGCAGCAAACAAGAGAGGTAATAGTGGTAGCGACGGCGATAGCGGTGATGATGGTGGCGGTAGCGGTAGCGGTGGCGAAAACGGCAGCGGAGGCGGCTCCGTCCAAGAGATTGTAATCCCTACGAGCCCAGGGGAAAACCAAAAAGCTCGCAGCCGCGGTGCCGCCGCCGCCGCCGCCGACGACGACGGTGGCAGCGGCTTGGTCGAACGCGTGTCGCGGGGAAGGCCGAGGCGGGGAAGGGGTGGGGGCGGGGGCGAAGGAGGGGGACGCGGAGCGATGGACGCCCCCACCCCCGCCTCGCCGTCTCCCGTCGCGAAGAAAACCAGGTCGCGGCCGCGGGAAGACGGTTCGCCTGTCACCCCTTCGCCTTTCAAGAAGAAAGGGAAGCGTGAGGGCTCGATCGAACTATTGCACGTGAAAAAGCCGAGCCCGGAAAAGCGCCCCACAACCGTCGTGGCCGCCGCCGCCGCCGCCGCCGCCGCCAGCGTTAGAGTCGGCGATGGTGTTGGTGGCGATAATTCGGCGTTTGTTATTTCGTCCGCCAAGGGCGGGGAGGGGGCGGGGGGGGGCGGGGGAGGCGAGTCGGGGGCCGAACGCACGCGAGAAAGGCGGCAAGGAGGAGCGCCGCAGCTGAGCCAGGAAGGCGGGAAGAAAGGGGGGGCGGGGGCGAAGAGAGGTGGCCGGGAGGGCCAGGAGGTGGCGGCGAAGTCGGCGGCGGGGGAGGCGGCGGGGGGGGCAGGGAAAGATGGGCGTAGTCCGGACGAAGTCGTCGAAGTCGTCGAACTCCTCGTGTCCGATGACGATGAAAGCGATGGATAAAACCGCGGGGCGAGGGGGGCGGAGGGTGGGCGGCAGGCGCGGGTGGTGTCGGTGGTGGCGGTGACGGCGGCGTGGGAACGCGGACTGGTCGACGATCAGGATTATTTGTGTTTTTTTACGGTCCGATTCGCTCCAAGTTGATGGGGGTAATAGTACGGAGAGTGGTTGATTCGAAAAAAAGGGCGGCAACGGATTGTTTTTTGTGCGGCAGCTCTGCTTTTAGCGCGAGCGGTGTGTGTGTGCGTGCCGTCTGAATGAACACGGTATAGGCCTCATTTGGGCTTCTTTCATCGGATTGCGTGCGTGTGGGCGGCTTTCATGCCCTATTCCTTTTTTGGCCGCGCGCGAAGGCGCACGAGGTGTGAAAAAAAATCCAAAAAGTTGAGAGTGGTGGTGCGATTCTGCGATTATGCGTTTCGCTTTTTTCTCGTGGCCGTTGTTTTTTTTACAACTTTTTTTTTTTCGGGTTTTTGCGACATCAGTTGGGGTTTTGCATGCGGGGGGACAATGGCCGAGTTTGTTGAGTCGTCATTGGAGATTTTGCGCATCCGGAGCGGCGGGTGAGGGATGGGTTGGGTTGGAATGTAGTAGTGTGAATGCGGTGGTGACATTTTTTTTTTTTCGTTTTTGTTCGTACGGGGTCTGCCCCCCCCCGCATCTTGCGTACCCGTAGTGTTTTTGTCTTTATTGTGTTTTAGCTTTCCGTAGTGTAGAATGAAATTATGGGCAAGGGGGGAGCGGGGAGCGGGGGGGGGGAACGGTTGGGTTTTTGTATTTTATTGGCGGGCTTTCGTTGGTTGATTGCTGTTCTTGGCGCACAGCAAACGACATAGGCTACTGCTGCTTTAGGTGACGTTTTGGCCCCATCTTAACCCATTTTTTTTTTCTCCGGGTACTGCAAAAATTATCCCACACGGTTTCCATGTAATTTCTCCCCAAAAACGGGGGTTCAATTATCAAGGGTACATAACCTTGATTTTCGGGTCGGTCGGGAATGGTTCAATTATCAAGGGTATATAACCTTGATTTTCGAGTCGGTCGGGAATGGTATATCTGGTATCATACTCGTACGTACCTGTAGTATATCTATCTATGATATAATGTGATGATAATTATATCTATCTACGTATTACACGTATCTACGATATTTTTATGAGGCTTGTTTTTGTAGGCGTTGCGTTGGTTCTTGTTGAGATTTGTCGGTAGATTGCAAAAAAATCGATGAAAATCGACGAGCGTTTTGGTTGGTGGAAATGCTGAGAGAGCCTTCTGCGCGACAAACATCGAAGTCATCTACCGGGGGGGGAGGGGGGGGGGGGAGACACCTGTGACCACTGCGGTGGGTACAGAAGAAGTTCGCCGAGAGTAAAAAAGTCACCAAGCGCTACGTACTCGTATACGAGCTTAGATTTTTAACACTGATGATGAAACATGAAAAAACGAAAAACAAAAACAAAAAAGCGGAATGATGATGGGTTCCAGTGGTTGTCATCCTCGTTTTTTACGGGCCTACGGTAGTGGCTTTTTTTTTTTTTTTTCTTGTCAGTGGACCACTTCTTTTCACCGTTTTGACGGACGAGCAATGCCACCTTTTGTAGGGGTGACGGCTTATTATTCTCTGAGAGCTCTTCACATGAGGAGCTCTCAACTTTAGCACACCCCCGAAATCATCAGGACTTCGAAGAAAGTTTGTTCGCTCAACCCGATCAAGATTTTATTATGCTGATTACAGTATAGGAGCTGCAGTAGCCGTGAAACAAATACCACTCTGAACCGGAATACGAGCATAAGGACCGTTTGTATATTAACATGTAATTGAAATGGTGCTTATATTTCCGGTCAGAGTGGTACACGAGAGCAAAATTATCGTTTCGAATCGGTAGTTATCATACTCACTTTGAGAAAGCTCATCCGTTCAGAAAAGAGGGAGCCTATACTATAGTATACTGTAATCAAGTGAAACCGACCCCTACCCGTGGGATGAGTCACACACAACTTGATTACAGCAGTGTACGTAGTCGTATGTATATAGAGGGGTCTCCTTTATGAGCAAAAGTCCAAACGTGCCCGCAACCCACCAAAATCGTCTTAAAACGATATAAACATATTATACGGAGCATAGACGAAGTGTATATACCGGTGGCTTTAATATCAATTGACGGTAGACAACCAGCTCAAGGCCCAACAGCAAGCCAACAATGGGGAGATGCCGTTTTCTGTCACGGGTACATACCGTTTTTTGTTGCTACAAAAAAAAAATTACTGCGTTAGAAATAGCCGTACTTCGTCAACGAATAGAGGAGAAAATTGACGGCAAAAAAATGGCGCAACGTATCTAGGGACATGACACGTTCCCACACCCTACGTAATGTAGCAGCGCGGACTGTTTTTTTGTGTGGGCTTTGCCGCGATCGTCATTTTGTATTTAGTACATTTACCCCCTCTCTCAAGTCCCAAGCGAGGTTATTAATAGCAGTCTGACAAAAAATATTTGGTAAAAGCAAAGCAAAAGTGTTATTTTTTTTCGAAAACGGGTGGGGCTCTTCAGCAAATATGTTCAGGTTGACGACAGATAGTTGTCCTTCGCCCGATTTGACGGATGCATAATACATCGTCGCCGCATGGGAACCAAACCCCCCACAATGAAGCTAAGAAACTTACGCCTAAGGAGCAAAACAAAAATGGTGTTTACCCTTTTGACTACTGCACTACAATATATATATACTTCGTACAATATATAAACCAGGTATATTACTATAACTTCTAGTAAAAAGTATCCCCAAAGACGGGAGTGCAGTTCCAAAAATGGTCAAAAATAGACCGTCAAACCGACATTTTCGCAATCTCAGAATCCGTGGGTCAAAGGCCCCGCCTGCCGCGCGCCCCCACTCCCACCCATAGTTCGCATTAGATCGGTCTCTCCCCCCGCGCGCAACCCCCCTCCCACAGATTCACCCCCACCCCTACCCCCCTGAGCGGTACCGGGGCCGACTGCTCCGGGAGAACTACCCCCGGACGGCATTCCCGTCTCTCCCTTCTCGATGGTAGCGGGGAGGGTAAGCGTGGGCTTCCCTGTCGACGCCCCCGCCGCTGCGCCCGCGCCAGAGGAGGACAACAGCGACGCGTCTAGCCCGCTCATGGCAGACATGATATCGTTCTCCGTGGTCGACGACACGGCGAGCAAGAACACGAGCGATAGGGATGATGCTCGCACTGCCACTGCCGTCGCGGCTGCTGCTGCTGACCCCGCCGACGCCGCGCGTGCTGCTGCGGTCGTGGCAACAGAGGAGAGGGAAAGTCGCCGAGCGAGACTCCTGCCTCCCCCGGTTTCCTCGCCGCTTGCACCACCACCACCACCGCTGTTGCCGCAGCTAGTAATAACGCTGTTTATTGCGTCGTCATCATCGGCTGTTGTTCCAAAAACAAAGTCGTCAAAAAAGAGAGAGAGAGAGCCGGAGCGTGCAGAGAGGAGAGAAGAAGAAATCGGGGGGAAGGAATAAGAATTAAGAAGGCGGGAAAGTAGTCAGAAGTGTTTTGTCGACGAACGAAAAACAAAGAGAGGAGAGGGAACAAAGGGGGGGGCAGGCGGGCGGAGGGCGGGTGAGGTTTGCGGGTGAGGCTTACGTGTCACTTCAACGGTGTGATGGGGAGCAGCAATGCCGTCTAAAAATGAATGGACGCTCTTGCGTACGTACTTAGTACAAGGTATCATGTACATCTGTCGTCGGAGCTCGAGTGGCCGCCATTGGCATTACAAAAACAAACACCAAACGAAAGATCTTAAACCACACCGTTATCAGTCCAAGGCTACACATAATGCGAGCGAGGACATGTATACAGGTGATGGGCATCGAGCGACAAACCTTTTTTTTCGATCTTGCGGTATTGATATCGATACATGAAAGATCATATCGAGACTTCCTTCATCGAGTCGTTTCGAAACGTTCCGTCTAGCACCAAGCACAGCAGTAAAAAGCAGGGGTGCCAGGGGAGGGAAGGAAAAACAGGTTTGATATGGCACGATATGTCGCTATTAATGCTGTGGTTCAATACAGCAGTATTTTTATATACGATACATATATATATATATATATCAAGACGCGTGCTACGATAGAGGTACTGTACCTTTTTTTGGCTGAAACGTTTTCCGAATGACCTGTCTGCCTTAACCCAAGATCGTCGGAATTTTCAATATTTTTCACTTAAGGCCACGGGATTGCTCATCGGGGATATATGTATAGTTATGTTTGTGAAATTTTCGCACTTTTCGCAACTTTTCTCTTCGCGCGAGCGCTTTTCGGCAAAACGCTAAGTACCCCGACACGGGAGGCCCGGCCGGACACATTGGTCGAGGTTTGAGCTCGATCCGAGCACTGTAGCTCGCGTGGCGGGCGCTCAAAGTTTTTTTTCGCGCGGGAGTGGATAAGGCGATTTCCCGGGTTCTCAGCATGAGGCCTTACTTTTGTACGTACGCGCCGGCAAATAACATTGTTCCGCTTCTCGTTTTTTGCCCTTTCGCGAGCTCGTGATGAGCGCAGGATAGCCCAGACATGTGTACCAGTATACAACAGGTGGACAACATAACATGGGAGCACAACGTTACATTTCATGAGGCCCTGTTTTTGTCCAGTCGTACGTTTTTTGTGCGTTTCTTGCCGAGAGCACGGGAGCACACACGAACAGCAGCAGCACCGCAGAGAGCGTGTTACAAACAGTGCAACCTCAATGTTACAACCCTACCGCCCAGCAGCAGCAGCAGCAGCAGCAGCAGCAGCAGCAGCAGCAGGCATCACACCATGCATGCGCGTGCCTCAGATCCGTGCTGTACCGTGACGAGTTGCTTTTGTCGAAGCCTGCGATTTTCCTCATGGTATCATACCAGTACCTGCAGATCGATGCTCATGTACGAATCTCTCCGCTGTCCCGAAATGTAAGAAACTTTTGTTTATTAAAAATATATATAAACTGTCGTTACTTTTCCGGACAGAGTGATACAACACTGTGCGCCTCGAAGGCAGATCTGTGGTGTGCTCTGTTGTTGCTTCGTACGAGTAGTTGCTTTCATAGGAGCCAGCAATCCGTTACCAAACGACACCACCACCACCACCACTCTTCTGCCCGCTGCTGCTGTTGATGGGCTCCATGTGTCATGCGTACGTGCCAGAATAACGCTCATCTGCGCTGTAGTGCTGTGGCTAGCTGTGTCTATCGGAGCCTACCGTCCATAATCCACACCATCTATCTACTCTTTTCTGTTCTGCTGCTGCTGTGTGTGACAGAGCCACGCCCACTCTGACTGGAAATGAATGACCGCTTTTGAATACCACGATACATCAAACAATATGCAACGAACACAAGCAACGCCACAGCCCCGGAAGAAGCACAAGCAGCAGACGTGCCTGTGGCGGATCCACCGTATGCTGCTGTGGCTATCAATTAGTGGTTGCTTCATCGCAGGCTCGCATCCATCATCAGGCACCACCACCTCTCTCTCTCTTCTACTGCTGTTGTTGCTTGCTGCTGTGCTTGCATTATGTATGTGCGGCCTGTCGTTTGTCTGACGCGGGCCGCGACAAATACTCGTGTACGTGGCAGTACATGGAAAACATATCTTTGAAAATATAGGCAAACGGTCACCATGCACGATTCTATGCTCGAAGGCTTGAGTTCGATGCTTGGCGATGACTACGAATGATACTCTTTTTTTTATTGTACGTAACCCAGACCCCCATAATATAAGACAGGAAGCACACAAAAATCAAGTGGATTTCTTAGGCAGGTGTGGTCGACACTTTCAGCCCCTTCTTCGGTGCATCCTTTTCTACTTCTTCTGTAAATATTTTATTATCTCACCACTACTCTGTACGAGTATTGTGTTCCATGTGTCACGTGTGCGTGCGTGTGCGGTGTGTGCCGTGTCATGCGCGTGTGTGCAGCGTGTCACGCTTTTGTAGGATTTTCAAACGTTTTTTTTGTCGGGAGTTCTCTCTCGGTTTTGTGCGGGATAGACCTTTCCTTACCTTGAGCGCCACAACAATTAAATATGTTACGAGTATTTCAATATATTGACAAATACGTTTGGCGGGATCATTCACAAATCTCTAAGAACGATCGAGTCAATAGTATCGGTTCCACCATATTTCCGAGTATGTTTTATCTCCAAAAATGCAGGTGTTGTACGAGTAGTTCTAAAAAGGTCTACATAATATTTATTTATGAACCGCAATACGAGGATATTTATTAACAGTATATATAGCATGTGCTATTAATACGTACCAGGTATACAATAGAAATATGATATGCGTATGATACAACATCGCATGCTGTTGCTTTAATATTAATAGTAGGTTTTCGATTCGCCCTTGCGCCACTCCCCCAGTCACGTCCCGGAGGGGAACCTTGTATATATATATATATATACTTCGTATATATAGAGCACTTTTGTTTTCCTCCAAAAAACGGTTTTCGGGTGAGGTATGGAGCTCCTTAAGTGACCACCCTTATAAGGCAAATGTTGCACCTCTACCTTAAGGTGGCATGCGTCTATCCTCTACCTTAATATAGCATGTGTCTATCCTCTACCTTAAGATAGAATGCGTCTATCCTCTACCTTAAGATAGCATGCGTCTTTCGATACGACGTCTAACTATTACGGGGGACCGTAGTAAATATCATGTGATAGAACCAAATCTTGGTCGTAAAAATAGTAACATATATAGGTTTTTGTGTTTACTTTAGGTTCTATTTACTAGTATTTACTATGGTCCCCCGTAATACTGATAGTATATACTGGTACCTGATATACGAAGTATACCTGGTACCTTCTCGCAGGTACCAAATACCTGGCGCCCTGTGTACCCACCTTGTCGCCCATGGAAAGCTTCCTCTCCCCCGCCTTCGGACAGACGAAAAGCCGAAACCGCTGTTGTTGTTGTCGCGATTCCACTGGCCCGCGCCTCCCTCCCTTCAGCGCTCCTCCCCGCCGTCAACCCGTACCCCTCACCGGGTGCTTGCCTGACCTGCCTCAAGGCGCGTTCGATGCCCACAACGCTTGGTGCTAGCATTGCCCGCCCCTGCTGCCCCTGCCCCCGCGCCTGTGTCCGTGCTTGCCTCGGGAAGGGCGCCTGGAGGAACGCCTCGGTGAAGACGCAGCCTGGCAGGGATGAAGGCGGACAAGAGACAATAGGCGGCGGCGGTGGTGGTGGGCTGGTACTTACTACTTTAGTGCTGCTGCTGCTGTGTTGTCTTTTGAGGCGTCGGACGATGCGGTGCGGTGCGGTAGGGTGGGATGGGGTGGGGCACAGGAGAAACCCACCCCGACGCTTACAATACGCTACGCCACGCTATGGTACAGTACGCAGGCTAGGCTAGGCTGGGTTAGGTAACACCAGGCTACGCTAGGTTGGGATAGGGAGGGCTGTGCAGATATTGGCCCAGCTCCGACACAAAATGTTGAAAACAAATGTACTTGACTGCAAGCCCTATAACTCTACGAAACCCCGATCCGACCGCTTGGGAAATTTCTCGGAACCAAGATGCAAGGAAGAGGAGGCGGCCTATCAACCATCTGGCCGAAGCTGGGCCAAGTCGTATAACAGGTGCACTACGGAGGGTAGGCTATCATAGACTGTGAATAAAGCTTTTCCCCTGGGTTGCTGCCGGCTTGCTCGCGACAGACGCACCGCCGCGCCTCGCGCCTGCTGGGTGTGGCAGTATGCTTGCTTGCACCAAACTCGGCGTCAGGCAGTATCGACCCTTGCTTAACACAAGATAACACCAGTCGCCAGCGAAAAACTCCAACTATTTTACGTTTACCGGTACCTATTTCGTATATACGTACGGAGTACGCAATGTAAGTTTTCTAGGGCCTGTGGGCGTGTGGTGCGAGAGGCAAGAAGAGGTGTGGCGGTGTTGCGCTACACAACAGCAACACACAGATAATAATAACCCTGGCATCTGATTGGACCGCCGGGTCGAGCGACCACTCTCTCTCTCCTTCGCGATATGGGTGTGCTGGCCGCTTCTTCTTCGGTAGCAGGTAGTACAACACGTGCGATACAGTACTATCGAGTTATAAGTATTGCCCTGGGCTGGGTAATCGATCGGTCTTTTACACCTATAGCGCAGCAAGTAATACCCTCACAGTATACAGTACTATTGTTAATAGTAAGATAACATACCCCCTGACACGAGTTTTCGAGACGAGTGTCTCCGAAAGTACAGCGGGTACAGTTAGTGCGACACACAGCGAAAAATGGCGGCCGTTGGGAAGATCTCGCCGAGAGATCTTATTTCCGTAGGCGACAAGACACATCGCTCGGGGCTTGCACTCTTTCCGTTGTCAAAAGAAAATCAGCTGAAAAAATCCTCCTGTATATACAGAGGGGGTGCGCTATTTTAACACGCTATACTGTACGGGTATTCTGGGCGGCTCATTGTGCTTGCCTTTGTAGCCGGAGGGGTGTGGTGGGGTATGGTGGGATGGGGTGGGGTGGGTGGGGTGGAGTGGGGTGGGGTGGGGTGGGGTAGGGTGGGGTGGGGTGACGCCGTTCGCGTTGAAAATAGAAAGGTGCAGCAACCCTCCATGTCAAGCAGGCATCAACACCAATGCCAGCAACACCAACAACAACAACAACAACAACGACAAAAACAAAAGCTACAGACAGAAGTTGCTGTGTCTGTACGACACGTATGCACCGGTAGGCGCAAGGGTGCACGAAAAAAAAAAATCTGACACCACACTCCAAATTTTATTTTTGGGAAACCAAATATAGGGGGGGGGGGTGTCAAAAAAAATCTTTAGGCACCCTCCGGCGTATAGGGGGGTACATACCATTCTAAATCCTATATAAACAAAATCAGAGCATCCATAAACCGCAGGACCATACTATTTCCTATAGAAACCAACCCCATACGAAAACCTATACATAAACCAATAGCAGGGGATATTGGTGAATCGTCCCCGCATTCCCAAGGGTAGGCAAGGCCTTCTAAACAATACAACACCACCTAGCGTTTCTGCTTAGGGATATAAACGAAGTCAGACCATCCATACACCGCAGTACCATACTATTTCCTATATAAACCAATAGCAGGGGATGTTGGTGAAGCGTCCCCGCATTCCCAAGGGTAGGCAAGGCCTTCTAGACAATACAACACCACACAGCGTTTCTGCTTAGGGTTATAAACGAAATCAGACCATCCATACACCGTAGTACCATACGATTAGTACTTCCTATATAAACCAAAACTCCATACTGAAACCTACATAAACCAATAGAAGGGGATGTTGGTGAATCGTCCCCGCATTCCCAAGGGTAGGCAAGGCCTTCTAAACAATACAACACCACCCAGCGTTTCTGCTTAGGGATATAAACGAAGTCAGACCATCCATAAACCGCAGTACCATACACAATAACCAATATATAAACCGATAGCAGGGGATGTTGGTGAATGCGTCCCCGCATTCCCAAGGGTAGCAAGGCCTTCTAGACAATACAACACCACCCAGCGTTTCTGTTTTTCAATCGTGTTACGAGTGGCTGGTGTGGCGAGTGTGGTGGCGGTTCCCCAACTCCGACCCTCCCGACAGTATCAACACATTCCTTGTGCAGTATGTTTGTATAAACCATTGTGTACACAGTGTATACCCAAAGCCAAGCAGTAGTAGAAGCTAGATACACATACATAGAGCAGCGTCTGCAGGCGTGTGAGACAAAAAACACACGGAAAAAAAAAAAAAAAAATCCCCTCCAATATAGGGGGGGGGGGGGTAGTGGGGTATCTGGGATTCAGATCCGCGTGCACCCTTGGTAGGCGCGATCGCGCGATCGAGTGCACGAGACATACAAAGGCAGGAGTGCCTTATAACAACATAAACAAGGTACGCCGCCGTTTGTATACAAACGCGGGCATGCATTCATACGACGACATAACGATACATAAGCTACGGCGTACCAGTAGGTATTACCAGGAAGAAAATACTGCTGTACGTACACGGAGCCTTCAGATTCCAAGAACAAGAACGGTACGTTCGTAGGGGATGCAAGCCAGCAGTCGAGCTTTTCACCCCTTTAGAACTGGTCCCACGAATTTGGGGACAAACTACTTGGAATTAGTGTGGGACAGTTTTTTTCAGTTCTGAATGGGTTAAAACCTGAACGGACAACCTTTTACACATCGGACTAGGCAACAGATCCCAACAAACATAATCTAAGCGTACCAGGCCAGACGTGTGTGTACGAAGTATGATCTAGCTTCTCCTGTTGCTGGATGGAGCCCGTAAGACATGCATGATCTACGTATACAGCACACGTGTCCTGGGTTGGGTCTGTACTTGCACAGATCCTGGCACAACATATCGTGACAGCAGGGTAGGATCCAGATGATCTTTATCGTTTTTCTGTCCGATGTCAGATCTTGACACGACATCTCATACCGTTGGTAGGTTAGGATCCAGATCATCTACAGCCAGGTTTCCTGGTTTCCTGGGTTGGGTCTTTACTACACAGATCTTGCACAACATATACCAGGTATATCATCACGGCAGGTTAGGATCCAGCAGATGATCTATATACGACGTCTATCGTGATCCATCTGTTCGACGTGTGCAGCCTATGGTGGCTTTGGTGGTGTGACGTGCTGTATACTCTTACAGACAGTCGTAGCGGTCCCTCTACAGTGCTGGTATATTTATGCGCCAGCCAACAAACACTACCGGCACTATTTCTAGCGGCAAGCAACCGGCATTACTCCGCACACTCTTAATACCACACTGGTTACTCCCATCTGTGCCAAGCGATTTCACCGGCGCTATAGCGGGCTGCCGGCACTATAGAGGGGCCACTACTGCTGTACGAGTATACCGTGCGTACTTACAGCTTACAGGGGGCTGGTTAATTGGTCCCTTTTGGCTATAATTCATACCTGGTACCAGCAGACGGACACCTCAACATTTGGGGACATAACAGAGCTCCATACGGATCACACAGCTCATTTCCACGGATCTGCATCATCTGTACAACCTCCCACGGATCTGACCATATCTGAACGATCTGTACATGACCATGTTCCGCAGTTAGTTGTGATCTACGTACCGAGCATGATGTTATTTGTGCGTGTGCCTGCTGGGCTTGCAAGGTTGACGTTGCAAGTACATTTAATGTACAGCAGTGTAGTAGTACTCTGGCATGGTGCAGTCTCTTTGATCTGTACACGTTTTCACGTGATGATCTGTAGGATACGCTTGACCTATACATACCTGGTATATACCTGGTATGTCGGATTCCGTTAATATGCACGATCTCCTGCAGGTCAGGCCGATCATGATCTGTCTGACGTGTGAAAAATGCACTTACCACACAGATCAGATAGATCATTCTCACTTCATGATCTAGATCTTGCAAGGGGCAGATCGATCCCAGATCTTGTATGATCTAGCTCTTGTTGCCGGGTGGGACCCATATAAGCTGCATGATCCAGCACATGTTCCTGGGTTGGATCTGTACTTTACAGATCCTTCACTGTGAGCCTCTCATGACGGCAGGTGAGGAACTAGATGATCTACAGTAGATCATGATCTGTCCGAGGTTGTGTTTTTACCTTCCACGAAAAAAACCTGTTTGACCTACGAATGAAAGAGCACCTCTGAATATGTGTGCGACTTTCGTGCTTACCTGTTGCCCATAACGCAATCACTGCGCCAACGCAGGCAGGCGTTTTCTTCATCGTCGCGTTTTTCTCTCTTACTAGCACACGGCTGGCGGTGGTGCGTATCTCTAGGTAGGTGCTGCTGCCCTGTTGCTGCTGGCTGGCTGGCGAACTGGAAATCGGCCGCGATTCTGCAACATCGTTGTCCCTGTGTGAGTATACGCCTTTATCTCTTTATAAAACCTTCGCATGTTCCAGCTTCCAGCTTCCAGCTCTCAGCTCTCACGTAGCGACACGCTGGTGCACCTCTCTCGATATGATCGAAGACGAGCGAAGGTCGTCGGTGAACGCGGGCTTCCCCTTCAACAGCGACCCCATCAGCACCGCGCCGCAGTTTTTGTCGGCGCGTCGGCAGCACCAGACAGCAGCCCTGGACCCCATGCAAACGGACGAAAACGAACTGCCAGTTGGTGCTGTTACTACTGCTGCCGCTGTTGCTCCAACCCCTCCCGCAACCCCTACCCCTCCTGCTGCTTGTGAAGAGGCTGGCCTCGGTTCGACGAAGCGGAAGAAGAGGATGATGTGCGTGGACGCCTCTCCGCCACTGCCACCGCCGCCGACAGCGGTGGCGGCGCAGCAGCTCAACCCATTCTCCCTTGATGTCGCCGTACCCGGCGCGGCTGCGGTCGGTGATGGTGTTGCTGCGAGAGATACCGAGACCGCCGCTACTGCTGCTGCTGCTACTGCTACGATAGCATCAAAAGCACAAAAGCTACCCTGTGGGAGCAGCGATGAGGGTCACCATACGAGCACCAACATCGACCTTTCCATATCCTGCCTCGAAGGGTCCACCATGAACATCCCGCTGTCCGGCAAGACGGTGCCGTTTCGAGTCGTCAAGAGGAGGGGCATGGGCATATCCAGCGTCGTGTTCGAGTGCGAGCGAGAGCATCAGGCACCGCCGGCAGCGGTGGCAGGAGTGGAGGGGGAGCTTGGAGATGATGGCCCACGCGTGGTAACAATCAAGGTGGGGTGTGTGTGCGTGCGTGCGTGTGTGTGATGGATGGGTGTTTGAATTGGATGCTACATACCAGTGCTCGCGCTCTGTTGCTGTGCCACTGCTGTCTGGTGCTGTTGTTCCACCTCTCTCAAAATACGGGACGTCGCAGCCAAAACCTCTTGAGAACTTCACCCGCGCTTCTCGGCGATAAACTACGACAGTACGAGTAATTCAAATTAGAGTGGGAATACAGCAGTACAGGACACCTGATACGAAACAGGCTAATAAGAAAGCCAGGCTGGTATGTACAGGAAAATAAGGAATTTGAGAGTCGTTATCTTGAAATTAGTGTAGGAAGCAACCTCTCTCGAATAAGAAATCCAGCCTGGGCCAGATTTCCTGTTTCTTATTACTATTAATAGTAGGTGTCCTGTACCGTACGTTTGCTGTACTAAACGTACGTACCAGGTACCGTTCAATACAACCAGTTGTGTGGACGTACATTGCTGCTGCTGGTGCTGTTGTACTGCCAAGTCGAAACACCGAAAGGTCTGGAGGCTGCAAAGGTGTTATTTTTCAAAACTGCGATGGAATTCCGCACCCCGTATTTACCTCAAAAATAAAAAAAGACGTTTGGTTGCCTCTCTCTAAACAATGAAGGAGTCGGCAGTACGTTTCGATTTGAACATTACTGCTTACCCTGGCTTACTTGGTATAATTTACCTCTGGTATTATCGTGTTAATAGTCCGGTCCAAACTTAAACTCACAACGAGTTCTCACACGTATTTATATGATATCACGAAATATCACCACGATGATCCCAACGTTTAGATCCACCGTCGACAACAGATACAGGGGACAATAGCCAAGCGCCCCCGCCCTAAAAATACCAGAGCCTGCAGATGTTGCGTGGAGCCCCGCACCCCGCACCACCACAAAATGTCACATACTACCAAATACAACCCCTCTACGTACGTATTGCATGCCTGTGATACGAGCACACGGATTGATAATACCGCACAAAGAGCGCTGTTGAGTTCGCACATGCGTTGCGATCGTTTTTCAGTGCTCGTTTAACCGAAAACGGTATTACATACGTGTGCTAAAAGTCGTCGAACATTGTATTTTCGGGAAAGGCTCCCTCTATCTCTCGCCCAGATTTTTCCGAAAACACTTTCTTGCATGGTATGTATTTATTGGCAACCTTAACCTTTGGAAACAAATCGAGCGGTGAAAAAAGAACGATCGCACCCCGGTGCGAACTCAACGCTATTTACGGTTACGGCAATACTTGATTGACTCCTCTAATGCGACACGACACCGTTCAACCAAAACCGATATCCCGCTACCGATAACCGCCACCGACCGGTCATTTTTGGGCGCGCCAGGGCCATTTTTTGGACCCCAATGTACTAGGTTTAGTGTAGGGGCGGTCAGCCAGTCAGTCAGTCAGTCACAGAGGTCAAACCGCGGTTTTCCCACGTCATTATTGCCGTCAAACCATCGCTTCCCATCAAACCGAACAGGCTTTTGGTGACTGGTCGTTGTGGTCGCGTCAAGGCCTGCTTTGATCTTATTATACCAAGTTTAGTGTAGGGGGGGTGGTCAGGCAAGGCGTCAAACCCGTTGTCTCCTAGCGTCTTTGCCGCCAATTATATCCGCCGTCACAACCGGAAGACCGGTCATTTTTGGGCGGAGTCGAGGCCTTTTTTGGGGCCTTAATATGCTGGATTTAGTGTAGGGGGCCGGTCAGTCAAGAGGATAAAACCGCGGTCTCCTGTACCAGGTGGCATGTTTGTTGTCAGTCATACCAAACATGCTGGATGGCCGCTTTTGGCCTTCACCTATACCAGTATTAGCGTAGGGGGCGGGTCAGTTAAGAGTGTCGGACGGCGCTCTCCTAACCTCTCATACTTTGCCATCAACCTAACCCTTGCCACTGAAACGGGGTTTCGTAGCCTACGCATAATAGCGTATTTTACCGTCGACTATTGCCACATTGCCACTGTCAACGACATTTTGCCGTCACCCATCTTTGCCGCCAACCCTGACAGGTCATGTCCGGCGGCGAGTCCGGCATGGGAGCCGCTCTGCGAGAAGTCGAGACCCTCGCCTTCCTCAAGATCAAGCGAGAACAGGCCGGCTTGCCCCACGCGCGGTTCGCCGAGCTCGCCTCCTGGTTCTACCGGCGGTCGGCCATTGGCGGAGTGGACCACGTGTGCCTGGTTTTCCGCGGGGGAGGCGTGTCTCTAAGGGAAGCCATGGCCGAAAGGTTACCGCCGCTGAGCGCGGGGGCGGTGGAGAGGTCGGCGCCGCCTTTGCTGTGGGATGCTCGGGAACTTGTGGAGGTTGCTCGCGGTCTCCTCGAGGTGGGCTTTTTTATTCGGGGGGGAGGGGTTGTACTCGATATTTATCCATGGTTGTGGTCGTATATATGACGATAGACCCTCGCATCCCTACAATGCCGGGACGTGTTTGGCTTTGGTTTTTTGGGGTCGGGTTAGGTATTTGTTTAGATTTTTGGGTTGGGTTTTTTGGGTTTGGGATTGGGGCTGGTTTTGATATTGAGTTTTCGGCTTCGTACGTATGGTTTTTGGTTTTTGGTTTTGACGCTGATTTTTCGTTCTGGTTTTTGTATGATATAGACGAGGACGGTCTGGTGTTTGCCGTCTTTTTTCACTGGCGCAGCAGCGCGAGCGGCGGAATTGAAGGCCGTGCAGTGCTGATTTTGCTGCTGCTGCTGCTGCTGCCGCCGCCGCCGCCGCCGCCGCCGCCGCCGCCGTTGTCTGTCTGTTTGTCGTCGTACGACACCGACGCGCCAGGACTATCTACAACGGCCCGCAATAGTGAAACTGCTGTCCAGCATCAACCATTTTATTTTTTTCTGTCTACCATAACACCTCCATTGTGGTCGCCAGGCCGCTTGAGCTCCGTAGCCGACCGGCCCCACCCATCAGCGACGTATACGTAACTCCCTGATATGCGTCCCTTTCTCGTCTTCTCTCTACGCCGTCCCACCCCAACCCCCACCCACACCCACCAACACCCACACACCCCCACCCCCGCCCCCCCTTTGGCCTCTCCCGCGCGTAGGGTATCGCATTCCTGCACTCGGTCGGCCTCGTCCACGCGGACATCAAGCCGGAGAACGTGGCCCTTTACCCCCCCGCCCCCGTCCCCGCTCCCCGCGCAACCCAAGCACCATCGAACTCCGACCCCTTGCCGACGGCGCCTAGTCAGCTCTCAGCCGGCGGGGTCAGGGGTGGGGGTGGCGGTGGAGGTGTTGGCGGGGCCTCTGCCGAGGTTTCCACGCCCCCTTTCGACCTACGCCTCATTGACCTAGGCAACGCCGTGTTCGCTGCCGACGCGGTTCCCGGAGTAACCGCGGGTACCCCCTCGTACCTGTCTCCCGAGGCCAGAGAGGGACGTGCCTGGGGGCCCGCGGTGGACGTGTGGGCCGTAGGGTGCATCTTGCACGAGGTTGCTACGGGTGGCCGAGTGCGCGCGGTAACCGGCAGTGCTTGCGGTGGGGGCGATAGCCGCGGTGACGGTGGTAGCCTTGGATCAGGGATGGCGGTGAGGGTGGGAGCCGGGGTGGGGGTGGGAGCGGGGGTGGGGACGGCGGTGGGGGCGGCAAGTGCTGTCGTTGCTGGCGTGCTGGCCCTGGTGGAACGTCTGCTGACGGAGGATGTGAACGCGAGGCCTAACGCGGAGGAGGCTTTGAAAGACGCGGTGTTCTTGCAGGGTTAAAGAGGCGGTAGCTACTGCTACTGGTGGTGGTGGTGGTGGTGGTGGTGGTGTTGCTCTCGTTATACCCGAAAACGCGGTCACCTGCTTTACGCGGGAGTGCATCCTCTACGCTTCTCGGAGGGAAGAAAACGGGGGGGTAGTTTGGTTCACGAGAAAAAAGTTACTTTTGTTTTATTTTTTTAATTGTTCGCTGCCTCATACAGGCAAGAGCAGTGCGCGATGAAGCTCTCAAAGAGTAGGGGTTTTATCCCCTTTGATTTTTTTGCGTGCGGTTTCTTTTTGTTTGTGTGTTTGTTTGTTTTGTTTTAAAGGGTGTGATGCGCCTCTCAGATCACAGACCACGATGCTCCTACGCTTTAGGGGCCAGGCAGCCTGCATTAATGCAGCTCGTGTCCTCTGGGGCATGAAGCCAGAGCCCACGTTGCGATCAAAGGTCCCGACTCTACCCAGTACTCGTGGCGAATGCATTCGCCAATCTCGTCAGATCGTGACGGTTTTTGTTTGTACAGTTTTGGTTATCACCTTCTGTAAAAGGAAAACAAAAAAACAGGCATCATTGCCGGGTGTCGCTCGCAAAGGGACAGAAAAAAACAGGCACCAACGCCAGGTGTCGCTCGTCGTTGGTCCAGGGGGGGCGTTGGGGTTCCCGTGGGTGGGTGGGTGGGCGGGCGGAGGGGGCAGGCTTCTGGGTGTGGGGGGAAGTGTTGTTAATATTGAGCATGTCGTTGTCTCCTTTGTTTGGTTTCGAAATGTTAGCTCCATTGTTTGCGGACGGAAGTGTTTTGATTTTATGGCGTTTTGGGAGCTGTGGTTACGGCTTTCGACAGTTGTTGCAGCGTGACGACTGCTTTCGTTTTTGGCCCCTCACAGCAGCAGCAGCAGCAGCAGCAGCAGCAGCAGCAGCAGCAGCAGCGGCAGTAGCAGTAGCAGCAACAGCAGCAGCAACAGCAGCAATAGCGGCAGCAGCGCTGTTTTAGTCTGTCTGGATTGGCGTGTGCACCTCGCATTGTTAGGCCTCCCTCCGAGCCTGTACAGTTGCAAGAAACTATTCCATGGGGGCACGCGATCGAAAACAAATAGAGCTTTAGTCTATCCACTTGGGAAACCCGGGAACAGACCCATGATGTCCCCTGTAGAGACGGGGTGCCAAGGGCAGCACTCAACGGAGTATGTACGTTTCTATAGAGAGATCTACACCTGGTGATATATATATATATATATGTACTTCGTATATATTTATACCTATACATACACGTATAGGCTCGCTTGGGCTTTTCGCTTTTACCTGCCCGGTTACTTGCCGGGGTGGCTTGGTACTTTTTTATTTACTCGTAATTTGCAAAAGCTTTTTTTTATGTTTATCATTTTTGCCCGGTGGCTACGTACGAGTAGCTGGTATGGTATACGTACGAGGAACGAACGCCTGCTGTGCGTGCTCTCTCCCTTTTCACCTTGCGACACCTCCGGGATTTCGAGCCAAACCACAACCATCCCGAAGGAGAACCTTGTATGCAGCTCTCTATAAATAGGTGGCTTCACGTTCAGTTCAGCGATCGCGGCAGAGAGAGGAGGGGGGGGGGGGGGGGGGGGGGTCATGTCGTGCATGGCCGTAGTCGTATGGCCACCATAGACCCTCGCATCCCTACATTGTCGGGACGGAGCACGTTGTGTTTCCGTCAACCAGGCAGGCAGACATTGCTTGCTTGTACCAAGATTTCATGCGCGAGTGTTTTGAGGTCAACAAAGGGGACAAAAGTATGGGAGGGGAGTGCGCTATTACTAGTTGTGCTACTACTGTTCGTTCGTGCTTGCGCGTGTGATACGTATTTCTATGGGACGGGCGGGGCTCCCTTTTTTATGTGCATCTGCAAAAAATATCCCGCTCTACAGTCGTTCCAAGTTCATTGTCCACCTAATGCGGGTGCGGGTGCGGTTGTGGCGAGAGGGGTTGTCGAGCCCGTATTGTTGTTTTTTTTCGGTGCTCGGGTGTGGTTTGGTTCAGTTCGGTTTCGCTGCTCCTTGAACGGAGCCTTCTCTCTCTCTTACAGGAATGTGCCAGACTTTCAAGCGTGTTATCTGTTTTTTGTTTTGTTCGCCTTGTTATTGATTAGTGTGGCAGATGGCCAATGGGTGGGTGATTGGGTGGGTGGGTGGGTGGGCAGGGGGGGCGGGTAGGTGGGTGTGGTGGCAGCGATAGTGGTAGCTGCAGCGGTGTCGGAAACCTTGACCGCGGCGGCGGTGGCGGGTGGGGAGGGCGCAATTTTCGTCCCCGGTTTCGGGCGCGTCGGAGGGAGGCGGTAATGGTGGCGGGGACGCGGCCAATACCAAGAAGAAGATGAGCGACACGAACTGCCGCCCGCTCATGAACCTGCTCCTGCAGCTCAGGTCCGTATCGATAATGAGAACGCTCGGCGAGGAAAAGGCGGTGGGGGGGAGGGGTGCTAGATAATGTCGTCGAGGAGGCACCGTAAAAGAACGTTGAGTTCGCACAGGGGTGTGGGTGTTGATCGTGTTTTTCAGCGCTCGAGTTTTACCGAACGGGAAGGCTGGCAATACCGAACAAGGTGTGTTTTCGGGAAATATGTGGTCTCGAGAGAGCCTACCGAAAACATTGACAAAAAATCGGCTTTAGCAAGCCTTAATACCGTTCCTTGTTGTCGCCGAAAAAACGAGCGTTGAAAAAACGATTGGCAACACCCCTTGTGCGAACTCAACGCTCCCTCACCGCCGTGTACCAGGTATACCTGGTACACAGCAAGCCTTAGGTGTCGCAGCGTTCAGCTTGTGTGTGTGTGTTTTTGCTTGTTTTTGTTTTTGTATTAGACGGGAGCTGATTAGCAAGAGGTGAAAGTGGGAATGGTGTGGCAGGGGTATCGAGGATTTTTTCCAACAAGAGGATTCTTTATAGCAAACCTGTCTCCCGGGTGGAGGCTCGGGAAGTATTTTAAAAAAGAGGAGAGGGGGGGGTTAGTATAGAGCGCGACAAAAATGTGGTGGAAGTAAGTGTAGTATATATGTACTACATTATGTAAAGTAGTTAGTAGAGGCGAGGGGCTGAATGAGCCTCAACTTATGTTCCGTTGAATATAGCTTATTTCTGTGTTGAAGTATTTTTTGCAAGACGAAACGCAGCTACGTACATATGTTATTCTTTTTTTTGGCACCGAACACTATTAAATAGTAGTAGTACTAGCAGTAGTATTAGTAGTGGTATTTTAGACTCATCCCACGGTAGGGTTCGCAGTTAGTTTTTGCCTTTCGCGGCAACATTTCCTCAGCATTTTCTGACCGGTTGAGCTTCAAGTGAGCAACTAGCCGTTTTAGTATGGGTCAATGCTACGGTATAGAGGTGCACACCATTTTTTTTTCTGAGGCAGTGTGGGCAATTGAGGAGCTCAACCGGTCGCCCCGGTGGGCTAGCAGGTAACCACGAAGCTTGTTAGCGTCAAGGTCGCGAGTTCGAGCTCCCCCGAGTGCATGCTCGCAGGGACTTTTTCTCGCCAAAAACATATTGACTAGCTGAAAGCGCGAGAGCGTGAGTTAGCAAAATTCGATGAAGATCGACAAGCGTTGGGAAGGCTGAACCCTCTGTGCGATCAAAATCAAGGCAAGAACCGTAGTGGGGGAGGAGGGAGAGGAACCTACTTTGTGACCCCGGATCTGAGTTACGACTAGGGAGGGGAAACGACAGAAGTGCGAAGATAATAAATGGGATGGGAAAAAAAAAAAAAAAAAAAAAACTGGTGTAGTACCCGACCCCAAAAAACTGATTTTGGAGGGAAATAAGTGTGCTACTGTATTATACCCGGTGAAAACTCCCATGGCCTACGAAAGTACACAATTGAAAAAAATGAAAAAAAATCACGAGAGTGAAAGTCCGACAATTTTGGGTTAAGGTGCCCGATCGTTCAGAAAACATTTTCAGCCAAAAAAGTGCTACCTCTATTTTTTTCGTAGCACGCGTCTAATGTTCATGTTACCATGTGTACGAGAGTGGCTGTCTTAGGACTGGCGCATAAAAAATCTCGATCGGGCTGCGAGCGAACAAACGAACGCCTTCGAATTCGTCGTGCTCCAGATGAGATACTCTGCTCTGCTCTTCCATGCGAGGAGCTCGGAGAATAAGGCACTACCTATAATTTGTAGTGCTCGTTTCCCGTTATCGCTTGCCGCTCGTGATAACCGATATCCGGGGGTCACCTGTCACCCGACCATCCTCGACTTCTGATAGACACAAGATTTAGCTTGTACCGAGCTCGTGTATTGACACTGCCTGGGTCCCCGTCGTGTACAGGTGCCGGCGTTGGTGACCTTGCTGCTCTCGCCTCCTTCAGCTGACGAAACTCCAACTCACAGAGTAGTGGTTGGCTTTAGAATTGGCTCGGATATGTCAAGTGCTCGATCCGCTTAATTTGTGGGCAAGAGGGTCTCTCCGCGCGGGATTCTGTATGAAGCCGGTATTCCACGTAAGGAGGCCTTTTTTACGAGGGCACTTTCATTCTTCATCGCCCTTGAACTGGGTTTCCCCTTGGTGCCTGCGAATATTGCGTACTATCTAGGTGCACCGTCGTAACATCCCCCCCAGCTGAGTGGCCAGGCAGGAACAATCACGCAGCCCTCCCAATGGTTTACTATATCAGAAGACGCTATTTCGGCAACTATATTTCAACCCACGGTCCTTTGCTTCTCAAACGTTCAAGGGTTTCCATTGGTTTGGGGGGGGGGGGGGTATGAGTTTTGGAGGGGGGGTTGGCTCGGTACTGCACGTCGATCATTGTGTCGATGTTTCATGCTGTCGCCCGGGGCATCGTACTAGTCCGCACCTCACGCTGACATTTCCCCGGCGTGCTGTACCTTCATACGAACGCCTTTTTAGCTTGGTACTCCGCGTCGACCTTTTGTTGATGTGTCGCACTTTCGTCCGGGTAGTTGGAGGGGGGGGTATAATTTGCCGGGGGGGGGGGGTGGCTTGGTACTGCACGTCGACCTTTTGTCGATGTTTCATACTGCCGCCCGAGGCTTCATACTAGTCCGCACTTCAGACTAGGATTTTGACGGCGTGTGGTCCTTTCATCCAAACGCCTTTGTTCGGGGTTGGTGATCCGCGTCGACCTTTTGTCGCCGTTTCACGTTTTCGCCCGTGACATCGTACATCCGCACGTCACGTTGCTAACTCAGTATGTTGCCAGCGCGCTGCACTTTCACGCGAACGCCTTTTAGCTCGGTACTCCGCATCGACCTTTTGTCGATGTTTCGAACTTTCGCCTGGGTAGTCGGCCTAGTACGTACTACCTGTAATAGGCGTGCCTAATGTTATGTTGGTGATGATGCGCAGCCAAAAAGAGCGTCGCGAGTTCTCCCGCCCGTCCTTCCTGCGTACCTCCTGCCCCCTCACGGCGCTTCGCGCTTGGTGCTAGCAATGTCTGACTGGTCGGTGAAAACCCGACATGCTCCGTCCCGGCATTGTACATAGGGGTGCGAGGGTATACGGTCACACGACTACGACCATGCATGAAAATGAAATACCCCCCCCCCTCCCAAGCGGTGCTCGCACGACTACGGTCGTGCATGACATGAGTACACCCCCCCCCCAAAGCGGTGCAATACTGTAGTGATCTGACTGTCAACCGTTTCGAGACGAAGGCACGACGCGTTTTTGCCTTCTAGGGGCAGCGGCTAATGTTTCTGAGGGTGGTCGCTTGATTACAGTATAGGAACTCTATGTCTCGCCCAATAACTGAATTTTGAGAAAATAAGCTAAAAGCGTAACCTGATGAACACTCCCATAGCTTTTCACCGTGTGCGCCAAGTAATGACGAGACCAATGCCACCATACTATCGAGAGCTTGCAGCGTGTACGTATCAACCTGGCCAATCACAGAAACAGCGCGATGCGAGTAAGTGTAGCGCAAAATAATCGACACCCTCCCTCGTAGATCCATGCATTCAAAACAAACCCTAGCAACCTGACCAGGAACAAAGGTAGTCGCCATGCCTCCAGACCCTAGGCAAAAAACCTAGCAAGTAGAGCAAGACAGTAGGAGCAGCAATCGTCACGAAATGTTGGGCGGGATTCATACCACCGAAACGAATGTTGACGGCACAACACAGTAGCCGATATATGCCACGGCGTATGGCTGTGTTGTACTACTATTAATACTATCCATACAAAGGTTTGAATGATGGCGCGGGGTAATACCGCCACAATAATATCTTGCCAATCATGCAAACCCGGCCGACAGTAAAAATACGCGCACGGCTTATTTGCAACCGTTTACCACGGACTCATAATTTCCCTGCGGAAAGAAGTTTATCGTAAATGCTACGACACCCGGCCCCCGTTTGGCAAATTCACCAAAGCCTACAATACAACGCCATTTTTTTAATTCATTCATACTAATGCTAGTCATTATTTAGTTTCACCTTCGAAGGACACGATACTCATAATTTCCCTGCGGAAAGAAATTTACTGTAATGCTACGACACCCGGCCCCCGTTTGGCAAATTCACCAAAGCCTACGATACAACGCCATTTTATACTATTCATTCATGCTAATTCAACTCAACAATTGGTTTTCACCTTACGATATATTGTAAAACACACGAGGAGATGGGGGGGGTGGGGGAGTCCGATCCCTGGCCTCGACATCACGACAAGAACACAAACGCACACACGCCTGTGCCTCACACTTCGACAAAAGCAGAGGCATCAGAAGGGTCGTCTCCCAAACGAACGTATGGACACCAGTCTGATCAAAAGTACAAGAGATCGACTTTGGATGTGCCGCACAATGTCCCAGTATCCCTGATACTTCCGATCATTTCCGTAGACGGCAGAGTCTTACTCGAAGTCGCCTCCCCCACTGACAGGGCACTTAGCCGACATGTGTCTACAGCAGCAGTACCTACCCACTTCCTAGGCTAGATAGGGGATAGGAGAAGTCTGATGTTACGTTCACCATGACGCTGGTGCTACGCCAAGTCGTTCAAGAAGCACAGGGGGCAACCACGTACGCAGCACGTCATCGGAGAGAGCGAGAATTTCGGGGCTAACCTCGTCCTCAAACCTCCTTACGCCATCTGGCTTTTTTTCTTCCCCTGGATGCAGGTCGACGTCCTTGTGGTCAAAGCCAAGGTCGTCGGCTACCGCTGCCTGTGCCGCAGTTTCGACAACGTGGAAGGGGAGCTGCAGCCCTACTGAGTGAAACCAGTGGAAGTGCCAATCCAAGGGCTCTGCCATAGCGTCGCTGTACCAAAACTCCATGGACTGGTCGGCGAAAACACCAGTGAACAGCATGTAGCGGACCGCCAACCACTGGCACACAATCGGCAACTCCCTGGCAACAAAGGCTTCAAAATCTCCAAGATCCTTTT
Organism: Saccharina japonica; assembly: GCA_008828725.1. NCBI lineage: Eukaryota > Phaeophyceae > Laminariales > Laminariaceae > Saccharina > Saccharina japonica. Next base: position 643,631 of record MEHQ01001318.1, read on the forward strand.
TTTTATGATGAATTTCTATGTAGTAGAACGTACTAACAACGACCGGTCTCGGGTCCCTAAAAACTGACATCTGGGTCCAGTCGTCGGTTATATGGCAGTTGGCTTCACGCATGCACTGCCACAACTCGTCATAGTTCGTTGCGTGCGTGCCGTTCGCGAACATGCACGGCGGCTCCCTGGCTTTTCCCTCGTATTGCTCTTTGCCGATCCCTGTGCCGCCGCTGTGGGCGAAGGCGCACTCGTTTTTCACTGGAAGCAAATGCTTCCGGTTGGAGGAAAGGATGATCGATACCCTGGCCGGCAGCACAAGAACGATCGAGCAGAGTGCAGACATTTAGACAGCAAATAATACTACGAATACGGTCCGGTCCGGTCCGTACGTACTATTAGTGGTGGTGGTGGTGTGGATTAATTACATTGGGGCCCTGCTGCAGCCAAGAAAGAGGTGACACTCGTCAGGGAACAAGGTAGTACCGTTTCTTGGCCGGGCGGACTAAAACTGCATTTTGTGATATCAAGAGTAACTTGTCAGTGTGCACATACAATAACATGCATTCGATCGATTCCACAAGCTAAACAGTGAAATAGGACACCAGTTTCAACGTTATTTAACTGCACAAACAAGCTTTTTTAATGTAGGCCATAACCACTAAGATGTCCAAGTATCGATGGAATTTGTTTGAGACGTTAGCATTATTTGCAGACGCGACTTCCATTCAGGGGGAGTGTTAATAAGTAGGCAACATCAGCCTATGGCCGTGTTAAATGTTCAGTAGCGACTACAGTACGGCAGTTCATGTTGTCAACGCTCAGTAGCATAGAGTACTACTGAAGAAGCAGGAGCCTAGCATTCAGAATTATTCGGTGGAACCCTGTCGGACCAGTTATCTCAGATGTACGCGGGAGAACCCCGAAACACCGTTTCGAGTTCAGCCGAGGTGTTTTGTTCGAGTTTTTGTTTTCACCGTACGGTGGGGGTCTTGAGACTTGAGATCACCGTGACCGATCGACCGTGCATAAGCACACTCGTCCACTCTCCTTCTCCTGTTATCTCCTCCTCCTCCTCCTCCTCATACTGTTCTCTTGGACGAGACCGATAATCAAAACACTGATAATGAGCGCCATTCGACTTTCAATATGATATTCTGGAAGCTAAGGCTTGAACATCAACCAGTCGGTTCGAGACCGGCTTAATTGTTCACCTCTGCAGCGGGCTGTCTCATCTAACCCAGGAGCCGCTCACACACGCCCACGACGGAGAATCCGCCAAGAGGTTATGAGCCTCAATTTTTGCAAGCATGTTCAGAGCTTTGAGCTATCAGCACCATCGAGAAACGACAACGACTGAGGCCGGGCTGCTGCGACACTGGGCTTCTCCACACAGAGCCGCTACTATCATCAACACAATATCTAGCTTCTGTGCAAAGAACGACAACGGGTAATGAGAAAAAACGACGACGACAGAGTTGCCAAGGTCATCTATATCGGGAGCTGCTTGCTGATACAGAGGACTGCACACAACTACAACGATCATCGCCATCTGGAGCTACTGCTGTGAACAACGAGTACGAGTAGTACTACTGTGCTGCGCTTCTAGACTGACCCTGGAAAGTAAGCACGTACACCTGTAATTTCGTGCGGAGCGGTTATTTTGATTCGAGTACGCTTCGTTTCAACTACGAGGCGGGGCAACTACAGTAGTATATTTCTTCGAAACAGCAGGATCCCCGCTGTGATACGTCGGAATCGACTACTTTTGTGTGCACGTGACCTGTGGGTTTCGAGACTACTACTATCACTGCTGCTGGTGTTGGTAGATTAAGAGCGCCTGCGCGTAACCAAAAATCACATGGCCTTTCAAATCGAGGACGGATACTTCGCTGGTGCTGTTACGTACGAGAGGAACAACAACTCTGCTAAGAACATGGGCGATTTTACGAATGGCAGCCTTTCAAGCGCGTTGGGGGATATCAAGCGTTTCACAGTGGTACGAAACCCGACCAGTTTGACAACTGGTACAAAAAGGCATGCTTCACGCTGAGTATCTCCCGTCCAGATATTTTTCGCATACTGGAGGGACATGCCAGGCCCAGAATCACGACGACGGGGGCGACAGCTTCATCGCAAGAGTTTCTCGGGCAACGCCAAGCCGCGTATGGCAGAGACAATCAGGATATGCTTGCTACCTCTAATTGATCATACAGAAACCGGCGGCGCTGCTGGTGACGAAGCACGCAAACGGCGCAAGGGGAACTCGCGGCAACGAATTAATGGCCGTCAAGGAGCTGGAGTCAAAGTCCCTGAAGATCATCAACGAGGCGATACGCGACACACAGGAGGCAATCGCGACTACGAGCTTGACGCCGGGACAAGACCCCGACAACTACATCAATGAACTCCCGCGACTGCGCAACCTACTGACCGAGGTGGAGGAAGCTATCAAGGACAGGCAGATCGCCAATATCGTTCTGCAAGGTCTCACGAAGGAGTACCGGGACGTCAAACTGATGACCTGGAAGGGCTCAGACTTGTCGACGAACAAAACGGGAAGGGTTGCTGGACGTGGAACGGCCATGGCAGCAGCATTAGCATCACCTGGTCCCAGTCCCACTATATGCCACACCTGCGGCAAGGCGGGCAATTACAGGAGCGGCTGTGCCGTGCCTGCCGAGAGCCACGGGAAAAGCAACAAGCACGCCGGCCAGAAGAAATCTGGATCGGGGGGCAGTGCTGGGCAGAAGTGGTGCTCTACGCATAAGACGACCACGCACAATGACGCCGAGTGCCACGCGCAAGGGGCTCCGCGCCCACAGGCGAGTGGTACTCTGCTGCGATGGGACCCCAAACCCGACCCGATGACACGCAACATAAGCTGGTTGATCATATGTGACGACGACTTCAGCAAGGGCTTCACATTTTAACTTGTGAAAATGCGACAGGGACCGCCAGCCACAACCGAGGTCACCTTAATTATCAACGCGGGGTCGCCGGAAAGATTTTTCACGGGATCGCTGCAAACAATAGCACTTGGGATTGCCGGACAGACAACTTTTGGAATCGCCACGGCAGTGTTCGACAGGACTGCCAGAGCCTCCGGAGTCGCCATACTAACAACAGAACCGTGGGGTCGCCGAAGTGTCTTTTCGGGACCGGGCCACAGTATCATCTATCTATTTTGAATATCGGGGGAGAACGTCGTTTGGAATCGCCGAATCATCATCGATCGTTTGGGTCTGCTGAAACATCGCTTCTGTGGTCGCTGGACATCGTCAAATAAACTTACTATGAGGGGCATCTGTATCGCGGAGTCGCATCCACTTAACGGCAAGATGTATTTTCCTCGTAGTACGTAGCACCACACGCCTTCTTTGTATGGGAGGGAGGCAGCAACGTGGTTCGGCTACTAGTCTATTTGTGCAATTGTTTCTCTGTAGTAACACCACACAGCTTCTTTGTACGGGGGGGGGCAGAAACGTGGTAGGCTGCAACGTAGTTATTTCAACGGTCTTGGTCAACAAACTGACCAGTGAAATATTGTTAATTCGTGAGATACACTTGTGACTTTTTTGCAGTAGTGCGTCTTGTCTCTCTCCAACGCAAACCTGCCTTCAGCTGTTATTTCACCCTTTGGGCAGTACAACACCGTGGCAGTTTGGAATGTGTTTCAGGAGCAAAGTATGATAGTTAACACTGCTGTTCGACTGGTATCCTTTTAAAAGTAAAACCTACGGTCAGTAACGGCGTCGTAGTAGTTAGCGTACGGAGTAATATCGTGCCGAGTATGCCTATCTGATATATATATAGTGAGACCCGCGCGGGTTCCAAGGTCTGCGTGTGATATTTTGCGGTTTGAATGCTCGTCCATGCTTCAAAACTGCCACAGCAGTAGTATGCATTTTATGTTGCCAGGTGTTACGTGTTGCTGCATTAGCTGTACAAGGGTGGTCACCCATCATAAGCGAAGCAGGAACGGTTGATGTTGTTGCGACGCCACAAAGGAGTAATGGGCTTTTGTTGCGACATGGCACCGAATGCACACGTAAAACAGACAGACAAGTAATACAGAGAAGTACACCGACCAAGTAACGAGAGTTGACGCTTTCGGGAAGATATACCGGAGTAGGTTATGACCCTTGCAGTAAGAACTAAGCAAGAGTACATTATAACCTAGATATTGGGTAATCCAATTCGATAGTTGAATGTATCAAGTTTGACTATGCCACCTCCATCGAGGGGTCGTATTAAGAATGGCTACCATGCTACCCAGCAGTAGCCAGCAGTCTATACCGAGTCGCCGATCGGTAACATAGCCGCCTGTAGCGAGTAGATCACAGCAGCAGTACAGAGTGCTACGGCAGTACAAGCAGCGGCATGTCCAATGCCGGTTCAGTAGTATGCGGTGGAACCCTGTGGGATCAGCTGTCTCGGATATATGCGGTGGAACCCTGAAATACCTTTTAGAGTCCAATCGAAGTTTTTTCTTCGAGTTTTAGTTTTGACCGCATGCGAAGGGTCTTGAGACTTGGGAGCTCCGTGGTCGATCGACCGTGCACACGCACTCTCCTTCACTCCTCCTCCTCTTCTCTCCTCCTCCTTTTCATCCTGTCCTCTTGAACAAGAGAGATAGTGAACACACTGGCCTTGAGCGCCCTTCTTCTTTCTATATGAGTTTTATGAGACCGAGCTCAAGCTCGAGCAACAACCAGTTGGTTTGATACCGGCTGAAGTGTTTACTTTTGCGGCGGGCTGCCTGATTTAACTCAGGAGTCGCGCACACACGCCCACGACGGGTAATGCCTCAACACACCCCACACACCCGGGATTCTAGTATCCATAGATTTTTGTACCCAGATCATTTACAGGCACTAACCGCGCGATGAGAACACGCCATCAGCCAAGCGTCCACTCAGCGCGGGGGGACATACCAGGCGAGGACCCCCTGCGGGCGCAGGAGAGGCCTTATGCAATCCAATACTTACAGTATTAAAAGATCCACGGTAGGAAGACAGAATACATTAGTAATGTAACAGTCTAAAAACTGATGGCAGGACGGTTACAGGCCTCTGGAATAGACCCAGAAGAAGCGGTCTTCGTATTGTCGCTCAATTTTTCGGGCACGTGCACGGAGCAGCGGCGGGCATCATTTCCTTATGCCAGCCTGGTATACGTACCCAGGCCATTAGTTAGTCACGTAGTTTCCACCTTCTTGGTCTACAATAATTTGCTGTAGTAGTGGTAGTAGTCGTAGTGGTAGTGGTAGTAGTAGTAGTAGTAGTAGTAGTAGCAGTAGCAGTAGCAGTAGCAGTAGCAGTAGTAGTAGCAGTAGTAGCAGTAGCAGTAGTAGTAGTAGTAGTAGTAGTAGCAGCAGCAGCAGCAGCAGCAGCAGTAGTAGTAGTAGTAGTAGTAGTAGTAGTAGTAGTAGTAGTAGTAGTAGTAGTAGTAGTATTAGTAGTAGTAGTAGTAGTAAGTAGTAGTAGTAAAAGTGGGGTGCGGGTGAAATTAATTCATTAAATACTTGATTGAGCTTGTGGGGATGAATTCCTTGATTTTACTCACAGGATCGTTTGTTTTATTGATTGCTAGTATTCCAATTGCCATCAGACAATGTGCAGCTCTTCTTATCTCAATCGTACCATCCAAATACATACATCTATCAATCCTATGATGCCTGAATACTTGACAAACACTCGTATATGCACCAATAACGCAGTCCCCCTCAGAATGCCTTCACCGACATAACCGACGGTTTCACCGATCTAATCTGAAAGGGTGACATGAATACTTGTTGTGCCTTTCAATGGAAAATCTAACCGAGTGGTGATATTGAGTTAAGGAGCCCGATCACTCGGAAATATTTTGGCCAGAAAGTTATATATATACCCTTATCTTAGCACGCCTCGCCCACGATACATTTGATTGGCGAAACGTCGGTGAGGAGTCGGTGAAGGCATTCATTCAGTAGATCGGTGAAAACGGCGGTTATAGGAGTCGGTAAAGGCATTATTCATAAGTTGGACTGCATGATGATTGGATGATTGGTATAAGTTTGTCAAGTTTTCAGGGATGACTGATAGGTACCAGGTATATGTGAATGGTACGATTGAAATATGAGCTGTAAATTGATTGCCAGATGGCAAATGAAATAGTAATGCATAATATGGGGTACATTGATTTTGCCAAGAAAGGCACACGGTATATTGTGCCTCGCACATATATGCAGTATACACAGTAGTACGCGACAGATGTTATGAATCTCTTATTTTTGGCCAGACAGGAATTCTTATGTAAGACCGTGGGTGGGTGTGTTCCACACTATTTTCAGTCCAAAGAGGTGACCTTCTTATTCCCCCCCCCCCCAAATCTCAGTCTCAAGTTCTTAACTATCAGATGCTTAACATATGTCGCGCACTGTAGTTCAAAACTACAAATAATCATTAAACGGGAGTACTTATGAGTGATCGACGTTGAAGCCCACCACGCTACGTACACATAACAGTCGGATGGAAAGGAAACATAGTAATAATACTATTACGGGGCACCATAGTAAATAAGACCAAATATTATTTGTAAAAAGAGGGAAATATATAGGTTTTTGTGTTTACCGTAGGTCCCGTTTACTATGGCCCCCCGTATTAATTAAACGCGCCGTATTTCACCTACCTGTCGATCGTGTCGCAGGGACACTTTGCATCGCCGCCGCGACGGCCTAGACGTGGCTCGAAGACCATGCTGTGAACGGGGTACCGATCCAATGATGGTTCGTCGTCGTCGTCGTCGTCGTTCTGGCCTTCCTTCATCGAGTCAAAACGACAGCTTTCTTCGCCTGGACACGAACGAAACCCAAAATATTTTTTCGTAAAGGATGGCATTTAATAGTGAGTATGTATTCAATTGAGTATACGCAGGGAAGGGGAATTGGTTGGATGGGATTGATTTTGGTGGTATCGACGAGAATTGTTGTCAGCTTCTTTTTTTTTTCATTCTGAATGAATAATGCCCTCGACACCATTGTGTACGTACGTACGCTTACACAGCAAGAAGGGCAATATAGGCAGTGGTGGTGGTTGGTGTCAGTGGTTGGCTTATTTTCTGAGCTAATACATGATATTATACGGTAGGGATGCGCCGTTTTATGTGAGGAGGTCTATACTGTTCTTTAGCCTTTCAGATTTGATCGGCGAAACGCTCTCGGTTAGGAGTTGGTAAATTAAGGCATTCATAAGGGGGACTGCAATATTATTGGTTTTATATGCGTTTGCCAGCATTCAGTCGAATCGCGTGAATGGCGTATGATTGAAACAAGAGCTGCACACTGTCAGATGGCAAATGGAATAGTACTTTGTTTTGCTAAAAATGAAAGTCAAGTGTAGTGTAATTTAATATGGCCCGATGACCAATCCCATATGGCCTACTATACCTACATACCTACCAGGTACTATAGGCATGCGAAAAAAAGCATACTTTATTATTAGTATCGCAAAACAAGATTGGCATTCCGACGATTTTAGGTTATAAGTTATAACGAGCCCTCTCTTGTCATTCAGAAAACTATTTTATCATTAGCCGAAAAACAAATAAATGCTCGTACCCGTATCGCAGCACACACTCGCGCGTCCTCGCACGACGAGCTCATCCATAGATCACACCCGAAACATTACGTACGTACGTACGTACGTACTCCGAAGAAGAAGAAGTTTGTTTGCGCAGCAAGCAACCCGACCAGTATTTATTCATCTTATTCTTCTTGTTCTTCTCTTCTTGTTCTTCTTATCATCTTTGACCTTCCGACAATGTGCAGCATGAATGAGCTTCAACGTTGATCACTCATACCATTCCCAAAAGGAGAAAACCACGGAAACAAAGGAAACCTATGCACACCTCTATGCGAAGCGTGCTATACCTGGTATACGATAGAGGTATACCAGGTATATCTTATTTTGGCTGAAACCGTTTTCGGGATGACGGGGACGCTCTTCAACCCAAAATCGTCAGAATTTTTCATTTTTGTATTGCAACACCAAAATCGTCAGAATTTTCAGTTTTGTGTTGCAACATTTCTCGTTTTGTGTAGGAGTTAGGCCATACAGGACATGGATGAGTTGTATAGTGGTCGTGAGTTCGAACATCATCACGACCACACACACTATCTATGAATATATGAAAACGGTTTTTTAAGAAAAAGCGAATTTCCTCATCATGTCATAATCTGTGACAAAGATTGATAAGAACTTCGGACTGAGCACGGACGATCCCATACGATGATCCAATACCCCCGCGGCTCTGAAGGGGGGGAGGGTGTTATAACTCTTAGATTTTGGGTCGGTAATTGGTTAACCTTTTACCAGTAGCCCAACGGACGAATAATGCCTTAACACATGGCGTCGACAGCAGGACATGGATGGGTTGTTGTAGTGGTCGAGTTCGGATTTCACGACCGCACACACCATGAAAACGAACTTTATTAACAAAAAAAACGAATTTCCTCGTGTTTTTAATCCGTGATAAACACTCCCTCCTTGGGTCTCCAAATATTGATAAAGACTTCGGACTAGGCACGCGCGGCTCCATACCAAGACCAAAGACCCTGCTGCTTTGAAGGAGGAGGAGGGTGTTATCAAGCTTAGATTTTGGGTCGGTAGTTGGTTAACCTTGTACCAGTAGCCCGACGGACTATTCCTGCTTTTATAAATAGCATCGACGTGAGTTCGGATTTCACGATCACACCATGAAAAACGCTTTATAAAAAAAAAAAACGAATTTCCTCGTGTCATAACCTGTGATAAACACTCTCCCTCCTTGGGTCCCCAAAGATTGATAAGAACTTCGGACTAGGCACGCGCGTCTCCATACGAAGACCAAAGACCCCGCTGCTCTGAAGGGGGGGGTGGTGCTCGTATAAGGCTTAGAGCTTGGGTCGGTATTTGGTTAACCTTGTACCAGTAGCCCAACGGACTATTACTGCCTTTATAAATAGCATCGACGTGAGTTCGGATTTCACGACCACACCATGAAAAACGGCTTCTAAAAAGGAAAGTGATTTTCCCCATGTCATAATCTATGTGATAAAACACTCTTCCTCCTTGGGTCCCCAAAGATTGATAAGAACTTCGGACTAGGCACGTACGGCCCCATGCGGAGGCCAAAGGTCCCGCGGTTCTGAAGGGGGGGATGGTGTTGTAAGGCTTAGATTTTGGGTCGGTAATTGGTTGACCTTTTACCAGTAGTAGCCCAACGGACTATTACGGGAGACCATACATAGTAAATAGGACCTACGGTATACACAAATACCTATACATTTACCTATTTGTACTAACAATATTTGGGCCTATTTACTATGGTCCCCCGTATTAATAATGCCTTGACAAAAGAAATGGCATCGACGGCAGCACATGTGTTGCTCGTAGTGGTCGTGAGTTCGAATTTTCACGACCACACCATGAAAAACGGTTTCTAAAGAAACGCGAATATCCTCATGTCAGAATCTGTGTGATAAAACACTCTTCTTCTCCCTTGGGTCCCCATAGGCCGATAATAACTTCGGACTAGGCACGTACGGCTCCATACGAAGACCAAATATTCCGCTGTTTTGAAGGAGGGAGGGGGAGAGGGTATTGGGTTTAAATATAATATGTTACCAGTACATAGCCCAAAAAGAACTATTCATACTAAGAATGCCTTACGTACCACAACCAAACCCCTTTACCGCGGGGTGGATATCAAAACCACAGTACAGTACTGGACGAAGCATGATAGTAGATCTTCCTAAGGTAGCTATTCAGGCATTGTGATTGGCTAAGTAAGGGTATGTTTTACGCGGCTCGATCAACTTGGAGTATTTCCCAGCCACAGCATCCCGAGTCACTCTAGAGTCTTTCCAAGCTCAGCATCCACGCCGGCCGAGTCAACTTAGAGTCTTACCAAGCACATCATCCCAGCACTGACCACTGGCATAGGGTTCGGGTTCAGGTTCGGGTTCGGGTTCGTGTCGGAGGGTCTGCTTCAGGCGCCAAGCACAAAACCCCCGTGAATATCTACTATCAAGGTTCGTTCACCCCTCCAAAAACAAGTGGCTGTGACTCTTACCCTTTCAGCTTTGGTTGGTGAAACGTCGGTGAGGAGTCGGTATAAAGTGTAAAGCCATTCATTTGGGGGAAGGCATTAGTATTGGTATACGTTTGTCTATTCATAGTGTTCAGGGATGATTGATGATTGGGATAGAGGGGGTTAGTACGTGGGGTAGATGGTGGGGGATATATTTTATTTAATATTAATAGCATGTTGAGTATGTATCGTATTTCATCTCGGGGGTGAAAAAGTCAGGGCGGAGATTATGTTTTTTATATAACAGGTATGTATACATTACACAGACAGGTCATTTTGGTGTTGTCATGTGATTAAATATTGATCCATACATAGATTACCAAACCCAGTAACTCCCTGTTTTTTGTAGTCGCGGACCCACGTCGATCCACGGTCCATTCCAGTCCCGTTGATCAGGTCGTGTCGGCATAGAGGATCGCTGTTTTACGTACTCATCATTCCTCATTCATGGTGCATGTGGGAAATATATAGACAGGTTCACGCACGCACGCGGTTTTTCACCTGAATATAGCGCTTCGATGCGTGCTACGATAGAGGTGCTCCACACTTGAGGACCTCTATACCTGCAGTAGTCTAAACACTGATTTTGGACGGAAATATAAAGTGCTTGTACCCGACGAAAACAACATCATGGCCCCCAAGTATAAAATTAAACCTACTGCTACTACTGTAATGCTGCACGGTGATGAATTTTCGACGATTTGGGGTTGACCCCTTAAGAACTGGTCCCACGTGTTTGGGGACAAACTACTTGAAATTAGTGTGGGATAAGTTTTTCAGCCCCCGGAATTCAGAAAATGTTTCAGCAAAAAAAAGGTATACCTATACCTCTATCGTATCAAAGAAAGGCGTGTGTGTGATTCTGAACCGGACATACGTATCTACCTGCAGTTCCAGCACTCACTGGATTTGCTTTAAATGAACCTTACAATATATACAATATCCTGTTATAGGTAGGTTGTTCGTGGTATGGGGGGGGTATAATTAATTAATTTAGCGAAGGAGGGAGAAGAATAATTGTTCTTCCCCTTTCTTTGGCGAAATCAATTCATCCACGCTTTATAGTTCAATTAGTTAATTAATTAATTAATTAATTAATTTCATCCACCCCCATCCACACTATTAATACAACCTGTCTGTCCTCCACAGCACCCCCTATATATATCACTCCAACCAAGAAAAAGGACAAAAACACCTACCTGACAAAATAATGGATGATTTCCAACACGAGAACCACTTGCTTGAAACTCGACAGGCCGGGCGTTGAGCCACTTTGCATTTAATAACAACGTCTTCTTAGACTGATGGTGTATTTCTGTATGGAGAACAAAAACAAAATTGTGAGATCGAAGAATTCGACGGAATTTATCTTAGCAAGCAGTGAGTAATATACTTTGTGTTCTCGCCCTTTCTTTGTTAAATGAATTAATCCACACTAACTACGAGTAGCTCAATCAAGTGGTTCATTTATAAATTCCATCCACCACCATCCACGCTATTAATATCACAATACGTCAACGGCGGGAAGCATATATCTATATATATATATATAAATCGAAGTATCCCACTCAGCTTGAAAATATTATGAGTTTCGATAAAATCCTCGATCTCACAGCTGTGTGTGTGTGTTTTTTTATTTTTCAATATATATTATATATATTGTGAAGGACAGGGTAGACGAGAGTGGTGCGGAAAAAAAATGCCAAGCTTGCCAACGACGAAAAAAAAAACAGCACACAACAGACCCAAACTCCCGACAGGCCATTTACCTGTCGAGCGGCCAGTCCAACGAATATCGGTTGACTTAGTAGAGTACAAATCGGTATCAACTTTAGCCGCAGGGATCGAATGCAAATAAATACGTTCTCTCGATGATGGACCACCTGACGAGGTTTGTGGTGGTGTGGCCGGTACGTGAAAAAGCGGCCGGCACAGTAGCCAATGCCATAATCGAGATAATAATTAGCATATTCGGCCCACCAGAAACCTTGCATAGCGAGCAAGGTCCCAAATTCGAGAATAAGGTGATATACCAGTTGCAACAAATACTCGGATACAAAAAGACCTGCACAACGCCGTACCGGCCGCAGGGTAATTCAGTGTCCGAACGAGTACACTCGACGGTGCACAGCATGCTAGCAATGAACAACGCCGTCGACCAAAGCAACTGGGCCACTCTCTTACCGTTTGTACAGCTAGCACGCAACACTAGTTTTAGTGCAACGACGCACGAGACACCATTCTCCTTAAGGTTCGGAAGACAACCCGGACTCCCAGTCGATATCATTCTCGGTATTCCCCATGTAGGAAGAACAGCAAACACCGAAAAACAAAATCGCACAAAACACGCGGGACAGTATGCAAATCGCCTTTGAACTCGCACGCCGAAACCGAGCGTGCAGTCAAACAGGCAGAACATAACTGCAAACTTAAACCGTACCCCGTGTTCCAACCTGGACAAGATGTGCTCGTGTTCACACCATACCAGGCCTCGGATGGTCCCAACCCAAAGCTACTACTACCGTGGCGAGGCCCATACGTCGTTTGCTCACAACTATCACCTGTGGTATATAGAGTACGACTTGCGAACGACACCAGAGAAGTGTCTGTCCACCTCGCCCACATAAAGCCCTACCACCACCGGGAGACACCGCCAACCCCTCAATTTCGAGAAACTGGTGGAAATGTTCTTGGGGAAACCAATCCCCTTACCCGAATTGGACCATCCCGATGAGGCTCAACCTAAAATTGAGTCCTACTTCGTAGACAGGGTAGTAGATCATAAACGTGGACCCGGCAGACCAAGCCCCCACAACTACAAGTACCGCTTACGACTACGAGGATACGGTCCGGAATCCGACCTCGAGTACCGCGCGGACGAAATACCCCAATGTCACGAATTGATCGCCGCATACCGAGCCCACAAGGGTTTGCAACTCGCGATAGCCCCACCTGCTTCGCCCCCCCCCCCTTCTCTCGGGAAACGGAAGCGTACAGTTGGAGGCAACGAGCACGAATTGAGACAGCGCAAAATAGATTCTCAGATGCTCCGCGGCGTAACCGCATAACGAACAAGTTGGCAAACACAGTTGACTCAGCTGTAGGCACAAGAGTCAACAACGGTGATGAGAGTAGCACCAGCAGCCATGGCAGTACACACGCGTGTCTACCATGATCTGATGGGCACTCTACCCAGCATTCCGGTGGGAATAGCTGGGGGCAAGGAGACGTTAATAAAATTGTTGTACCCAACGGTGAGGGGCTGTAAGAAGCGTGACACTTCATGCCCGTGCCCCACACGCCGTTACAACGGGACAAAACAACAACACCACCGTCCTGCCGCAAAATTGTTCGAACACTAAAACACACACGGGGATGAGAGCCACGCGACTCCACCCCACCCAAAACGAAGTCATACGTCGATTCACCCAGATCGACCGAATCGACTTCGCGTGAAAATATCTAGGCGGTACCGCCCAAAAAAGAGAAATCACGAGGGAAAAAAAAAAAAAATCGCTGCCCGTGGTTCCCAGAACAGCAACCACGAGGGGCGCACCAGTACGTGTGGCCACACGGAATGTGCGTTGAGATAATATTTGGGGAAAACCCATGCAACTCCAGTATACGCTGTCAGCATGCAAGCTCGAAAATGTAAACATCTTCGCTGGCCCGAGTTTCCCCAACGCCAAGTTCGTGTTTTCTCAACACGTCAGTTGTAAAGGACACCGTGTTTACTCAACACGCCAGCTATAAGGAGTGGATGCAAGCATGATAACAGCTGTTGTGTCCGGGTCCGATAAATCGAAACCCTGTTCCCTTAACCAATCATCCTCCAGATGACCACCACAAGACCATCCCTAGCTAAGATGAACTTGCGGCGAATAAAGAGGGGGGCGATGTGAAGGACAGGGTAGTTACGTATGTATCGTAGACCTCGGAATCACGCATGTAAACATGGATACCTCAAACGACAGGCCTAAAGAGCCTGCCAAGTCATCAACCCCGGGTCGGAAGCGGTCCCTTCGTTTTGACGTAAGGTCGAACTCTTCCCGGGGAAGCGACGGGGTCATCCATTGTGGGGCCCCGCATAAGCAGGGTCCCACAGGACGGAAACCTCGAGGGTGGTGCCCTCGCGCGCTCGCCCCTTGGCTCACTCCGAGACATAGACAATTAGCACCTCCTTGCTACATGATACGGAAGAAAACTGCTCGGCACGGTCGGCCGTAACGACCCCTGCAGGCATCAGGGATTGGGAGCTCGTCACTACGACATCATTGGCCTCGGGGGCAGGTGCTAGTTCCACAATATGATATATATATATATACGATGCATTGCTTCGGTAAGCGCGCAGCCACGTTTGCATACATACGTAGACTCTTGACGTGAGGAGACAAATATTTATAAAATAACCGCTGCTATCTTGACGTGAGAAGACCAACCCGCCACGGCAGTGGACCCGCTTATAACAACGCTAACAGAACGGGGTCTGGAATACCTGCCAGCATGTAAAAAATTAAAAAACAACAACAACAACAGCTGTGAGCTCGAGGATTTCGTCGAAGCTCATCTTTGCTAGCTGAGTGTAATACTTCGATCGCGCGTACTATTATAACAACAGCTGTGAGATCGAGGGTTTCGTCGAAACTCATCTTTGCTAGCTGAGTGTGATATTTCGTCGATCACAGCTTTAACATAGGTCACATACACCGTGTTCCTCGTATGTCAAAAATAATTAATCCCCTCTCTTACGGAGGACCATAGTAAATATGACCAAATATTGTTAGCGATAATAGGGAACGATACAGGTTTTTGTCTATACCGTAAGTCCTATTTACTGTATATATATATTTTTCCATCCCATTTATCATCTTCGCCCTTCCGTCTTTCTCCCTCCCTAGTCGTAACTCAGATCCGGGGTCACAAAGTAGGCTCCTCTCCCTCCTCCCCCACTACGGTTATTGCCTTCATGTTTATCGCGCAGAGGGTTCAGCTTTCCCAACGCTCGTCGATTTTCATCGAATTTTGCTAACTCACGCTCTCGCGCTTTCCGCCAGTCAAGATATTTTTTATGCCCCCCCATAAATAGCTCAAGTCGTTCTTTAAATCATTCCATCCAATATGCTATAATTTGTATTTTCCAATATGTCTAATAATTTGCATTTTCCAATATGCTTTTGTTATAACGATGCCCGAAACACACACACAATTTATGCATAAAACGGAACCTACGCCTTCGCTTGGCTCGCGTTGCAATGGAACCGACCGTTAACATTAAAAAAAAAAAACTGCAAAACGACGCGCACAACATGGATGGATGGAGGGCTGCCCATTTCTCTAACGAGACAGTTGGTTGCTGTGGCGCACACTACTTCATGATGCAACTATATGCATATATATACTTCGTATATATCCTGTTCGTATCATACCTACTAGAGTACTTGATAGACCCACGAAAAACAACCAAAAGCACGAGAGGGGGGCGATCATATATATCATCATCCGACTGTTAATAGGAGAATAAAGCAGTACGATATTAGACACCATTCATGCTGCGCGCGGGGCGTGTGGCAGCAGCAGCAGCAGCAGCTTAGCTCCTCTTTATTTATACGTTGCAGCTCGAACACACGCACCCTGGCTCAGCAGCCTGGTCTGTTTTTTTTGTGCGGCTTATATTCGCCATCTTTTCCCTCCGCCAGCACCCTACTATTTATTATACTGTACACTACAAGCAGTATGTTAAGTCCCAAAAGAGCCACTAGTCAGTATTACGGAGGACCATCATAGTAAATAGGACCAATTTTTTGTTAGTGAAAATACGTAGATATATAGATTCTTGTTTGTACGGAAGGTCCTATTTACTACCAGGTATGGTCCTTCGTAATAATAGTAGTATTAGCAGTATTATTGTATTCCGTACGTCGTTTTTTTTCTCACCGAAATGCAGTTGCAGATATTCGCACGCGTGGATCAACGCTGCCGTTGCCCAGAAATACATCACGCCGGTACCGCTCTTAGGCTCGCCACGCTCCTGGACCTTAACGAATTGGAACATCTTCCCTTCCTTACTCTCCGTTCTCTCTAGCTTGCTGAACAGCAGTTCGCACGGCGGGCATGCTCCTCCCTCCACGGAGTGCTCTTCCACCGTCTCCGAAATTCGCGGGACGACGGCGCCGAAAGAAGAGACCACCTTCCCGGCAAATAGACAATATGTCAGAAGTGTCGTCGCCATGACCCGCCGCCGTTGTAGCAGGAAGGGCGCCATCATCAAATTCTGCGGGTGGGTCCGTATATATAGAATATCCGTGCTCTTGGGGAAAGAAAGCTCTGTCTGGATAATAACCGGGCACAACGTAGCACGTGTACCTAGTAGGTCATGTTTCGATCGGCACGAGCACACGAACGAGTTACAGTAACCACTACTACTACTACTTACTGGTGAACGCAAAGGTCTCGTATGCCGTAGGGGTACACGTAGCTTTCTATGCTCACACCCATTATTAGCGGGTGACGATAGTGAGTGAGAAAATCGAGATGAACAATCCCCCCATATATCCTACTACTACTGCTGCTGGTGATGTACGGTACACCAGCAGTATATATATACCAGGTATATATATACAGATATGCAAGGTTCCCCTCTCCGGGACGTGCCTCTAGGGGGGAGTGGCGCAAGAACGAAATTAAAACCTACTGTTATAATAATATTACGGAGGACCATCATAGTAAATAGGACCAAATATTTTTAGTAAAATTATATAAATATATAGGTTGTGTGTGTGTGTGTGTGTGTGTGTGTGTGTGTGTGTGTGTGTGTGTGTCGTACGTCCTATTTACTATGTTCGCCCGTAACACTGCAGCATGCGATATATATGGTACCATGCGCATATCAAATACTACGTATATTATGTAGGCTTGGCGTTGAGAATAGCTATGGTCCATCCGGTTAAATTTTGCCATCATTTGACCATACAATACATAATTTATTATGGACGACAGAATTACCCCTTGGTGCCATGGAATATACCGTTAAAAAGCTCTGTTTCAGGCGGGTCTTTTGGTAGGATCAGATTTTTTATTTTTCATTTTGTTGGCGAGATATTAGCAAATCCGTGTTTTTTTTGCGTGATTTTATTTGGTTTTATATGAACGAACGTGTGGTGCCTATTTTTGTTTGACACCGATTTTGAACAGATCTCGTCGACCAGCTTCATGTGAAGTCAACTCTTTTTTTTTTTTACGAGATTTGGGGGAGAAAAAACCAGAAAACCTCATATGGGGGGCGAAATTGATTTCGTTTTATGTGGAATAACTGATCCTACGATCCCGAAAAACTCAATGGATTCGGACGAATTGGACCTGCACCTAGGGGATTTTCATTATTTTGTGCAAAACAAAAATTATTTGAGCGAGATATGGCCGCTCAAAGTTTCAGAGCGACACACACCCACATACATACATACACTGATGTATATATACACATGAACCCAGACAAACACGCGGGAGAACACACCCACACACAAACACTAGCCAATGAAGAGCAGGCTGCATTCGCCGCGGCGCGCGAAGCCCGGATTGCTTCTAATGCCGCCATCGATGACATGTTGAAGTCATTCAAGACGGAATAGTAGAATACACTATGTATGTAGAATATATAGTTTGTGAGGCGTTGCTGGAGCTATTTGTTACGTAGTGGTGATGTTGGCGCAGTGGTGGTGGGAAGGTGAATGGATGCTACCGTGGCGTTGAGCTTGCTGTTGGCGTGGCGTTGGTGTGGTGGTGGTGGTATACTATCCCGTTGTGTTATATATACTTGTATTGTATGTATTCTATTCTATACGATATGATATGATATGATATTCTAGAATACATGCACTACACAACAGAGTACAACAGCAGTATGGGTTTATGAGGAGGTGGGAATAAAAGCATCGTCGATATTGGCGTATGCGCGTGCTATTCCTAATGTACAGCAGTATACACGAGCAAAAAGTACGTTTTTTTTTTTCCCCTTCCAAATTTGGGCCATTTTTTCTTAAAAGTGGCCAAAAGTGGCCAATTTTTTTCAAAAATGGCCAAAAGTGGCCAATTTTCTCAAAATAAAAATTGAGACCGGATTTAAGTTCCTCTCGACCCCGCGGTTCTTGCGAACTTTGTTTCGCCTTACAATTCTCAAAATTGAGCGAGAAAAAGTGGAGGTCACAAGATGGCAAAATTTAACCGGATGGACTATACGTATTACTACGCGTACATGTGGAACTGCACCTGCACTTTGGGGATATCACATGCTACTCGTACTACAGGGAAACAGTATGGAGCCGTTACTATTGACTGAAGAATCGTTTTTACAGATTTTCTCAATGATCCCGCCTATACGAGATATTTGTCAATATTTAATTGTTGTGGAGCTCAAAGTAAGGAAGGCTTCTCCCGCACAAAAACCGATATATATATATATGTGTGTGTATATAATAATATGCTGCCTGAAGTAATATATACCAGATATATACCAGGTATAAATCGAACGAATCCTAATGCGAATGAATGTAGGAATTTTAATTTATGACATTCCAATCGTACAGTACGCGACAGATGTTAAGACTCCGGTGATTCGGCATTTCAGACTGAGATAATAATGCGGAGAGCTTGAATGAAGGTGTTGAGAGGTTTAATAAAAAAACAAACAGGTTTCGGTTTTCCATGCATACACGAAGTTCAAGGTGTAAAAACGTACCAGGTGTACAATACTAGTATGATACTTCGTAAATACGTACTTTTATTGTATTATTTGCCTTCCGACAATGTGCAGGGCGTTATTCATTCAGAATGAAAAAGCTGACACAATTCGTCGAATACCACCACTCTCATTCAACCACTTACTTTCAAATATGTAGCATTCGATACCATAACACTTAAGAAGAGGAGCGTTCGTACCGGTCAGCGCGTTGATATGTCACCTAGAAGGCGTGACACTATACGCACGTACTTGTAGTACTGCTGTAGCGTCATGCCGACATAGCCTTCACCGAGCCACTCATGGGGTTTACTAAAAACCTGTAGCCCGTCAGCAAATAACAAAGCAGGGGTGCAAAGACCCTGGCCCGCGGCCTCGGCATCGACTGCGTTTTCTTATTACTGGGAGTGTACGCTCACTCGTAAATCTTCGGTAATCAACGGCGGCTTCGAGAAAAAAAACACAAAAAAACTGTTTTTAAGTGATTTTATAAATCCCATTATGAGTCGTACGGACTCAGGTTCAGCTTGAGTTGATGTGGCACTTTCCTTTCTTGTCTGTGTACGTAGCGTCGAGGAGATGCCAGGTTGTTGGAGCATCCAGGCTTGACGACAAGCTGGATGAACGATACGAAGAGTGTGGCAAGGGGGGCTGCCTTTGCCGCGCATTCAAGGCTCATGGGTGTCGTCAGTCATTACTTGTTTGTGCACGCGGGACAACATATATATATGGTATATGGGCTAACGAACACGGCAAGTAGTCTTGAAATACGAACGACCACCACAGTAGTACAATAAGATACAGATATATATGATATATGACCTCGACGAAGAATGGTGAAACCGACGCAGGGCATATCCATGCGACGGTTGGGCCGAGAGACTGGCACTCACATCGCCCCCCAATGTTTGAAAGTGAAATACTGGAGAAGCCACAGCACACTTTTCGAACATTCAGAAGGGTGATAGTATTTTCGCTCGCGGCTTCCTACCATTCAAAGGCTTTGTACAGCGGTAGTTGATGTATAGAGTTCGCACGTGTTCCTCTTATTATGTCACCCCTTCCTTGCGTGGTAAAAACCACGGGCTTGTGCGATCATGATTCGATTTGCGAGTGTTTCAGTCATATGATACTACGAGTTGTCGTCAGTCATTACTTTTGTGCACGGGACAACATAATATGGGCTGACGAACACGGCAAGTAGTCTTGGAATACGAACAACCACACAGCAGTACGAGTACAATACGATACAGGTATATCTATGACCTCGACGAATGGTGAAACCGACGCAGGGCATATCCGTGCGACGGTTGGGCCGAGAGCCTGGCACTAACACCATTATCACATGATATTTGGTTTGCGTAGTGCGTTTTTTGCGTCTATTTTTTTTCATGGCGCTTTGAAAAGGCTTGAACAGTTCCGGTGCTCGGAGCTGGGACCTATGTCGGCGCTAAGACCTTACCTACTATATACCACACCCTGGACAGTTCCTATTGTAATAGTCTATTGTGTTTATAATTACTTTTGGGTGTTGCCTATTAATTGGAATTGCCCAACCAAATGATTCCGATTGAATTATACGAGTATTCATTGGAATTGTCCGGGTAATTCATTTTGGATGCTGTCCACTAATTGGAATTGTCCTGGCAATTGATTTTGGGGGCTGTCAATTAATTGGAACTGCCTGGGCAAATCTTTGAACCATTCGTATTACAATAGTCTATTGTGTCTTCAATTGATTTCGGATGTTGTCTATTAATTGGATTTTCCCAACCTATTGATTTCGATTGAAGTAGATTAATTAAAACTGTCCGGGCAACTGATTTTGGGTGCTGGTCTACTAATTGGCGTTGTGCCTGCAATTGAGTTCGGGTGCTGTCTATTAATTAGAATTGCCGAGACAATTGATTTCGAATGCTACGTATTAAATACAATTGTCCAACTATTTTTTTTCGAGTGATGTCTATAAATTGGAATTGCCCAGCCAACTTATTTTGAGTGAGATCTATTAGTCGGAATTGTCCAGCCAATTTGTTTCGAGTGGTGTCTGTCAATTGATTTTGTCCAACCAACTGATTTCGAGTGCGGTCTATTAATTGGGATTGTCGAGGTCAGAAAAACATTGATCGAACACTAGCAATTGGAAGATCAGGACAAACCCGAGTGAACCAACCAAAACAATAATTCGGAAGGTCAGGACAGAAACCTATTGACCAAACCATTCCTATTGATAGGCAAGACCTTAAACTAATTGTTGAAACAATTTCAACTGGAACGTCAGGGCAGAACCTATTGATGCAACCATTTCTATTGATAGGCAAGACCTTAAATTAATTGTTGAAACAATTACAATTGGAAGGTCAGAGCAGAAACGGTTTGATTGAACCATTCTAATTAGTAGACAAGACCATAAAATAATAGCTGAAACAGTATTAATATATATATATTGGAAAGGCAGGACAGAAACCTATTGACTAAATCACTCCTATTGATAGGCGAGACCTTAAATTAATTGTTGACTCAATTACAAATGGAAGGTCAGAGCAGAAGCGGTTTGATTGAACCATTACAATTAGTAGACAAAACCAGAAAATAATTGCTGAAACAACATCTATTGGAAGGGCAGGACACAAACCTATTGGCCGAACCATTCCTATTAATAGATGCACCACGAAAGCAATATCTCGACCAATTCCATTTAAAAATACTTCCGGAAGATCTACTGTAAAAGTAATAGCCCAATGTGGGTAGGTACCATATCATATTAAAGAAGTAATAGAGTATTGGAGTCTCCGGAGCGAAAAGGTTGCAGAAGATAATTCCAGTTAATTAACAGAGCTCTAAAACAATGGCCTAAGCAATTCCAAGTAGTAGGCGGACTACAATATGTTGTTGTCTTTGCAATTCCAATTGCATTAGTATGTTAGGAATCAATTGTCCGCCTCATTCCAATTAATAGACTTTCACGTGGGTCTATTGTAGGCGCAATAGTATATTGCGATGTCTATTGTCCAAGGCTTAAGCAGTAACGGAATGTAACCCGCCGGGAAATATTTTTTTCCGAGATGTTTAATTTAATGGGCATCCTCCAAAAGATATTGTCTGGTCAATTCCAGTCTAGTCAATTCCAATTAATAGACGGCCTCACGATGAGTCGTTTGCTTTTGCAACTCCAAGAATAATAACAAATTGCATCCATTGATGTGTCCAATGCCAATTGCAGCGTCCGGGATTAATTGACCGGCAACATAATATTGTCTATTAAATGGAAGTACCTGATTGTCTGGACAATTTAGTTCGAAGCCTATCAAATAAATGCAATTGCCAGGACACTTATTTAGAAAGATGCCTATTAATTGGAATTGCCCGCACAAATGCCAATTAAATGGAATTGCCAGCACAATTGGTTTAGAAGGATGTCTATTAAATGGAATTGCCAGGACAATTGATTTATAAGAATGTCAATTAACTGGAATCGCCAGCACAATTGGTCTAGAAGGATGTCTATTAAATGAAATTGCCAGGACAATTGATTGAGAAGAATGGCAATTCAATGGAATTACCAGCACAATTGGTTCAGAAGGGTGTCTATTAAATGGAATTGCCAGTATAATTGATCTAGAAGAATGTCAACTAAATGGAATTGTCGGCACAATTGGTTTAGAAGGATGTCAATCAAATGAAATTGCCGGGGCAGTTATCACCGGCAATATGCTGCAATAGACTATTAGCGTTACAATAAAAGGGGGGTAGTAAATAGCAATAGACTACGGGTTCAGTAATGGAGTATCGTAGACAACTATTAAGGCCTATTGCTTCGACCATTGACGTAGCTGGTTGTATATTAATATAAATTGAATGGACAATATGGCCTGGTGAGTTTTTACTAATATACATTGTCTGTACGATAGAGCTCGATGCGTTTCAATTACTTGGAATTGAGGACCACAATTTAATAGGAAACTATTAATAGACAATTGGACTATTGTATATTGTCCAGAGTGTGCTTATATACGTACGTACCCCCGGCCGTAGCAACACAACACTCCACACGATGATAGCACCCACGAGAAGAGCATGTACCCACCCACAAGGTAGCATCCACGAGTGGTAGTAGTTATTGTGCTGTCTGCTATGTACGAAGAGTACGTACTCGTCGTACTGTACTGCCAGGTATGTATGTGCAGGCACGAGAACCTCTAGCACTCACTCTGGCACTCTGGTATTAGTTAGGACCATGAGAATGCGACTGCACATACCTCCCAGCACGCGCCATTGCTCGCTATTTGTTGGATCCATGTGTATGCGACTACATACACATATATACGCCGGTGCTCGCTATTAGTTGGGACCACGAGTATGCGACTACATATACCGTACCTCTAGATGACGACGAGTGACACTTTGGTAATATAGTGAGACCATGAGTATTTGCGTATATATATACTTGGTACCTCCTAGCACGCGCCAGTGCTCGCAAACTGTCGAGATCTATCATAGAGCTGATGAGACGAAGCCCAATCGTAGTAGTTGACAATGTGTTGTCTGGTATGTACGACACGAATACACTGTTCGACAGTTCGACAAACCAATTGATACATGAGTTACGGTTCGATTATTCACTTGATAACGAAGTTTCGATTCGATGATGCAAAGGTTGTGCCGCTTGACCTTGGTATAAAAACCACGCCGCATGCAAAAATGTTTGCGAGCACGTGGTGACCGTTACCGAATACTACACGTCAGCACCCAGGAGCGCATTGCCTTCGCGGCACCGGTCGGTAACTGACCGGTGCCTGGTGTGACCACCGGCTACACCCACACAATACCTTGCAGTATGCACCGCTACTTGGTACCATGAAA
This sequence comes from Saccharina japonica, assembly GCA_008828725.1. NCBI lineage: Eukaryota > Phaeophyceae > Laminariales > Laminariaceae > Saccharina > Saccharina japonica. The sequence goes on from MEHQ01001318.1 coordinate 667,326, forward strand.
GTGGCTGCTTTCTTTGCCTTAGTATTTGCATTAGTGGCCATGCCATGGAATTCCTATTAATAAGAGTGAACCTCTTCGGTAATCCACAGCGGCTTTAAAACATTATACAAACTCGAGAATTAATTTCCAAGTGATTTTATTAGTCCCATTATCAAGTGATACTTTGCGTGCGTATTTTGCGCGCACTGTTTCGAGTGCACTTTCGAAAATTCCTTCGTAGGAACTTCCAGTGCTCGGGGCTGAGACCTACCTATCCCCCGACAATATAGCATCCACCAGAGCATGGCCGTCGTCTCCGATATCTAGCACCCTGGTAGGAGTTGAGACCATGGGTATGTGACTACATATACCACCCAGCACGCGCCGGTGCTCGCACACGGTCGAGCTCTATCATAGGACTGATGAGACGAGTCCCTCGTCATAGTATGAATAGTAGTTGTGTTGTCGGCTACAAGTGCACGCCGAATACCTACTCGTATAAATGCATATACGACCCAGCACGCATCGGTGCTCGCACGCCGTCGAGCTCTATCACGGGTTTACATTATTTGACGTTTTCGTGGCCCTGTCCGCGGTACGTTGTAATGCGTTAGGAGATCGGTGCATTAGGGGACCCAACCTGGGATCTATGACAAGGGGGCCAGTGCATTAGGGGACCGAGTCTGGGATTTTGGCTAGGGAACCGTGCCGCGACATTTCGCGGCATGTTGCGAGATGCCTCGATACGTTGGCGCCGTAGTGGATTGCGTCACGGTTCTTCCCGTGGCAGCCGCCGCAGCACTCGCCGCGGCATGCCACGGCCAGCGCCCAGGCAACTGCCACGGCATGCGCCGCGGAAAGTACCTTGACACGTGTCGCGACAAGTGTCGCGACAAGTGTTGCGGCAAGTGTCGCGGCAAGTGTCGCGGCAAGTGTCGCGGCAAGTGTCGCGGCAGGTTTCGCGTCAAATGTCGCGGCGTATATCGCGGCTAGTGTCGCGTCTAGTTTCGCGCTGTGTGTCGCGATGTGTGTCGCGGCGTGGGTAGGGGCGTTATGGTTATGGTTAGGGTTAGGGTTAGGGTTAGGACACTCGCCGCGACACTCGCCGTAGGGCTTGCCGCGACACACGTCGCGACACACGCCGCGGTGCTTGCCACGGGACGTGCCGCGACAAACACCACGACACACGCCGCGGACATGGCCGTGAGTCATGCCGCGAGTGTTGTCGCGGGGCTTGCCGCGGACCTTGCCGCGAGTTATTCCGTGGCGTGCCGTGGCAGGTATCGCGTGTCGTGGCGTGCAGTGGACACTGTCGTGGCGCTTGTCGCGGGTCTCGTGCCGCGGCGGGCGTTCCGCGGCATGCCGCGACAGCGTCCGCGACATGCCACGGCAGCCTCCGTGGCGTGTCGCGGTATGTAGCGACACATCACGGACACTGCCGCGACGTGTCGCGACATGCCGCGGACAGTGCCACGAAAAATTAAAATAACCTTTATATATATCGTTGAGCCGTAACACCGTAACGTAACTTTGTATCAATTGGTTTGTCGAACCGTTACTTATGGGTCTATTCGACTGATAATAGGATACGATAAACCATCACTCTAGAGAAGCGCTCTAGGCAAGATGGAAAAAGTCGTGTTGTATACCTGGCGATGGTGTATGATGGTTTATCGTATCCTCTTATTAGTCGAATAGACCCACAAGTAACGGTTCGACAAACCAATTGATACAACGTTACGTTACGGCGTTACGGTTCAACGATATATATAGAGGTTATGCCGCCCTGAGATCTGGGATTGAAACTATGGCCATCGACCATCGACACCGATACCTGGCACGTACGTATAGCAGTTGGGACCATGAGTATGCGCCCGCACCGTGATACCGTGATACGTGGTGACCACAACCGACTGCCGGTATCAATCAGCGCATACATATTTCCCGCAGAAACACATCATTCGTACACCCCCACACGATAGTATCCACGAGCCGACACTATCTGGCAGTATTGTAGTTGGGACCATGAGTAAGTGACTCCGCGGCGCGTCGAGCATTCTCTAACACCGTAATCAGCAGGAGTAGTAGCTAGTAAGTGTGAAGTTTTCACCGCGTGCACCACGAGATGTGGCCGTCCGCCATTGCAGTGTGCGTTCTGACCTGGTGCTACTCGTGACGGATGCTAACTAACTGTATGGATATCTGATATGTCGTATGGATACAGCTGCGTCGGCGGATAAGTCCACGGCTGCGTATAATGTACACATATCTGATTGGCAGTATGAATTCGTGTGTATGGCCCGCCTTTCGCTCAGAGCTGGTGCACCAGCGGCATCGGCGGATAAATCCACGGGTCGGCAAGCGCGCACACTGGACGCAGCAGTACAACAACTGTCTTCCTGCCGTTCGACAAAAATCAAACACCACTCTTAGGAAGCAGCCAGGGGTCCCCCTCCCCCCCTAGCCATCTTCATGATATAGGGCGTGGACATTTACTGTATATCTCCAATCAATGTGTTAATCGCCACTGCCGTGGCCCGGGACGCCAGCAGTACTACGTAGTAGTAGTGCTGTAACCGGGGGGCGGTTGGGTAACTTCAATGCAAGACAGACAGATCGAATACTGCCCACGATGGTTTATTTAACGCAGTGTGCTGATACAGAGTATAAAGCGCTGAGGGTCTACACTGTCTGTCTGTATGTTTGTCTGCCTGTCTGTCTGTCTATATGTCTGTCTGTCTGTCTGTCTGTCTGTCTGTCTGTCTGTCTGTCTGTCTGTCTGTCTGTCTGTCTGTCTGTCTGTCTGTCTGTCTGTCTGTCTGTCTGTCTGTCTGTCTGTCTGTCTGTCTGTCTGTCTGTCTGTCTGTCTGTCTGTCTGTCTGTCTGTCTGTCTGTCTGTCTGTCTGTCTGTCTGTCTGTCTGTCTGTCTGTCTGTCTGTCTGTCTGTCTGTCTGTCTGTCTGTCTGTCTGTCTGTCTGTCTGTCTGTCTGTCTGTCTGTCTGTCTGTCTGTCTGTCTGTCTGTCTGTCTGTCTGTCTGTCTGTCTGTCTGTCTGTCTGTCTGTCTGTCTGTCTGTCTGTCTGTCTGTCTGTCTGTCTGTCTGTCTGTCTGTCTGTCTGTCTGTCTGTCTGTCTGTCTGTCTGTCTGTCTGTCTGTCTGTCTGTCTGTCTGTCTGTCTGTCTGTCTGTCTGTCTGTCTGTCTGTCTGTCTGTCTGTCTGTCTGTCTGTCTGTCTGTCTGTCTGTCTGTCTGTCTGTCTGTCTGTCTGTCTGTCTGTCTGTCTGTCTGTCTGTCTGTCTGTCTGTCTGTCTGTCTGTCTGTCTGTCTGTCTGTCTGTCTGTCTGTCTGTCTGTCTGTCTGTCTGTCTGTCTGTCTGTCTGTCTGTCTGTCTGTCTGTCTGTCTGTCTGTCTGTCTGTCTGTCTGTCTGTCTGTCTGTCTGTCTGTCTGTCTGTCTGTCTGTCTGTCTGTCTGTCTGTCTGTCTGTCTGTCTGTCTGTCTGTCTGTCTGTCTGTCTGTCTGTCTGTCTGTCTGTCTGTCTGTCTGTCTGTCTGTCTGTCTGTCTGTCTGTCTGTCTGTCTGTCTGTCTGTCTGTCTGTCTGTCTGTCTGTCTGTCTGTCTGTCTGTCTGTCTGTCTGTCTGTCTGTCTGTCTGTCTGTCTGTCTGTCTGTCTGTCTGTCTGTCTGTCTGTCTGTCTGTCTGTCTGTCTGTCTGTCTGTCTGTCTGTCTGTCTGTCTGTCTGTCTGTCTGTCTGTCTGTCTGTCTGTCTGTCTGTCTGTCTGTCTGTCTGTCTGTCTGTCTGTCTGTCTGTCTGTCTGTCTGTCTGTCTGTCTGTCTGTCTGTCTGTCTGTCTGTCTGTCTGTCTGTCTGTCTGTCTGTCTGTCTGTCTGTCTGTCTGTCTGTCTGTCTGTCTGTCTGTCTGTCTGTCTGTCTGTCTGTCTGTCTGTCTGTCTGTCTGTCTGTCTGTCTGTCTGTCTGTCTGTCTGTCTGTCTGTCTGTCTGTCTGTCTGTCTGTCTGTCTGTCTGTCTGTCTGTCTGTCTGTCTGTCTGTCTGTCTGTCTGTCTGTCTGTCTGTCTGTCTGTCTGTCTGTCTGTCTGTCTGTCTGTCTGTCTGTCTGTCTGTCTGTCTGTCTGTCTGTCTGTCTGTCTGTCTGTCTGTCTGTCTGTCTGTCTGTCTGTCTGTCTGTCTGTCTGTCTGTCTGTCTGTCTGTCTGTCTGTCTGTCTNTATGTATGTATGTATGTATGTATGTATGTCTGTCTGTCTGTCGGCCTGTCCACATGTCGGCGTGCCGCCCTGTCTATCGGTTGTCCCCCATTAATCTCAGTCTAATTCATACCGAGCCTGGCTCCTGCACTCGTTGTATTTTGCAGTTTGGAAGGATTGTTGAAGGACGCCCCACGATCCCGCAGAAAACGAAGCGGCAAAAACTCCCACGTCTGGGAGCTCCCAAGCCTGGGTCCTTTTGTTCCCCCCCGAGGTCTAAACACCGAGTCGTCCTTGTGACTCCTCCGAGATGCTCTGTTTCGTGCGATCGTGGGACTACGTGCCAGGCACCTTATAGTTTTGAACCCATTTCGAACTACAGGAAACCACGACCCCACGAACGTATCATAGAAACGACAGCATCTCCCTTGTCGGTACTCGTAGACAGCTTAGACACAGCAAGGAGGGTTGTTCCGCCCCGAGATCGAGCCCAACTACCGCAGGGCGGCCCGGAGAGAAGAACCCTCCAGGTTGCGCTCTCTCCCCCAACCGACGTCCTTCTCCGTCGAGTACAAAGCAGAGGGAAATAAGCCACACTAACACCCAATCCCCAGAAGAATGCGGAGCAATAAATCACTATTATAGAAGAAACACGGCGGAAGAAGACCCCCAAGTCGCGCTCGGGGCACCGGACTACTGCATCCCATTCCTATGGCGAGTGCCAGCTTCAGAGGAAGCAGGCCAACGACAGCACTGCCAACATCCAAGACGGTTCAGCATTACCGACAACTGACTTTCACGCCGGTGGTTGTTGCAATGTGTACGTAAAACAATATAATGGGGTGAGGGGGTGAGGGGGTGGAGGAGGAGGAGAAGGAGGAGGTGGTGGTGGTGGTGGTCGCTGTCCGCGAGGTGTTCGACACAGCAAGTAGATCCCAAAAGATACTCATTCGGGCACGTCAGAAAGAAAAACGTCAAGATCGCCCGCGGATGTGTCATATGTTCTTGTCAACCAAAGGTCCAAGCTTGTTGTCCTCCCCAACATCGCTGGACACAGCTCTTGCTCGAAACCATCGCATCTCTACGTATACGAACCCTACGTTTGGTCGTTACCGTTTCAGCAACCAGATAAATGGCCAGACCGCAAACAAGGCGGGGCTTTTATGCGTACACCACCCCTCCTGGCTGCCGCCGGTCCCAAAAACCAATCGCTGCCCTCGGTCATCTACAATTCATGGCTAAGGCGGTACATGGGACGAGAGGTGGGATACTTCATTCTCGCACTTGCAGGAGACATGCACATGTGCCATTAACCACAACAACCTAAATGTCACCCCTCCCTTCACTGCATTATGTTTATGTTTAGATCAGTTGTTTTACTTGTCCGCCAGCCCGAGCTCCCGGAAGCTGTTACGGCGGCACTCCGAACAACTCGAGGTTACAGACGTCTAGCCTTCTCTCCCTCGGGAAGTATTGGTTTGGCGTTTTGTGACGCATGCACAGGGTTCTGAAGTCCCCACAGTTCGTTGAGCCTTGCGTTTTTTAATCACCAACCTCTTGCTCGCACGCACCTTTTCGAGACACAAGACGACAAAACGAAATACCAAAGCGATCAGAACAGTGTTTTTTCCAGCATCCGAACCCTGCGCCTTCCGCCAATCAATGTGCGCTAGGAAATAGTTGGTGGTCAACGGTCAGCCCTACTGCCAAACCATCTCAATCAACGAATCGACAAGTGGTACCGCTCTACGAGTATCTCACTCCAACATTCATCTTCGCCCCAACACGAATCTTCAATTCAACGTGTATCTTCGCTTCAATATTGATGGTAGCTGCAACCCGTAGATTCACTTCAACATGGATGGCCTAGGTTGAAGTTGAAGTCCAACGATCTGACACCCAGGCGCACAGGACGAATCCCAACCAACTTCGCACGATACGATGAATGCTTGAAAGACCGCGGCTGAAAGCCATGAAAATCCGCCTAGGAGACTCTTCCAGACAATCCGGCCCGGCAGAGGACCCCCTTTGTGCTATTTAGCCATACCCCGTAAAACTACAAGTGGGACCCTCTACGAAGCAATGCAGTTCCTTATGATTTTGCCATTTGCAATAAACTAATAATGATGCCCCCGATTACAAAAGAGATTAGCGCTCCTACAGAGCCAGCACGATCCCCAGCCCTTTCAACGACACCACTTTTCACCCTGACCTCACATAGCCGATGTTGTGAGACCTGCCTGCACCGGGCCGAAGATAACCCAGAGAAATATCTCGGTTCTTGAGGTACGCTCACACCGCTCCACGACAAACTCTAGGTATCCCGCGCGTCATCCCCCCCCCCCCCCCCGGTCAAAAAGTCCGTTTGACGGTCTAGCTTAGGCCCTTCAAGGCTTCTTTAGACGTAATGTACTAGCTTTCGTGAGGGGAGGGGAGTTTCTTGACCGAATTCCGTCATCGGGCAAGAACCCCGTCAACCGGCATGTTTGACACCGAAGCGGCCATCGCTCTCCCTACACGACTAAACCTACTGTAGTGCAGTAGTGCCGGTATGCCCTCTATAGTGCCGGTAATGCGCCAGCCAACATTACCGGCACTGTAGCGGCAACCGGCACTATATACTCCGCACACTGGTAATACCACACTGGTTAGTCCCATCTGTGCCAAGTAGTGGCAGCCGGTACTATAGAGGGACCATAACCGGCACTATAGAGGGACCACTACTCTGTACTACGCTAGAAGTGTGGCGGGGTCGAAAGAGAAAAGATGCATAGATGCACTGACTTGTTCCTTGTGCCGACAGGCCCGACGACCTATTTCCAAGGCCTCGACGACAGTAGTAGTTTCCAGAATAAAATTAATTACGGTAGAATTCTTCCCTAATACATGAAAACTCCCTTCTTCGCTCAGGTGGCACACAATCGTACGAAGTGTGCGTGTGCTCTGCTTAGTTCATGCAGGCGGCAGCACGTACAGGCAAAGACGTGCCTATAACTAACACGCTGCACGCCAAAAAGGCTGCACGCAAAAGGAAGTCCCCTATTAGGCAGCGCGCTCTGCCATGTCGTGGCCCATGTAGACCCTGGACCCCTTCTGTAGCATGACGAGTTCCGCCAGGACCTGAGCAATAATGACCGGCGGTGTTTAAACGTTTGAACGACACACACGAAGGGAGGACATAAGACACGAGGAAGACAAAAAAAACAGACACAGACACACGTGTGAGTTTACGGTGTGATGTCAAAACCCCTCGCATACTGCGACGTTACGATGGTTACTTTTGGCCGCACGGCGCGAATACTATTAATAATAGTGAGCAACGCGCTTAAGTTTATGCTGTACTTTATCTGGATGACAAACTGCATTGATATCGCCAACGTACAGAACAACGAACACTATTACCATAAAGCACGGATGGGTCTCCAACGATACTGGGTAGCGTATATCACCCGGGGTGACAAGATAACACACACCCCCCAGAACGAGTTTCCACAACAAATTTCTCCCAAACTATATTTACAGGGGAGGCACAATAGTAGCGCCTGGAAGCTTATCATCCTGTCAGGGCAATATTACGTAGCGCCTGGTGATTGTGTTTGTACCCGATTCTTCTGGGCTGGTCGCTACCCTGTCGTGTCGACGCCTCGCCCTTTAGACGTAAAAGACGGACATCTTCGACGAAGATCAAAATCATCAGATGTATCCAGATAATTACATCTTGGTGAAACGAACGACGAGAATGGCGGCATGGGAATATCTCGCCGAGATCTCTTTCCATAGACGCATCGCTCGGCTTTTTGCACCCTCTCCGTCGTTGCCGATATAAGCTCAGCCTGGAAAAATCCGTCTGAAACAACGGTGTGTGCTATCTATATTACGCCACAGGTCGCCGGGACCACCCCCCCTTGCATAAAGTGGGCGTGAAAAACAAAAAAAAATGTGGAGACACTGTCAACAAATGTAGAAAAACCCCACCACAAGGGTTTCCACAACCTCTTAATGCGGTGCGCCGAATGGCGTGCTTACATTGTACAATGTCTCCTCAAGGTTTTTTTTTACGCCCACATTGAGCAGGGGGGGGGTCGACGACGTGCCAGACTCTTTGTTTTATTAATAAAAAGTAGAGTGATACAAACATACGGTAAACGTCTATGGGTATGACCCTATAAATAAATATGTATAGGGTCATACCCCACAAATATATATATATAGCCGGTCGCCCCGGTAGACCAGTGGTCAGCTTCAAAGACTACAGGCATTGGTACCCAAGTTCAATCCCACCGTGGTGAGATTTTGACTTTATTTGAAAAAATAAAAAGGAAGCAATTGCTGAGAGCGCCTTCGTGGCGTGGGTAGGCGAAATCCGACGCAAGTCGACGAGGGAAGAAAGTGCTGAATTCTTCTCGCGATAAAAATACAAGGCACGTACCGTAGTGGGGAGGGGGGAGAAGAGAGCCTACTTAGTGACCCNTGTTTTACCGCAGAACTGACTGGTACATCTCTCTATTATAGGATGAAGAATCTCGACACAGACACTGGGTTTGTTGGGTGTCGACGGGTAGACATAACAGTTTCATGTGAAGAACACACACACCATATACGCGAATATATCACGGAAAGGCATATTACATGGGCCCGTATTGCGCGGGGGGGTCTTCTACCTCGGTCTTAGTCCGCGTGGGTTCAAGGCGGACAGGACTGGTGCGTTACTGCTGTATTCGGTCTACCCTGTGATTTTCGCAACCGAGTCTACGACACTTGCCAGAGTGACCCTGAAACTCACTCAATCTCGGACGTAGACATGTTCAAATATATCGCCAAAAACCTCACTCAAACTCGGAGATAAACTTATTACATACTCGTACATATATATATGCATATACTAGTATACACGAGTGTGTATATGTATATATATATATATTTCGCTGGCGAAGAGTAACAAGTAACAAGCACTCCCATGGCGGTGCCTATCGCCAAACATAATAATAAAACCCAGTTAACCCCCTAAGAACTGGTTCCACGTATTTGGTGACGAACGACTTGGAATTAGTGTGGCATAAGTTTTTTTCGGTTTTGGATGGGCTATTCTTACGGCGGACCGTAGTAGATAGCACCAAATATTGGCACTAAAAATAGGCAAATATTGAGGTTTTTGTGCCCAACGTAGGTCCTGTTTATTATGTGAGCCGCCCATGCTAAGAAACAAAAAGGCTCCGAGCAGCTGAAAACAAAATTCAGGCATAACCGCGGCACCCTAGTATTGCAGCATGCAGCAGTCGGCGCTTGGGCGGTCCGAAAAGGCGGCAACCTTATTCTCTAGCCCGGGTGTGTCTGTGTTTGAAGGCGCAAGGTGTGGATGCAATCAGGTCGATGTAGGATTGGGGGGGCTAGGTGGGGCAGGGCACAGGGGGGAAACGTTCGGTTTTGCTCTGTGTTTGTGTTGGTGTGCGTTGGCCTATAAGCCGTCCCAAAACGAGCAGAGCCGGACCAATAAGAAATGGCAAATTAATGTCAAATCAGCAATAATATTAGTCCGTCATACGCTCTGCTGTCGGTAGTGAGTTCGGCGTTGGCCTCCGTTTATGCGGCTCACTCTATACGATATGTATGTGCTTCTTTGTGTTTTTAACATACACATTAATTGGGTCTGTCTCCCCCACTTCGGAGGCCAGCCTTGACACACCCCTAGCCTGTCAGCTTGCTCGAAGCTCCTAATTCCACCCGACAGAAAAATATTAACAATCGGGATCGGTCCTCGACCTATTATTTTTCTTCTTGGTTTCTTCGATTCATTTTCGTGCTCCTGTTTGCCGTGTACTTTTGGTCGTGCAATATCATACACAATACGCAGTTACCACACATGCATATATATATACTCAATCACACCCGGCAGGCAGCCCACCGCCTTGCTGTGTGCCGTGGTTCCATGATTTCTCTTTCGAACATATAGAGTCGTTGTCCTGGAGCATGGAGCTATTCTTGGTATTTGCAAGTCGCCTGTTTCCTCCTTAAGTTCTGTGCCATCTGCAGCTTTCTTTCATGCTAGGTTGTGTCCTTGATGATCGAGCGTAGCGCGCAGAACCGCCCGCTACGCGAAGCGGCTTGTACAAGATACCGTGATTTCCACACATCGACGTCCAACGCGCTCGCAACTGTTCGTTCGAATTCGTCGTCCTTGTCTGTACATAAAATTTAGAATTAATGTCATAGACCGTAACAACAGTAGTGCAATAGAATGCATGCAGTAGTATATAGTAGTAGCGGCAGTAGCAGTAGTGGTGGGTTAGTAATGGCAGGAGCAGTTGTGCGTTGTAGTTGTAGCTTGATAGTATTAATAGTAGTAGTATTGGTAGTAGTAGTACTGGAGTAGTAGCAGCAGCAGAATAAGAAGTAGTGGTAGCAGCAGCAGCAGCAGAGAGCTAGCATCTTGAGGCATAATGGGCGTGGACATGCAGATCAGTGGTGCGGGCCACCTGTCGGGCAATTCGTCCCACAAATACCATGTTTATAACGGCATGAATTGAGTTAGCAGCTGTCGTCTCAAACGACACCACTACCAGACCCCAGCGAGGCTCCTACTTCTCCCAACAGTCAGGTGGACAGTCGGTCGAGGATGCTACGGTGTCAAAGAAACGATGTCCGCTGAGTGAACGGTCAATCGTTATTATCCTACGAGTGGTTAAATTAAGTCCGTCCCATTAAAAAACAGGGATCAGTTGACATACTATAACGGGGGACCATAGTAAACACTAGTAAATAGGGCCTACGGTAGACCCAAAACCCTACATATTTACCTATTTTTGCTACTAAACATATCTGGTCTTATTTACTAGTGTTTACTATGGTCCCCTCCGTAATCGCTACAAGAAATTTGTAGGATTTTTTTTTCCAACTAACCTGAGAGCGGTTGATAGGCTGCCCCGGCTGGACACTGCTCAGCACGGAGTCGCACATCATCATGGCGTTCACGTCGTCGCTGGAGCTCGAAGAGATCACCAGGTCGGGGTTGTTAGCCAGACTCTCCACCACCTCCAAGCGCCGCTGTTCAGTCTCGAACTTCTTCACCGCGGCAAGCTGTAACGTACCGGGTATTGTTTTGTGTCGAGAGTATTGGTCATAACCGAGGGGGGGGGGGGAGGGGGGGGGGGTTATACTTCACCCAAAACCGACTTTTGATCTGAAAAACAAATACCATTCTGTCCCGAAATATAAGAACCATTTTCACTGAATGTCAACATGTAAAAGTTGCTCCTATTTCGGGACAGAGTGGTAGGCCTGACCCGGTGATCGATGCCATGGCCTATATATAGTTGAATCAACAAATAGTATAGTGCAACTAAAATGGGATAGTTTGTGTATATCACCCCCGGGTGATAGTTATCACACCGGGTGATAGTTCCTCGGCTGAGGCCAGAAACGTTTTTGCCAAAAAAAAAAAATGACTTGTGCTACGATAGAGGTACGGTAAGGGCCCGTTTTAACGAAGAAAAAAACAAAATCAAATAGGAAAAAAAAAAAAAAATCCGCTTTTCATTGGTCAGAACCCACACCACCACCCAAGATTATACCCCAATATCCTAATCTTTGGTGCTGGTGCGTGTGTTGACCAATGAAAAGCGTATTTGAATTTTATTTTTTCCAAATTGAATTTATTTTGTACTCGTTAATATGGGCCCTAACGCTTTGTTTTCACGGTTTTGTTTTCTGAGTGAACGGGGGCTCCTTAACCCAAATTCGGCGGAATTTTCATAATTCTGTTGCCATTTTCGTTTTATTTGTTCATTTAGGCTAATTATTATGCAGTCGGATACGTGGATCGAAAAAGCCGGTTTCCGATTGGGGACCCAATCGGGCTTTCTTATACTGTTGAAAAAAGCGCTTTTTCGATCCCAACTTTCTCGATTGAGAAACCCAATCCACGAATCCCGTCGAAAAACTCGAGTTTTTCGCCGGGATTCGTGGATTGGATTTCTCAATCGAAAAATGTTTTTGAAGCTCACCGCATCTCTCTCCGCCCCTCCAAACACACGGTCACACCACCCAGCAGCAGCCTAAACACCTCTCCGATGCTGGGTTGAATGCTCTACTGCTGCTGCTGTCCACTGCTGCTGCTGCTGCTGCTGTTCGCAGCGCAGCACCTCCTAGAACCCACGAGCAGGACACGAAGCAGTTTTCAACTCTCGTATCAACCGCCCCCAGGAAGAGCACAAAAAAACTTCAAAATCGATCCGTTTGACGATAGGGAACAAGGCATCCAGACATACCCCGTCGAATTTTGTAGTGGAATCGGAAACCAACTTTTTCTATCCTCTCAATCCGACGGCATAAGAATTAGCCGTACTATTAATAGACCATGGGGTTGAATTTGTTTTTTTTAAATCAAAATGTTGTTTAGACTACTGCAGGTATAGAGGTATAGAGCCTCAGAAAGATAAAAAGAAAAAGAAAAAGAAAAAGAAAATATATATGGTGCCATTTCTACCTTAAGATGACATCCGTCTCATTCGTACCCCGAAAGTAGCACGTGTATGTATGATATCTGTGATGTGAGCACCAGAATGTTCCTATGGGCTCACACAGCCTCGGTGTTACTGCCTATCTGACCTACCAAGGAAACTTCAATATACGAAAATATAATCTTAGAGTCACAGGACTTTTCACCTGTAGAATTGCCGCTCAACCATTCTATAGCCCTAAGGCACCACATCACACATCAAGAACAAAAGGAATCGTTTTGTTTTCGTTGTTTCTCGTTCACTCACCATTGGAGCCGCCTGTCCTTCTGCTTCCGCGAGAACCGACGTGCGGCTGGCGTGGTTTTGCGTTACCGTCAAGGCGGCCGCTGACGCCTGCGCAGAGCAGGGGCCGAACCCGCCAAAAACAAATGCGTTTGAGTCATGACAATAAATGCGTTCGACCCGGGTATGTTTGTCATCCTACAACAATGCACAACAGGAGGTTTCAACGTTGATCACCCATAAGCATTCCCAGAAAGAAGAAGGAGCAAAACAAGGTGGAAACAAAACAAAACAAAAAACTACCAATAGGCTTTACGAGATCAAAATTGTGACGAATGATTACCTAGCCCGCCTAAACAAAAAATGCGTTAAAGAAATACGTTCAAAACCTTGAGACATGACAATAAATACGTCGAACCTGGGCATGTTTGCCATCCTTCAACCATGCGCAACAGGATTTTCGACGTTTTATCACCCATAAACATCCCCAGAAAGAAGACAAAAAAAATAAGGTAGAAACAAAACAAACAAAACTACCAGAAGGTATCACGAGGTCAAAATTGCGACGAGTTATTATGTACCAGTAGCGCTGTAGGCTGTACTGTAGCTCTACAGGGTTGTGCAGACTTAGATGGAAAGCATTGCCGAGATTTTTCTCTGACTAGTACTTGGAATGGGGGTGTTTTCTTTTCTATAAACCTAGAGACCTAAAACTCGACCTATGGTATATACCCCCCTCTTTTGATGTATTGGTGTCGGATGCAGTCAGCAGTACCATTGGTTTTGGCGAAACAATGTAAACAAATGAAAGCGAAAGTACACGGCTACTACGTTGTCCATTGAGGGAGTGCACTTTCTTCACAACGACACTGATACTGACAGCAATACCAATACCAATACTAATACCAACACAAACACAAACACAAACACCAACGCCAACACCAACAACTACACCAACAAAACCAACACCAACACCAACACCAACACCAACACTAACACCAACACCAACACCAACACCAACACCAACACCAACACCAACACCAATACCAACACCAACACCAACACCAACACCAACAACAACACCGACAACAACCGACAACAACAATAGTGCTGTGACGTTACTGCGACGAGCCACCAGTGCTGTGTGACGGTACGGTACCTTTTCTGTGACGGTGCAGTACCTTTTCTGTGACGGTACGACACGGTGGCTTTTCTATGACGGTACGGTACCTTTTCTGCGAGGGTGGTACCTTGTATTTAACGCCACGGTACCTTTTCTGTGACAGTAAGTAAGATGACGGCACATAAATATGTTTTGTGACTGTACGGCATTTTGTACCTTTTCTGTGACGAAAACACCCGTCTCAGCGACAACCCTGGCGGCTGTCCGCTCGGACTTGGCGTGCATTTCCGTGACAGCAGCGTCTTGAGAGTTTTGGAGACGCGACGTCTTTTCACGAATACAAAACGAATACAACAAGCAAGAAGGAGGAGAGAAGAGGCTTAAAACGATGCATTGCACACCACCGGCACAAAGCATAACGAGTAGTATAGAAGATGAGACACACAGAGAGAGAGAGACGAGCCTTGGTTCAGGTATTTGGGCGAAAAACAGGCACAACCTTCTTGAAGACGCCAAGTCTTCAAAAACAAAACCAAAACATTAAAACCACCGACCCACGAAAATAACAAGAAACAAAACGATAAGATGCACGCATCGGACAGATGGATCATCGATGCCCACTTGATGATCTAGGTATTTCAAGGAATAGATACATATATAATAATTCCTGATCTCGTATGATATGTGTGATCTGTATGATCTGTATGATCTGTATGATCTGTATGATATGTATGATATGTATGATCTGTATGACCTGCATGATCTGTATGATCTGATCTGTATGATCTGTATGATCTGTATGGCCTGCATGATCTGTATGCTCTAGCTTATGTTGCCGGGTGGGAGTTATACCATCTGCATGATATAGGACATGTTTCCTGCGTTGGATATGTAGTCTACGTTTGCAGATCCTGCACAGAATCTCAATACGGCAGGTGAGGATCTAGGTCACCATCTAGATCATGATCTATCTGTACATGATCTTCCCGAGGAGTGAAAGGATGAGGGGGAAAAGAGGAACGAGAGGGTGTCTAAAGGCGCACACAACGTCTTCACGAACATGCTTGAAAAAAGAACCCTACACGAACCAAAAGAAAAAAGAGGAAACATAACAAGGAAGAGCGGGGGTTTTGTAGAGACACGAAGCATTTTTTCACGAGAATGGGGGGTGTAACTCGTGTGATAGCGCGGGGGGGGGGGGGGGGGGGGCGTACTTATGTGTTGCTTACCTCAGTAATTTGACCAATTGATCACGCATCATCCCGTTCGAGACGAAACACCGTTCCTACTCCTAATTGAGCAGGCACCCCTAACATTTGGGCGCTCATTACGTGCTTTCCGTATACTTCGGAAGTACTCGTACTACATTGAATTATTTCTGCCTTCCTTACCCTTCCTTTTTGGCCTATTGTGGCCACCTTAACGGGGTGCGAACCCAAACCCATGCCATGCCACTACAGAGAAATTGGTACGATAGGCGAGAGAGTCATCCCTCTGCAGTGCGGTAAGGGGGGGGGGGTGTACTCATTAATGTCATGCATGGCCGCATGTCGTGACCAAAAATACCCTCGCCGCATCCCTGCAATACCGGGGCGGAGCACGCATCGGGTTTCTAACGTCCAGAAGGGTTTTTTTTTTTAACGTCCATAAACATATGACTGCGTCATGCTCACCTGCAAGGCCACATCGGCCTCTATCTGCTTGACGCAGACCGAGCTTTCCTCTGCGATGTTCATCTTGATCTTCATCGCCTCCGCCTTCATTTTGCCCAGCCGGATCTGAAAGCAGCACGATATATTATACGTGTAGCATATATATATAGTGCACGCGTTTGCTCAGCAGTTAGATGTCGGGTTGTATTCCCGAATCCCCGTTTGTTTTGTTCAAGGAAAAGGCGTTGCTGCTCACGTTTGTTTTGGGGACATATAATATGGCCTTTTATAGCAGTGTCTAGATTTACGGTATCCCCGTAAAGTTTCCCCCTCCGTATTACAGGATAACTTACGTCGGTAAGGGGGGGGGGGTACTCATATCGTGCACGGCCGTAGTCATATGACCATAGACCCTCGCATCCCTACAATGCCGGGACGGAGCACGTTGGGTTTTCACCAACCAGGCAGACATTGCTTGCACCAAGCGCGAAGCGCCGTGAGGTATTGGGCGAGTCGCATGGAGGGTGAGCTGCATCCTGCTAAGAACCGCCTCTGAGGCGGATTTGCATATGGACGACAGCTTCCAATGAATTGATTTAATTTCTGGCGTGGCCACTTCCAGAGACAGCAATGGGTATTACTATGTATCTGCCTCGCGGGTGCCTTACCATATACACACTACGTGATACGACCATTCTCCTTGTGCGGAGTTGAGGTTCTCAACCCTGCACAAATGATCTAACGAGACCGCCAGCCTTGGTGACCGCCAAAAACAAACAAACAAAAAAAAACGGTACCCTCGTGGTCTAGCTCAAGCAGTGAGAGGAGGCGTGTTTTACAGCGTAGACGCCAACCGACGCCAACCCAACCTACAAATATATAGCATATTTATGGGGGTGGGGGGGGTTGGTAAGGGGGAGAGATACTTGGAACTAGTGTGGCGCAATGCTTGCAAGTATATATACAAGGAAAAGAGAGAAACAAGTTGCAGCATCGGCGACGAAGAAAACCTGCACAAAACATCTACGTATCTACGATCTACTGTTTTTGCTGCCCTTGCTATTTTCCTTCTCCCTCAGATGCCTGTCTACCTTCTACATAACTCTTTAAAACCCCCAAGCTGCATCCAGGAGCATCTCGTACATTGGTTTTCCCTTCACGCTCTCTTTCTTAACTCCTTCAGGACAAACTACTTGGGATTAGTATGTGTGTGGCATTCTTTTTTTGTTTTCACCTGGATTTCGTTGATTTTCTGCTCCGCCGATTGCTTCTCTTCTTCTCTCTGCTCGGCGTGAGCCTGGTCCAAGGTGTCTACCTCTTGGTCGTACACGATCTAAACCAACGGCAGCGGCAGCAAGCGGCAGCGGTAGCGGTAGTGGTAGCGGTAGCGGCGGCAAAAGGTGGCGAACGAGCAGCAAAGCACGGAGTTGTAAAGCGAAGGTTTGCAGCAGATAAGACGGCGTGATACATGAGGGATGATACGTATATTTACTGGCCCATTTTTGGTCAGCGGCGGCAAGCGGGTAAGTAACAAAGCGCGGCCAGCGATGCGGGGGTTTTCGGCAGACAATAAAACGTCAGGAAAATGGGGGTTAAGAAACGGGCATAACGTAGAACGGATATGTATCTGGGGTTTGTTTTTTCACCGTTTTATCATGGGGGGTTAATAATGTTTCAACACCTTCTATTATGGTGGGGGGCATAGTAACCACTAGTAAATAGATAATTATATAGGTTTTTGGGTGTACCGTAGGCCCTGTTCACTATGGCCCCCCGAAATAGAACAGTATCGTACGTTCTCAGTTGATGATCTAGATCGCCTTTCAGGGCAGAAATATTCCTGATCTGTACGATCTGTATGATACGTATGATCTATACGAGTAGTTCATGGGTGCCGGGTGGGAGCCGTATAACCTGCGTGATTCTAGAACATGTTTTCCGGGGGTTGGATCTGTAACTGCAGGATACATACCCAGCACAGCATATCATGACGGCAGGTTAAAGATCTGTGTGTAGGTGATATATCTGTAGATCATCTATGTGTAGATGATATATCTGTAGATGATCTATCTGTAGATCATCTATCTGTAGATCATCTATCTGCCCCGATAAGTGTTAAAATACGTAAAAATACATATACCTGGTACTAGATATATAATATATCTTGGCACTGAAAATAATTACAGTGTACCAGATATGACACCGGTATACTTCGAAGCATATGACACACTCTGCTCCTCGCATACGTTCGTTTTAGACTGGATGAATACACGGGTGACTTATTCACAGGTGGTTTGCTGCTCGTTAGGACCTTCCAGCAACGGCGGTTACGTGTTGTAGAGGATTGCGTACACCTTCGCAGGCGTTATGAAGGATAATTCATAATTGGCTTGGCTTCCAGCATCGGTGGTTACATGCTGCATAGGATTGCGTGCACCTTCGCAGGCGTTATGAAGGGTAAATTGGCTTGGCTTTTGAGAGGCGGAAGCATCGAGGCCCCACTTCCCTGATTTCTGTCCTCAAATGCAACAAAACTATAAATAAACTCACCCAACCGCGGGGAGTGTACGTACTCATTAGCCGCATGCCATGCATGGTCGTAGTCGTATGACCCTAGAGACCCTCGCATCCCCTACAAATGCCGGGACGGAGCACGTCGGGTTTTCACCAACCAGGCAGGCATTGCTTGCTTGCACCAAGGGCGAAGCGAAACGTGAGGCGTAGGGCGGGCCGCATGAAGGGTGAAAATGCATCCTACTAAGAACCGCTTGTGAGGCGGACTCTCTCGCATGTGGGCGACAATCTCGAATGGTTGGTTTTTGTTCTGGTGTGGCCACTTCCTGAGAGAGCAAAATGGTTGTTTTCAACTGTTTCGTGGGCGGCTTACCGTATACACACACGCACTACGTGATACGAGAATTCCCACTGTGCGGAGTTAGTTAGGGTTCTCCACCCCGTACAAAATGATGTAACTCGACCGCCAGCCGTGGTGACCGCCAAAGGAAAACAAAAAAAGGTACCCTGGCCGTCCGGCTCACGCAGTGAGAGGCGTGTTTTACAGCGTCATCGCCAACCGACGCCAACCGTATGTATATAGGGGGGCGGAGGGGGGGTGTACTTCATATTCATGCATGGCAGTCATATGACCATAGACCCTCGCATCCCTACAATGCCGGGACGGAGCATGTCGGATTTTCACCGACCAGGCAGACATTGCTAGCACCAAGCGCGAAGCGCGTGGGGTGTTCGGCGAGTCGCATGAAAAAGGGTGAGAGCTCCCTACGGGGGGGGCGGTCATGCCATCCGAACTTATGGCGTACGAACAGTTGTTGTTGTAGTTGTTGTTGTTGTTGTTGTTGTAGCTGTTGCTGATATCGACATATTGGCTCTTTGTTAACTTATTTTTTTTTTCCATCCCGTTTATTATCTTCGCACTTCTGCCTTTTTTTCCTCTCCCTACGTACGGTAGTCGTAACTTAGATCCGGGGTCACATTGTGAATTGCCAAAAGCTAGCCCGTGGCCACAGATAGACAGGGGAGACAGCAGTTTCTCAGCTTTTGCCGCGTTACGTACACGTTTCAGACGTGCGCCGTTCTTCGCCTACGTGCGCCTATGTCTGGTTGCTCGTGTAGTCTCGTACCCTATCACTATGTTGCCTGCTGCATACCTGACTGCTACACATAAGACTGTGCGTTGGTTGGCTGTTATTTGGCTACGTACGCGTAACAGTTCGTAGTTATGTGCGGAGTTTCTGGCGTCTTTTGTATCTGACTGGATCGTTGTTTTTTTTTACTTTTCGACGTTGTGTGTGTGTTTTTTTAATGGCAAATACTACAAAAAAAAACAAAAAAAAACTGTGAAATCGCTTATTACTATATGCATGCCACCGAGCTAATACTTGCTACTGTATTGTAGCCGTCAGGCACACAGCCAGCTTCACTCACAGCGCTGCGTACCGATTGCTAGTTTTCAATGTTTCAGGCCCGTATATATGTCTCATGACATTTTTTTTTCATTTTTTTCCTTTTTTTTTTTTCACCTGCTGCATGTCGGATTGCTGGTTCATCTTCTGCTCGGCGACGCTGCTTATCACCAAGGTCTTGCCGGACATCTGCTCGCTGATGTTGGCGGGGAGCTCAACGTTCTTGATGATCACGGCCGTAATGTCCACGCCCTGCCCAGACAGCAGAGCCACAAAAAAGGTCCAAGCAAATACATAGAAAAAAAGGGGGGGGGGGGGGGGTGGGGGGAGGGAAGCAAGCAAGCAAGCAAGGTTCGACACATGAGGACAGACCACCACCCACTTCATGATTACAGAAAAAATCGCGGTGGAAAGCCTTTGGGGGCCCCCCCTCGGGGTATACATAGGGATGTATCATGTTTCCTTTGTAGACAAAAACTGTCTACGAGTACGTTCGGTTGTGTGACAATATGCGCGTCCCTTTGCAGGCAGGATCCGTTCACAATCGGACGTTCGAGACAATCGGGACAGATATTCGATTCCGATTTCATGATCTAGATATTTCGGGACAGAAATAGACTCCTGATCTTTACATTAGTACCCTGGCCAAACCTGATTCCGGGGCTGATATTTTCGGAAAGTTCAAACGGAGCTACTGCAGTATTCTGAAACAGAGCGGTGTGATGTACGCGGCACTATGTACGTAGCTCGTGCTGCTGCTGCCTTGTAGGAGCCGTCTAACCTGCAAGGGATCTGTGACCGCAGCGTGCTTCCTGGGTTGGGATCTGTACTTGTACAGATCCTCCACGACAAAAATATCAAGGCAGGTTATTATGATCTAGCCCATCATGCTGACGAGTTGTTGTTGTTGTTGTCTTCACATTAAAAACCGTGCCGGTCTCTCTATCAAGTACCTCCATCTATCCGTACGAATCCAACACTGGGACCCAGGTAATCTGCAAGATCTATGATGATAGCAACACCTTTCCTGGGGTTGGGCTTGTACTTGGATCTGAACGATGCAGATCCCGCACGAACATACTATCACGACAGATTAGGATCTACGTACACATTTTCCTTGGTCAGATCTTGTGCTATACAGATACTGCACGAAATATCTTTAACGGCAGGATATATAGGATCTAGATTTTCGACGCATGCCTTGTAAGAACTGGTCCCACGAATTTGGGGACAAACTACTTGGAATTAGTGTGCGGCATTTTTTCAGTTCTGAATGGGTTAAGGTAGATGTACACCATTTTTTTCCTGGGGGGGGGGGATCACTTGAGGAGCTCTATACTAATCGTAAGTCAAAAACTGATTTTGGAGGAAACGGAAAGTGCTAAATCCCATGGCCTTAAGTATAAAATGTTTTCTTTTTTTGTCATAAAATAAACAAGAATTATTAGATTCCGACGATTTTAACCCTTTTAGGACTGCAGTCCCGTTATGGGGACAAACCACTCTAATTCTAAGTAGTCTGTCCCCAAAACGGGACTCCAGTCCTAAAAGGGTTAAGGAGGGCTCTCCCGGTCATTTAGAAAACGTTTCAGCCAAAAAAAGGTATACTTTTTAGATGTCGTAGCACGCGCCATGATCTAGATGATCTATCTGCAGATGATCTACGTTGCCCGATGTGCCCGGCGTTCCGTGCACAATACTGACGAGCTTATATGGCGAGTTGCTCATTTACATACACAGCGGCTTAAAAATACGGCGTCATGCGATAACTTTTTGAGCTGGGTGGCAAATGGCGGAGATCCCACGTACGTACGTACGTACGTACGTCCTGGTGTAGAAAGCCGGAAGCGGGAGATCCTTACCGTCGGACCGAAAAAAATAGCTAAAACAACAAGGGTTTTTTGCTTGTTATGCCGTTCTATTCTAGACCAGTGCACACAGCGGTTGACAACAGGTGCATACAAACGTTTTAACCCATTCAGAACTGCAAAAAATAGCACACGCTAATTCCACACTAATTCCAAGTAGTTTGTGCCCCAATATGTGGGACCAGTTCTTAAGGGCTTAACACTCACCAGCTTGAGTTCCTAGCAAAAGGGACCCGCCCAACCCCTTCCCCCCCATCTGTAAATTCGTTTTGAAGGCTCCCGCCCCCCCCCCCCGTCCTTCTTAAAAGAGTGAAAGCTGCGTAGGAGTGTTGCTTTTTAAAACAACCTCCCCTCACAACGGGCTGTTGAATGGAATATACGGGTATGCATTTTGCAGCGACCCCCCTGTCCCCTCATAAACGGTTGGAAAACTACAGTTACATTGTTTTTAAGCGACTCCCTCCCTCTCCCCTCCCCTCCCCTCCCTACTCCCCCCCCCTGTGGTCATACGACTATGGCCATGCATGAAAATGAAGTACCCC
>MEHQ01001318.1:702067-719499 GCA_008828725.1 Saccharina japonica
GGGGGGGGGGGGGGGGGGGGGGGGGGGGGGGGGAGCCCAGCGATGCAAAATCGGTAAATTATGCTCGCAGCTTCGATGTGTTTAGCATTATTAATTTGCTTGCCGTGCGGCACATAATGAGAAACAGGAAATATGGTCCAAACTGAGTTTATTGTTCGAGAGAGGGTGCTTTCTACACTTAATTTATTAGTTTCCTTTACAATCGCAGCCTGGCTTTCTTATTAGTCTGTTTCTTGTTAGGTGTCCTCTGTACTACTGTATAGCGCTCGTTCCAATCGTTCCATCCACATACAAAATGTGCTGCAGTTGTGCGGGGGGTGATCGAGACCGCGCACCTGTTGTTTCCTGCACTAAGAAGTGTTTTGTTTTGTCGACGGTATGATATGTACATTCTGCTGTTGTGACCAACCGCAGTCTCAGTAGACGAGCGTCATGTCTTTACGAGTCTTTTAGGGAAAACTTTGCCCGACGATATAAACCAGACGCATTCGTGCATTTCCTTTCTTCCTATTAGGGTCGTTCTTATCGAGCGACTTTTTTCCAACATTTCCAAATATGTTTTTCGCGCAATTTTTAGGACTTCCATATTTTCCAAAAATAATTTCCTACAAATTTTGGAATGCGAAGCCTTCCAAATATTTTTCCCTCTGTAAAAATTCCATTTGTTGTATGTATCTTTCGAATTGCGTTGTATATTATCATGTTCTGTGGCATGGGAGGGAGAGCAGCTGGCTGACATGTCTACCGCATTATCAACTCTGCAACGCTCACATGTCTTTTGCCCATAAACGCATCTCCCCCCCTTCACTGTTTGGGTTATACTGTACGAATTCTCGGATGACTGAGACACCCAATGGTCCAACACCATTGTACTCCCGAGGCGAGAGTCCGATGGCATCTCGTTGCCGCGATGCGCATGTGCTTGATCATGATGTTGAGCTGCTGCTGTCAAACCTATTTCCCCGCATTTTGTTTGGGATTTCTCACAAGCAACAAAACTCGCTCGATCCGTTTCCAAACGCACAAGCTCCCTGCCCGCCAGTGTCGGGAATTGAGGAGACAAATAACAACTCCTATCTACACGTAGTACCATACCGATCAATGCGATGCCCGGTGTCGACGCTTCCGTGCTCACTGTCTGTGCCTCGTATGCAGCGCTTCGCCTCCGACATTTCAGTTGCCCTCGCTAATTCCCCGACTCGCCGCCCAGCGGTGAACTCGAGAAATCACGAATCACGAAAAACCTGGGCCAGCGAACGATCGCTGTCCAGTTGGAAGCAACAGCCCTGTCTGTTCGCGTGTTCTACCAGTCTACCAGCACCGTTCCGTGCGGTATCCACTTGGTATTCCCACAAACGCGATGAACCAGATAAAGCCCGATGTTGCAAGTGAGCTACGTAGTGTACGTGCTCAGCCAAAGATTATGAACCAGAACGCCAAATTCTCTCTATCTATGACAACAAATTGCAGATTATTCTTATATCGGTTCCCAATCACGAATAATCTTTTCCAATTTCCAAATAAATCCTGCTTTTTCTTGATTTTCCTGTTTTTTTTAAATTTATTTATTTGGAATTTTTGGAAGAAAGTTGCTCGATAAGAACGACCCTTATACTACGAGTATACGCCCCGCGGGTACAGCAGTAGTATTGCCCTGTCGACGATGACAACCGCAGTCTCAATCTCAATTCGTACGTATGATAGACGAGCGTCGTCGTGTCTATGTTGTAGGAGAGCAACGCCCGACGGTCGCGATATTGGTGGCACAGGGTTGAGGCTACTACCGTATTAATACTGTAGTATATACCTGGTATACCCGTACCAGTTGCACGTCTCTAGGTACAATAGGGGTCCCCCAATAAGTCGGTCTGAGTAAGGCGGTATCCCGATATAAGGCGGTCAAAATCGCTTGGCACTATTATCAGTAGGGAATTGCACTCATAACCTGGAATGAACAAGGCGGCTTCCCTCTATAAGGCAGTCATATTGCTCTAAAGGCACACCACCGCCTTACTGGGGGACCTCTACTGCTGTACCTCTAACCTCTTCGTACGTACATATGATCTGTGGTACGAACTCGACAGTCAGTACACTCACTCGTATACTCGTATTGCAGCAAGTTTGGTCACGAACTATATTTCGGGGGACCATAGTAAAAACAGGGCCTACGGTACAGACACACAAACCTATATATACCGGCTGTGGCGCGTCTCGACGAGGAGTTTCCGCTGGGTGTGGTGAATCTTACCTTCTGAACGGGAGGGGTCGAGGGAGAATCTGAGCTACAGACAGGCCAAGACAGATGTTGCTTTGGGGTGGGTTTGGGACTGTCCCAGCGGGGGTTCAAGGAAGTTTTTGCGGAGGCCGTTCTCTCGCCGGGGTCGCCGAGGGCCGACGCGGGGGGCGACCGTTTACTGTACGAGCAGGTCCCCTGTAATAATATTAATAGTGTTGTTGTGCGTACACACCAGTCTAATACGCGTAGGTTGTCTATTTATTGTCGAGTGATATACTTCGAAGTAATACGTTCCTTACGCACGTACGAGTACGAGTAGTCGTACTGCTGTATGATGGCCGTGGAAATCGTGAATCTGGTTGGTGCGAGTGTATGTGCCAGTCACGTACGTAGTATAAGCGACCCCTCGCGATACGGAACGTGTATGATATTAATAGTGAGAGCTGCGAATTGTGCTGTTTTTTTTTACTGCGTGTCAAAATCGCCTCCCCACACAGAGGTTGGCACCACCTTGGCGATCGAAAGAACGGTGGCCGTGTCCAAACGTCGATCTCTCGTCACTCGTGGCTGCTCGTGACAAAGCTTGTATGCACACTACATTTTAGCTTTACGAGGAACATACCAGGTACGAGTACTCGTACAGGATACGACGATGTGTACGTACAGTACGTATGATATGCACTCAGGTATATCATGTTCGTACGAAAAAAAATGTCGCCGGATGCTTACCTTCGACTCGGGCGGCAAATGAGCAGTCCCTTGTCTTCGCCGAATGCATTCGTGGCATCCGCGACAGATTCAATGTCCGCCGATGTCAGATGCCTCGCCATGGCTTACCCTGGGGTATCCAGGGGTCTGGGGTGTCCTGGTGTGTGCAACACTAACTTGGATCGACGCTGGGTAACCGCGAGCTTGTGCCTACAAGACTACAGTAGTACGAGTAGGGTGTTGTCGGGAGTCGGGTCGTCGTCGGGTCTGATTTTTCTGGACGAGAAAAAAAGAGGAGCGGGGATTGAAACCGCCGGAAAGGCCGTTAAAGAACGCTTCGTGTTAACATTGAACTCCCCCATTATTTTCGCTCAGCGCGGCCAGCTGGGCACACAGCAGCAGCAGCAGCACCAGCAGCAGCACCAGCGCCTAGTCAAATAATCTACGAAGCACCCCGATGCTTTCTCCTTCACCAGTTCCCAGGGCGAGGGAGTCCCTGTGCACCAGCGGTGAATTTCTGGACGTTGATATTCCGTTTAGATCAGTAGATGGACGGAGATCAGGGATCTACAGCACATTATTTGGTACTTGACTTTTTCATGGCATGGCATGATATTGCCCTACGTATGGCATTAACAATGGCATGTCATGGCCTGCCATGTGGTGCATTGAATCATGGCGCACCATGACGGCCCATAACATTGCCATAGGGCATTACCATATCATTGCCATGGCATTGCCCTCGCAAAAAGTCATGGCAACACGCCATGACAAGGCTGTAACATGACACCGGCATGATTGGATACAAGATCTACATGATTATTTGATTTTTTTCATGGCATCGCCATGGGCCACCATGGCATCGCCATGGGCCCCCATGACACGTCATGGCATTGCCATAAACCCTCGTGACACTTCATGGCATTGCCATAAACCTCCATGGCACGCCATGGGCATTGCCGTGACTCTCCATGGCACGCCGTGGCATTGCCATGAACCTTCATGTACGCCATGCCAATGCCATGAACCTTCATGGTACGCCATGCCAATGCCATGAACTGCGTGGGTTACCGTGGCATTGCCCTGGACCGTCATGACATCGCCATGCTGTGTCATGGCACTTCCATGGCAACCCATATGGCATTGCCATGGACTGTCATGGCAATGCCACATGCGCATGTCATATAATTGCCGACGGGTGCTACGATAGAGAGGTGCAGCCAAGGGCGGGTGAAAAAAAGGACCCGAGACCCCCACTCACATTTTTGCATTTGGGCGGGTGGGGGCGGGTGGGGTGGTATTTGTTTAGTTCGTATACTTAATCCTATATATCATATGAATTTTCCTGTTACCATACTAACATCCTTATATAAGCGCAATGACTTTTCCAGTTCATATACTAAAATCCTATATAACGCAATGACTCAACTTGACTCAACACAAGTACTTGTTTTAGAATGGGCACTTGTCAGCCACTGCGCCTAAAAGTAGCAGAGGTCGGACACTGAAAAGAGAAGCGGACGTGGGAAGGAAACGAATAAGTTGGGGCAAGCCGAGGCGGGGAAGGGGGGCAGTTTGCGACAAACCACAAACCCATGTTCCGTCTCTGTACCGCAGTGCCCATTGCAACCGGCGCACAGATGTGTGCGTTGAGGGGAGGGTAGCGAATGATCTGCGTAGTAGTTAGTCTATGTTTTGTTCTGGCTTCTCACTTCAATAGTAGCGGTGGATTCCGGAGGCCGAGAACGCTAAGAACAGTTTTGATTCAGAAATGAACTCGTGGCGTTCGTTCTTTTGTCAAGCACGCGAGATCCTTTAAAGGAACTACAGTAGTTCGCTCAAGTTGGCACGCGCAAATTTGCGCCGAGTTCATTATGCACCTCGCGGGCTGCAACGGACAAAGTGTTCCAATGCCTTGACTCATCCAACTCATCCGATTTTTCAGCACTTCGTTTGTTCGCCCTCCCTCCGACTATTATTGCAGATAAATTAAACCAAACACCACTTTCAACACTGCTCACCATCCAAATTATTCATGAAACACACAAACAACACACGTAGGGCTCGTGCGCATTGTTTCGACAACATTTTGCTGAGCAGCTGACGCCCAAAGGCTGACAAATAGGATGTTTAGTTTGAGCGAAAAATAAATGAAAAAAAGGTGTGTTGGGGGGGGGGTCTCGGGTCCTTTTTTTCACCCGCCCTTGGTGCAGCAGCTCCTTATTTTTTCTGAAGCTCTCCACTTGAAGAAGAGCTTCAGCTTCATGCCTCGCCCAAACAAAGGTTTTGGAGGACAATACTTGTGCTACTCTATAAGCAATCGCACGGGTTAAGTGAAATCTACCATGGCATTGTCAGGCACTGCCCCATGGCGGTCGCCCGGGTAGACTAACTAGTGGTCAGCTTCGAATATTACTAGCATTGGTACCCGAGTTCAAATCCCACCGTGGTGAGAGATTTTTGGCGGAATTTTTTTCCGAATGGTCAGCCTCCTTAACCCAAATTCGTCGGACTTTTTTCTTGTACGTACTGCAATAGTGTTTATTGTATACTTGGGCCATGGAATGTTTCGTAGGGTAGCACTTTTATTTTCCTCCGAAACCTGTTTGGCGGCGGAGTATGGAGCTCCTCAAGTTAGGAGCTCAGAAAAATCAGGGTGCACCTCTATCGGAGCATGCGTCAATATTGAAACATAAGGAATGAAAGTCCGACTAGTTTGGGTTAAGGAGCTCGATCAGTCAGAAAACGTTTCACCGAATAAGTGCCACCTCTATCGTACGTAGCACGCGTCTGCCGTGGGTTGCTGTAGGCATTGCCATGGACCGTTCCGTGGGGCACATTGGAATTGCCATGAGCCTAGTATGTGGCACATTGGATTTGCCATGAGCCTACGTATTCCGTGGCAATGCCATTTTTTTTTTGTCCATCCCATTTATTATCTTCGCCCTTCTTTTCTCTCTCCCTCTTTAGTCGTAACTCAGATCCGGGGTCTCTAGGTAAGCTCTCCTCCCCCCTTCCCACTACGGTATATACGTGCCTTGCATTTTTATCGCGAGAATATTTCAGCACTTTCTTCCCTCGTCGACTTGCGTCGGGGTCCGCCTGCCCACGCCACGAAGGCGCTCTCAGCAATTGTTTCCTTTAGATTTTTTCAAAGAAAATAAAAATCTCTCACCACGGTGGGATTTGAACTCGGGTACCAATGCTAGTAATATTCGAAGCTGACCACTAGTCTACCCGGGCGACCGCCATGGGGCAGTACCTGACAATTCCATGGTATATTTCATGGCATGTCACCAAAAAACGTGGCGTGAAACACCATGGCACGCCATGACAATGCCATGGCACGCCCATGGCATTGCCATGAAGCACCATGACAGTTCGTGGGACGACAGGGAGTGCCATGGCACGTCATGATATGCCACGGCAATGTCATGGCATACCATGACGCACCGTAGTGGCAAATACCATGACGCGCCCTGAAAAAGCCAAATAATGCATCACACTCAATTGATACATCACCCAATTTATGCTGGAACCGGAGCTGGCGGACGGCTTTGACGAGAAGAGTCAACCTCATGTGTTCTGTTTGCATTCGACAAACGTCTGCGAGATGTCGTCCGGGACGACTGCACTTACTTCATATCGCGGCTGGATCTCATCGCGAAGGAGAGGCCAAAACCGCAAAACTGCCCGGCCGTTACTACTCCCACCGGCGCACCCGCGCTTGAGAATTCGTCGGTCAACTTCCTCTGTGATGACACCGCTCAACAGAAGGGTTCGCGTGGGCAAGAGGATAGTGTCTCTGCCGTCGGCGCGGGCTTCGCCGGGCGAACGTTCGAACGAAAAGGCCGCTTGTAGCCCCCCCCATGGGGGACGTCTCTCCTTCTGCGGCCATATTTCACCTCGCTTTTATGTGTTTCGATCGTACCAGCATTGGCGGTTACATGCGGCAGAGGATGTCATACACCTTCGCAGGCGTTGTGAAGGGAAGTAGATTTTTGGGGGGTGGGGGCATCGAGGCTCCTCTCTCCATCGTTGTATCGCCTAATACAACGAACATCAATAGCCCATCTGTTCACCGGGCGGTCCGGCGATCCGGACTTGAGGCTTTTACGGGCACGCTTCCCAACAGGCGGGATTCTTGCTTCGTCGAAACAACGAGTAAACCCGCCCCCATCAAGTCGAACCGGATCAATCAGCGGACAAGATTCAGGCGTGCCCAACACCCCCGAAGGCTCGACTAGGCGCCACTGACGCCAACTTTCTGGGTCACTCCATTTCCCCAGCGGGTCTACGCCCGAATGCGGAAAAAGTGTCGGCTTTGACCAAAATGCCGATGCCCAAGGACGTGAGGCAGGTCCGCGCACTGATGGGTGGTATCAACTATTATCGCAAATTTTTGCCCGACTTGTCTAAGCGATTAGGTCCGATCAACTCGCTTCTGCGTAAGGGAGTCAAGTTTTTGTTCACGCCCGCCATGGGAAAAATGGTGCCACCAGCGTACCAAACAGCGAGGTCGGCCATGCTATAATTTGCGCGACGACCTCAATCGCCTGTGGCCTTCTACGCCAACACCACGAATGATGACGGTTGGTTGCAGCCCACTAGGCAACCCATCGTAATCGCCCAAGACGAGCACCACGAACGCAGGCGCTACCGGGACACCGTAGCACATGCCTGGTTTAAATCGAACGATATCCTGGTGGTGCTACAGTCGCTCCTGTGGCGAACAAGTTCGGCTACAACAGATATATACCAGGGCATCCATAACACATGCCGGCGTCTCTGGAGTACGTCCACCAGCACCCACCAAACCATCGTTAGGAGGGGGGGGGGGGGGGGGGGGTGTACTTCATTTTCATGCATGCGGGGGTCGGGGGGTCGGGGGGGGGGGGGGGGGGGGGGGGGGGGGGGGGGGGGGGGGGGGGGGGGGGGGGGGGGCTCATGTCGTGCACGGCCGTAGTCTTATGACATAGACCCTCGCATCCCTACAATGCCGGGACGGAGCCGTTGGGTTTCACCAACCAGGCAGACATTGCTTGCCCCAAGCGCGAAGCGCCGTGAGGTATTGGGCGAGTCGCATGGAGGTGAGCTGCATCCTGCTAAGAACCGCCTCTGAGGCGGACTTGCATATGGACGACACTTCAATGAGTTAATTTAATTTCTGGTGTGGCCACTTCCGGAGACAGCAATGGGTTTTACTATGTAACTGCCTCGCGGACGCCTTACCATATAACACTACGTGATACGACCATCCCCTTGTGCGGAACAAAGGTTCTCACCCCGCACAAATGATCTACTCGACCGCCAGCTTTGGTGACCGCCAAAAAAAATAACAAAAAAAACCGGCACCCTGGTTGTCTAGCTCCACGCAGCGAGTGGCGTGTTTTACAGCGCGTTGCCAACCGACGCCAACCCAACCTATAAATATATCATATATTTATATACAGGGAGGGGAGGGGGGTTTTATTGTTTGCGCCTTCAAGAGTCTCGATAGTACGGGCGACCAAGTTACAATAGATGAGAAATCAGCGAGCACCTTGCTCGTGTGCCCATCATTTTCCATGTATTTTGTTTTGTTTTGTTTTTTTGTTGTTGTTGTTGTTGTTGTGTGTCGCCCCGATGACATATATATACACGATTTGCGTACGGCAGACCCGTCAACAAAGAAGCAGAAGCACCTTACCAGCATAATCTGGGCCGCAGAGAACTTGAACTATTTCGCGGTACCCCCCCCCCCAACCTTGAGCATGGGCCATTACGGGGTGGGCTAATGTAGTAAATAGGACCTACGGTACCCGCAAAAACCTACATATTCACCTGTTTTTACTAACAATATATGGTTTTTTTTACTATGGTCCTCCGTAATACTATACCTGGTATATATATACATAGGAATTAGTGTAGCGCTCGTTGCTGGGCACGATTTCTCAGTCCCCAACTTTTTTCTTACGCCAAGCAGCGTCTTCCGAGACGTGAGCCTGCTGGTGCTTGTATTCTGTTCTTTATTTATTTATTTTATTTATTCATGTATTTATTTTTTATTAGCTTTTTGCCTAGATGAGCTTCAACGTTGATCACTCAAAAGCATCCCCCCCCCCCCCTCGAAAGAAGAAACCATATGTATGTATGTATGTATGTATCGTGTTAGCTTTGGCCCTCCGATTCCGCACTCAAACGCGGGTATACACGAGTAGGCGAACCGAACTAACTGCTTGTCGCCACCCGAGAGGCAGCAAGACCCCCCCCCCCCCCCCCGCCCCACCCGTCCCGCTACCGCCTCCGTTGTCCCTGCCTGCCTGCCTGCCTGCCTGCCTGCCTGCCTGCCTGCTTTTGCCTGCCTGCCTGTCAGTCAGCTTACCCAGGCTACGGTATGGACTTAGGAGCAAAAATCAAGCCGCCAGTTGCAAGAAAAGTGAGACTAGTTCTAACTGGGACGCTAAGAAAAATGGAATAACAAACTATGGTCAGCAGCGGGAGCTACGCCGAATCTTACCAGAGAGCACCGGTATATGTAATAGCCCACACTACCGTTTCAACTATATACACGGCTGGCTGTACCTCCTCCATACTGTACATATTTCATGATGATGTGTACCTTTCCCATACTGTGTACCTTTTTCATACTGTGTACCTCTTCCATACTGAACTTCTTCTATATATCGAACCTCTTGCATACCGTTCCCTCTTCCACGCTACTGTGCCACTTCCGTACTCTATCTCTTCCATATGCCGGTCGCCCCGGGGGTCTAACAGGTATCCACGAAGCCAGTTAGGTTGGAAGTCGAGGGTTCGAGTCTCTTCGTATGGAGATTTTTATTCTCAAAAGAAACTAACAACTGTCGAGAGCACATCTTAAAGCGTGGGTAAGCACAGTTCCACGAGATTTGACGAGGGAAGAAAGTGCTGAAATATTCTCGCGATAAAAATGCAAGGGCAAGAACCGTACGTTGTGGGGGACGAGGGAGAAGAGCCCGCTTTGTGACCCCGGATCTGAGTCACGACTACCTGGTAGGAAGGAGAGAGAAAGGAAGGGCAAACATAATAAATGAGATGGACAAAAAACAAAACAAAATGTACTGCTGTGTACCTTTTCCATACTGTGTACCTCTTCCGTACTGCTGCACCTCTTCAATGGTGTACCCCTTCCATGATGCACATCTTACTTACATACTGGTGTACCTTTTCCATGCCGTACCTCTTCTTGAGCCCCGCTTAGCTGCTGCTCCAGACCAGGGGCTCCGACTTGTTGAACGAAATTGCGCACCAGAACCGGGTTTTCTTGCTGCAGCAGTAAAACGTTATCAGGGAGGGGAGGGGGGCGATTCGGATTGATGATGCATGGATGGATGAATGGATGGATGGATGGATGAATGGATGGATGGATGGATGGATGGATGGATGGACGGATGGATGGACGGATGGATGGATGGATGGATGGATGGATGGATGGATGGATGGATGGATGCATGCATGGATGGATAGATGGATGGATGGACAGATCGTTGAATCGGTGGATAGATGGATGGGTATCTGAAATAGTAAGTCATGAAGTTGAGACAAGAACATACCATACACACGGACGAAACAAATAGAAAAGTTTCACTACTAGTAGTAGTAATAACCGGCGCTGGTGGATATGTGTAAAACTGTCGTCAACTCTACTGTGTGCGCTGGTTTGTTTTTGTGATACGTTTGGTTTGTCGTGATTGATCAAAAACACGAAGAACAAAAATAAACACGGAGATTTTCGGGTGGGGCGGCGCGGACCTCGGCTTCCGTCTGGCTTCAGGTATTCTATATACGCGTAGGAGGGGGTCTCTGGCTTCAACTAGCTGAAAAAAAGTATGGCCTGCCCTTAATGAGGCATGCCCTTTATGAGGCATGCCCTAAATAAGGCATGCCCTTAATAAGACATGCCCTCAATAAGGTACGCCTTCAATAAGGCATGCCCTCAATAAGGCACGCCTTCAATAAGGCAGGCCCTCGATAAGGCATAAGACATGCCCTCAATAAAGCATGACCTCCATAAGGAAGGCCCTCAATAAGGCATGTCCCCATTAAGGCATGCCCTCAATAAGGCATGCCCTTAATAAGGCATGCCTTCAATGAGGCATGCCCTCAATAAGGCATAAGGCATGCCCTCAATAAGGCATAAGGCATGCCCTCAATAAGGCATAAGGCATGCCCTCAATAAGGCATAAGGCATGCCCTCAATAAGACCTAATATATGCCCTCAATAAGGCATGCCCTATCTTTTAGTAGGCGGCCCCGCCGTGTAAAAATTGAAATTTCGCTTCGCTCGAAAAACTACAGCATCTATCTACCGATATAGTCTAGACCTGGTACGAGTATTTCACGGGGGAACACAATCATCAGAACCATAAACATAAGGGGGATACTTGGCTTTTTTGGGTCTATCGTGGATTCTGGTTACTCTTTTACTACATTAACCCACCCGGTGATACTTACGAATAGGGATGGGTGGAGCAAAGGGAAGCAGGCGGGGCGGGTCAGCCTTAACCCGGGAAGTTGGGTGCATAATAATTGAGTTGCAATAGACGATATACAATACATACCCCGGCTCCCGTTTGGACAGTTCACCAAGGCCTACGATACAACGCCATCTTTTAATTCAATCCACACTATTTCGATTCGTTAATTAGTTTTCACCTTCGAAGGACACGATACATAATACGTGCTTAAGTTTCCTGGTTTTGGGTTTCCCTCATTTTTTTTTTTTTTTTTTTTTTCCATTTTTATCGGGGACGTTTTACGAGTGATCAACGTTGATGGGTTATATGCCGCACACATTGTAGGACGAGAACACATAATAATAATTAGTAGTATCTTTGCCATCCGACAATGTGCAGCATGATCTTCAGCTTTGATCACTCATAAAATTCCCAAAAGCAGAATAATGATGAAGCACGAGTGAGCGTCGTCCTTTCAGACCTACAGACTACAGCAGGTTCGGTGAACCGTCGGTAAGGAGTCAGTAGAGTCATTTCACCAAGGGGGGGGACTACGAACAACATTGATTGGTGATTGGTCTATTTTCGTCCCCTCCAAGCATTCAGGTCTGATTGGTAGTATCTCCCATGTCTTAAAAGTAATATATACATAGGATTCTACTACTTATTTGATACTGCAGATTCACTTTTTATGTGGATGGAGGGTGTGACCATTGTGCAACGAGCGATATGTACGTATTTATACGCATTTTCAGACGGCAAATGAAATGGAATACTTATATAAAGTAACCCCTTAAGAAACGGTCCCACGTTTTTGGGGACAAACTACTTGGAATTAATGTGGGATACTTTTTTTTCAGTTCTGAATGGGTCAAGGCGCTACCCAATGTCAAGATAGAGGTACGTACGTACGTACTGCTAGTAGTACTTTTTGGTCTAAAATCGCCGAATTTTTTCTTGTGTATCTCAATGACGGGCGCTAACGTTTTTCTCCCTTATAACCCAAAATCATCAGAATGTTCTTTTCTTGTTTAGCAAATCTGATTGTTTTGTTTTTCGTATGCCAAGGGCCAATGAGATTTGTTCATTCAATCTGGTTGCACTCTAATTTTTTTTTTGTTTTTTCGTCGAAAAATAGTTTTTTGGGTGGGACATTGACTTAAGAACTGGTCCCGCGTATTTCGGGGAAAACTACTTGGAATTAGTGTGGAATACGTTTTTCAGTCCTGAATGGATTAATAAGGGAGGAACCTCAGAAATAAAAATGGTGTTTTTTTTGCCTCAGCATGCGTGGTGTGTGTGTGTGTGTGTTTTTCCATCCATCCCATCTATTAGCTTCGCCGTTCTTTTGTCTCTCCCTCTTTAGTCGTAACTCAGACCCGGGGTCACTAAATAGTTTCTTCTCTCTTCTCCCTACCTCTCCCACTACGAAGGTTCGCGTGCCTTGCTTTTGTTTCGCGAGAAGACTTTATGATAGCACGTTTCTTCCTTCGTCGACTTGCGTCGACTTGCACCTATCCGCGCTGCTAGGCGCTACTTACTCAGTAATATATTCCGTTTTTTTTGTTCGTTTTTGTTTTTTGTCTTGCATATCATACCTGGTAGTGTTATCTGCAAGCGCCATTTCATGAATAGTAGTACGTATAGTCGTCCGTGATGGTGGTGTGCTTGGAAGGCCGGTAATTACCTCATTTACAGATAATTGGTCCGTTTTCGTATAAGTTGGATGGCATTCGTATTCGGGATATTTATAAGATCGAAAGGGGCTCGAACCCCCCTTCCGGGACCCGATGTCATCACGGCTCTGGGATAACAATAAAAGCTGCTTCTCTTCTACGCTTGATTCTACGTGAAAGTGGGTAGTAACACCAAGGATGCTTCATAGACAAAACTTGCAAGGGGATGACCTCATACTCTGTGTCTCACCCAGTCCTATATACCACACGTCGTCCTTCTTGCTCGTGAGGCTCACCTTCGACGCATCGCCCATGATTCGGAACACGATGGCGACGTCGATCGTCACCGAAACGTTGTCCCTCGTCTTGCATCCCTTCACGGGCATGTCGAAAACCACGCTCTGCTGGGTCACGAGGTTGGACACCTTGAGCCAAGGCGGGCCCACGTGAAAGCCTGGCGGCCAGACTTCCTGCCAGCACGAGCGAACACGTATATATACATCAAATGTGGGGGTATTACCTGCTGAGCTCGTATAGGGGTAGAAGATCGATCGATTATCCAGCCCAGGGTAATCTTTATAACACTCTCCCCCATTCTGAACGGCGGGATATTTGGGATGGCGGTACCGTATACGGCCGTACGTTGACCTACCCACTTCGTTTCAATACTTGGGGAACCAGGGAGACGTGTTTTTTAGGGACGCACGCGCAAGCGTTTCTATAAAAGAAACGTTCGAAATGAGATTCGAACCCGCGTCCTGCCGACGACGAAAAATGTAAGGGTATTACCTGCTGAGCTATAGGGGTAAAAGATCGATCGATTACCCAGCCCAGAACAGCCGATTTTCCTATTAAATAATTGAGAATTGCCTTTCCGATGAGAATGAAAATCGAAAATATTGGTTTTTGATTTGTAAGAGATGTACTTCCCTTACATTATTTTTTTTCACTGTAAACTATTGTCAGTTGTGACACCCGTCGATGACAAAAAAACGAAATCGGCATCGGCAGTCTCAAGATATCGAGGATCCCAGAAAATCTGTATTTATGGGCGAGGGACCTCGCTCATAAATGCAAATTCCCTTAAATCCTTGATTTTTCGAGCCTGTCAAGGCCGATTCCAATTTTTTTTTCGTGGATCGATACCTACCATCGAGGAACACATTTTCTAGGTCAAATTTTGATCGTGAGCCGAGTACAACTCTTAAACAATAACAAAGTATTAGAATCGATTTTCATTCTCATCGGAAAGGCAATTCTCAATTAGGAAAATCGGCTGTTCCAGGGTAATCCTTATAACAATATGAATGCAGCAGCAGGAAAGTTGATAATATAACGACTGCGAAAAAATCGTCCCCTTCTTTATGCTTGTATGTATGTGTACTCTGGGTACAGTGTCGTAGCGTATATTTTTGTATAGGACCACGGATAAGAAATATCCTTATACGGCTGATAAGAATAAGAACATAAGGCTCACTTGTTGTTTTTTTTCTTTTTTTTTTGGGGGGGGGGCGCTAAGAAACTTGGACTAAGAAAATGTGCTCAGTCGCGAGCGCTACGTACACTAAATCCGACCGTATCAGGTACCACCCTGTACCGAAATGTAAGGAAGCTTTGTATTGAATATTAATATGCAAACGGGCCTTAAATCCCGGGACATGGTCATATACAATAGCCTACCAGGTACAGTCCAGGACACCTAATAAGAAACAGGAAATCTGGTCCAGGCTGGATTTCTTATTTGAGACAGGGTGCTTTCTACACCGATTTCAAGATAACGACTCCCGAGTTTCTTATTTTCCTCCAAATCTCAGTCTGGATTTCTTATGAACCTGTTTCTGATTAGGTGTCCTGTACTGTATGCGCCAAGGTTGTACAAGGATGACATCACCCTGAGGTTCTAGGGCTTGCTCATACTTTTACGGGGTACCATAGTAAACACTAGTAAATAGGATAGGACCAAACCTTGTCAGAAAACATAGGTAAATACATAGGTTTTTGTTTGTACCACGGGTTCCTGTTCACTACGTATGGTTCCCCGTAGTGTGTGTGTTTTTTGTGTGCGGGGTGTATACTGTATCGGCACACCGTCGTCAAAGTGGTAGCATACGTTTGCGCTGGTAGAATTGGTAGTGGTCGATACGAACGATAGCACCTAATATGCATGTACATGGAAACCCGGCGGATGTCCGCCACGGGTGTGTGTGTGTGCCGAATTTTTCTCAGAAACCGAATATGCGTCACGTTCACGATGGCTCGTACAGCGCTACATATGGACGGAAGGGTTGTTCTCGCAGTGCACCTATTATATCTATGCAGCATGGGCTCGACAGCGACAACGACAACAACAACAACAACAACAACAACAACAACAACAACAACAACAACAACAACAACAACAACAACAACAATAAAACCAAGATTTGAGCAAAGAAGGCAGGACACCTATTCCGGGGGGGGGGGTTAGTACAACAGGCAAATATGGTTAGTACAACAGGTAAATAAATACCTGGTAGGTTTTTGTCTGTACCGCCGTAGGTCCTATTTACTAGCATTTATTATGGTCCCCTGTATTAGTTGTGTCTCAACCTTAAGGCAGCCTCTGTGAACGTATAGTCTGTTAAAATAAATGCCCGTATAATTTATTTTTGTAGCACCATTGCTCAATCCCGAATTCTTCGTAGCGTCCCCCAAAGTGTGATCCTGAACTTCTTCTTCTTCTTCTTGTTAGTTTTTTTTTTTTTTTATGTGAGCCTGGAATTGTTCTTGTTGGGTTATTATTTCTTATTCGTCGACCTACATGACCCTTCGTTGTCGTCGCTGTTGGTTGTTTGTGTATCCAGTCCCGTTTTATTACTACTGTAGTCCCAACTCAGATTCAGGGTCACATAGCAGGACCTCTCTCCCCTCCTACTGGTGCTACAGTAGCAATGTCTGCCTGGTCAGTGGAAACTCGACATGTTCCGTTCCGACATTATAGGGATGCGAGGGTCTATAGTCACACGACTACGGCCATGCATGAATTCGAGTACCCCCCCCACACACACACATACACACTACGTACGGTCCGTACCTTGCATTTTTTTTATCGCGAGAAAAGACTTCAGCCCTCTTTCTTCCCCCATCGACTATTAATAGCGTCGAATTTTACCACTGCATGATATATATATATACGTACCCTAGGCGCAACTTTTGGACTCACGCTGCCATTGTGGTTCATGTCGGCGCCGTGTTTCGTGACGAGCGCGTAGTACCCCTGGGGGATGGTGAAGAACGGTTTCCAGGAGCTTGTTGGTGTGCGGTCCGAGTAGAGATCATCGGAGGGCAGAGTCGGGACAAGGAAGGTGCCGCCAGAAGCAGGTAGTAGCGAGAAAGAGAGACGGGAGACGGGTGTACAGTATATAGCAGCAGTGAGTGAGCGTTTCGTTTTTTTTTACAAAGTAGTTTCCTATGAAGCTATAATACGTACATACGATAAAGCACATTTTTGGTAAAATGATTAAAAAAATACGTCAGCTGTGAGTTGGTTGGACCGATTGAGGTGGATTGATGCTCAAGTATTGCAAGCTGCTTGCTTGACACGCGAAACGGAAATGCAGGTCGATGTTGTCGTTTTGTCTTACTCCGGCTCCCTCCCGGCAGCACGAGCCAGACCATGCAGATCACGCACTTGTCTGTCCCCAACGAGATTATGTATAGATCGTGAGTGGGGATCTGATATGATCTGTTCGATTTGGGGACAAACAATTCCCGATCGGTTGGGACTTGACTTGCCGGGAGATGAACTGTGATTCCAGCGACACCCGCTGATCCCACACCACACAAACCAAATTGACCAGAAAGTAAATCAATTCATTTTGGAAGGTTAGTCGATCAAGGTAGCATAATCGATCAAGTCGTGCAAGGGGTTGTCGCGGTTACGAGGTGCAGTTGCAGAACACTCCGGAGGTTGCCATGAGGCGAGAGAGAAGATGTTGTCCAAGGTTTATATTAGGAACCACCGTCAAAAGGAAGAACTGAACGGAAGGGGCTTCACCCCTCCGTTTGCAGATGTTAGCCTTACCAAAACCTACCCGGGGAAACCAAAATCCCGCCGCATATTCCAGTTACACAAAACACACGTACGCACTCGCACGATCAGACACATCAGACATGGGTGCGTCTTATGACGAACGTATAGCCAACGGTTGTGACCAACAAAGGTGTCATCCATTGCAAGTCCGCATCCCAAGTTGATATTACAGTAGTAGTAGTAGTAGTAGTAGTAGTAGTAGTAGTAGTAGTAGTAGTAGTAGTAGTAGTAGTAGTAGTAGTAGTAGTAGTAGTAGTAGTAGT
>MEHQ01001318.1:720213-747204 GCA_008828725.1 Saccharina japonica
CTCATTTGTTGCTTGCCTTAGTCATTTGACCATTGACCACGCATCCCTTTCGAGACAGAGCAGGGGGGGGGGGCTAAGGACAAGGTTAATGGTACAAACTTTCGTCACCTCCCGTGCATTGGCAGCACAAAACGTTCACTCGACTTGCGTCCAATCAATGGTGCCGAGACGCGCTTTTTCAGGGTTAACTGTTGACGTCTCCCGCGAGTACCTTGTTCAAAAGCTACTATGAGTACGACGTACGAGTACTGTCTGTATGATATGACTAACCGCAGTCTCAATAGATGAGCGATTCTGAATGAAGAATGCCCTGCACATTGTCGGAAGGCAAATAATATAATAATAGATGAGCGTCAACAGCATTGTCTTTCGGGGGGGAGGGGGGGGGGGGAGCCCAGCGATGCAAAATCGGTAAATTATGCTCGCAGCTTCGATGTGTTTAGCATTATTAATTTGCTTGCCGTGCGGCACATAATGAGAAACAGGAAATATGGTCCAAACTGAGTTTATTGTTCGAGAGAGGGTGCTTTCTACACTTAATTTATTAGTTTCCTTTACAATCGCAGCCTGGCTTTCTTATTAGTCTGTTTCTTGTTAGGTGTCCTCTGTACTACTGTATAGCGCTCGTTCCAATCGTTCCATCCACATACAAAATGTGCTGCAGTTGTGCGGGGGGTGATCGAGACCGCGCACCTGTTGTTTCCTGCACTAAGAAGTGTTTGTTTTGTCGACGGTATGATATGTACATTCTGCTGTTGTGACCAACCGCAGTCTCAGTAGACGAGCGTCATGTCTTTACGAGTCTTTTAGGGAAAACTTTGCCCGACGATATAAACCAGACGCATTCGTGCATTTCCTTTCTTCCTATTAGGGTCGTTCTTATCGAGCGACTTTTTTCCAACATTTCCAAATATTTTTTTCGCGCAATTTTTAGGACTTCCATATTTTCCAAAAATAATTTCCTACAAATTTTGGAATGCGAAGCCTTCCAAATATTTTTCCCTCTGTAAAAATTCCATTTGTTGTATGTATCTTTCGAATTGCGTTGTATATTATCATGTTCTGTGGCATGGGAGGGAGAGCAGCTGGCTGACATGTCTACCGCATTATCAACTCTGCAACGCTCACATGTCTTTTGCCCATAAACGCATCTCCCCCCCTTCACTGTTTGGGTTATACTGTACGAATTCTCGGATGACTGAGACACCCAATGGTCCAACACCATTGTACTCCCGAGGCGAGAGTCCGATGGCATCTCGTTGCCGCGATGCGCATGTGCTTGATCATGATGTTGAGCTGCTGCTGTCAAACCTATTTCCCCGCATTTTGTTTGGGATTTCTCACAAGCAACAAAACTTGCTCGAACCGTTTCCAAACGCACAAGCTCCCTGCCCGCCAGTGTCGGGGAATTGAGGAGACAAATAACAACTCCTATCTACACGTAGTACCATACCGATCAATGCGATGCCCGGTGTCGACGCTTCCGTGCTCACTGTCTGTGCCTCGTATGCAGCGCTTCGCCTCCGACATTTCAGTTGCCCTCGCTAATTCCCCGACTCGCCGCCCAGCGGTGAACTCGAGAAATCACGAATCACGAAAAACCTGGGCCAGCGAACGATCGCTGTCCAGTTGGAAGCAACAGCCCTGTCTGTTCGCGTGTTCTACCAGTCTACCAGCACCGTTCCGTGCGGTATCCACTTGGTATTCCCACAAACGCGATGAACCAGATAAAGCCCGATGTTGCAAGTGAGCTACGTAGTGTACGTGCTCAGCCAAAGATTATGAACCAGAACCCAGAACGCCAAATTCTCTCTATCTATGACAACAAATTGCAGATTATTCTTATATCGGTTCCCAATCACGAATAATCTTTTCCAATTTCCAAATAAATCCTGCTTTTTCTTGATTTTCCTGCTTTTTTTTAATTTATTTATTTGGCATTTTTGGAAGAAAGTTGCTCGATAAGAACGACCCTTATACTACGAGTATACGCCCCGCGGGTACAGCAGTAGTATTGCCCTGTCGACGATGACAACCGCAGTCTCAATCTCAATTCGTACGTATGATAGACGAGCGTCGTCGTGTCTATATTGTAGGAGAGCAACGCCCGACGGTCGCGATATTGGTGGCACAGGGTTGAGGCTACTACCGTATTAATACTGTAGTATATACCTGGTATACCCGTACCAGTTGCACGTCTCTAGGTACAATAGGGGTCCCCCAATAAGTCGGTCTGAGTAAGGCGGTATCCCGATATAAGGCGGTCAAAATCGCTTGGCACTATTATCAGTAGGGAATTGCACTCATAACCTGGAATGAACAAGGCGGCTTCCCTCTATAAGGCAGTCATATTGCTCTAAAGGCACACCACCGCCTTACTGGGGGACCTCTACTGCTGTACCTCTAACCTCTTCGTACGTACATATGATCTGTGGTACGAACTCGACAGTCAGTACACTCACTCGTATACTCGTATTGCAGCAAGTTTGGTCACGAACTATATTTCGGGGGACCATAGTAAAAACAGGGCCTACGGTACAGACACACAAACCTATATATACCGGCTGTGGCGCGTCTCGACGAGGAGTTTCCGCTGGGTGTGGTGAATCTTACCTTCTGAACGGGAGGGGTCGAGGGAGAATCTGAGCTACAGACAGGCCAAGACAGATGTTGCTTTGGGGTGGGTTTGGGACTGTCCCAGCGGGGGTTCTAGGAAGTTTTTGCGGAGGCCGTTCTCTCGCCGGGGTCGCCGAGGGCCGACGCGGACCGTTTACTGTACGAGCAGGTCCCCTGTAATAATATTAATAGTGTTGTTGTGCGTACACACCAGTCTAATACGCGTAGGTTGTCTATTTATTGTCGAGTGATATACTTCGAAGTAATACGTTCCTTACGCACGTACGAGTACGAGTAGTCGTACTGCTGTATGATGGCCGTGGAAATCGTGAATCTGGTTGGTGCGAGTGTATGTGCCAGTCACGTACGTAGTATAAGCGACCCCTCGCGATACGGAACGTGTATGATATTAATAGTGAGAGCTGCGAATTGTGCTGTTTTTTTTTACTGCGTGTCAAAATCGCCTCCCCACACAGAGGTTGGCACCACCTTGGCGATCGAAAGAACGGTGGCCGTGTCCAAACGTCGATCTCTCGTCACTCGTGGCTGCTCGTGACAAAGCTTGTATGCACACTACATTTTAGCTTTACGAGGAACATACCAGGTACGAGTACTCGTACAGGATACGACGATGTGTACGTACAGTACGTATGATATGCACTCAGGTATATCATGTTCGTACGAAAAAAAATGTCGCCGGATGCTTACCTTCGACTCGGGCGGCAAATGAGCAGTCCCTTGTCTTCGCCGAATGCATTCGTGGCATCCGCGACAGATTCAATGTCCGCCGATGTCAGATGCCTCGCCATGGCTTACCCTGGGGTATCCAGGGGTCTGGGGTGTCCTGGTGTGTGCAACACTAACTTGGATCGACGCTGGGTCACCGCGAGCTTGTGCCTACAAGACTACAGTAGTACGAGTAGGGTGTTGTCGGGAGTCGGGTCGTCGTCGGGTCTGATTTTTCTGGACGAGAAAAAAAGAGGAGCGGGGATTGAAACCGCCGGAAAGGCCGTTAAAGAACGCTTCGTGATAACATTGAACTCCCCCATTATTTTCGCTCAGCGCGGCCCAATGAGGATGAATAAAAAGAGAAATCCTCATTGGCGCGGCCAGCTGGGCACACAGCAGCAGCAGCAGCACCAGCAGCAGCACCAGCGCCTAGTCAAATAATCTACGAAGCACCCCGATGCTTTCTCCTTCACCAGTTCCCAGGGCGAGGGAGTCCCTGTGCACCAGCGGTGAATTTCTGGACGTTGATATTCCGTTTAGATCAATAGATGGACGGAGATCAGGGATCTACAGATCTACAGCACATTATTTGGTACTTGACTTTTTCATGGCATGGCATGATATTGCCCTACGTATGGCATTAACAATGGCATGTCATGGCCTGCCATGTGGTGCATTGAATCATGGCGCACCATGACGGCCCATAACATTGCCATAGGGCATTACCATATCATTGCCATGGCATTGCCCTCGCAAAAAGTCATGGCAACACGCCATGACAAGGCTGTAACATGACACCGGCATGATTGGATACAAGATCTACATGATTATTTGATTTTTTTCATGGCATCGCCATGGGCCACCATGGCATCGCCATGGGCCCCCATGACACGTCATGGCATTGCCATAAACCCTCGTGACACTTCATGGCATTGCCATAAACCTCCATGGCACGCCATGGGCATTGCCGTGACTCTCCATGGCACGCCGTGGCATTGCCATGAACCTTCATGTACGCCATGCCAATGCCATGAACCTTCATGGTACGCCATGCCAATGCCATGAACTGCGTGGGTTACCGTGGCATTGCCCTGGACCGTCATGACATCGCCATGGTGTGTCATGGCACTTCCATGGCAACCCATATGGCATTGCCGTGGACTGTCATGGCAATGCCACATGCGCATGTCATATAATTGCCGACGGGTGCTACGATAGAGAGGTGCAGCCAAGGGCGGGTGAAAAAAAGGACCCGAGACCCCCACTCACATTTTTGCATTTGGGGCCGATTGGGGGGGGGGGGGGGGGTTTGGGGGGGGGTTCCGTGTTTGTCGTGTCCACGAATGGATTGCGAAAAATAGTTAGTCTTCATATTTTCAATATATCACAAGGCCTGTTTTCAAATAAACTGCGTTTTGTACCGTACTTATGTACAGTTAGTACAGGACACCTAATAATAAACTGGCTAATAAGAAAAAGCCGGGCTGAGATTTCGAGAGAAATGAGAAAATCGGGAGTCGCTATCTTGAAATTAGTGCAGAAAGCAACCCTCTCTCAAATAAGAAACCCAGCCCCGACCAGATTTCCTGTTTCTTATTAGGTGTCCCGTACTGTTGTATGTCGTATATATGTACACGTCTTTATTTTCTGTTTACCCCGTCATCTCTTTGCTATTATTATTGACGAACGCAAGCTGCACAATTCCGGGTGGCAACACATCATAATAATATCAACGTCAGCACTTCACACGCTCTTCCCGGACTACATAGAGTCAGTTAGTGGGGGCCCGGCGGTAACTCCTCTAGGACTGCAGTCCCGTTGTGAGAAGAAAACACTTGGAATTAGACTCATGCTTGGG
Source organism: Saccharina japonica (assembly GCA_008828725.1). NCBI lineage: Eukaryota > Phaeophyceae > Laminariales > Laminariaceae > Saccharina > Saccharina japonica. Next base: position 725,417 of record MEHQ01001318.1, read on the forward strand.
TGTCTGGACAGTGCGGTACTAATTGGGTCAAGACACGTCAGTTTTGGCGTCCAGGCTCGGAGTCTCATTGTGTGTGCCCTCACCAGCTACATTTATTTTCTTGAGTGGTTTTTCGTTTTCTCGGGCGAAAATACAAATGCAAACTTGTTTTTCAGCGTTTGTTGTTTGTTGCTTGTTTTTTTTTCTTGTTTTTTTTTGCATCGCAAAGACCGCATCTTACGGAAAAGTAAAAGAATGGAGAGCACCACCAGCGTGTGGTAGGTGTTGACCTATATGGGCTATGTGCCTTTTTTTGGAGGGTCATAGCCCATACATAGGTGTTGACCGCACGGGTTCACGGGTGCGTATTTGTGTTTGAGGCAGCACCAGGGGAGATGCCACTGCTTGACGCGACCGTCAGCATCTTGACATCGCAGTCTCTTCTTCAAGGGCAACACTGCTGCTGTTGAAAGGTCGTGACTTTTGGCGTTTCTTGTTCAGTGCCAAGCTCCGGGTCGACCTCGTTTCTTATGCCGGGTATCATAGGCGTCTATCGCTTCTGTTTTCTTGTACATGAAGGACTGCTGTTTCTTATTATATTGAGATGTGCGTTTTGTGAGCTGTGTTTCTTTAATCCTATTTCCTATTTGTTCGGGCTATTCAAGTCTTCCTTTCTTGACATACTATTCCTTAACCCATTCAGAACTGAAAACAAAATCCCACACTAATTCCAAGTAGTTTGTCCCCAAATTCGTGGGACCAGTTCTTAAGGGGTTAGGGCCCGTTTTAACGAAGAAGAAAAAAATTAAATTTGAAAAAATATATATTCAAATCCCCTTTTCATTGGTCAAAACACGCACCAGCACCAAAGATTAGGATCTTGGGGCATAATATTTGGTGCTGGTGCGTGTGTTGACCAATAAGAAGCGTATTTGAATTTTATTTTTTCCAAATTGAATTTATTTCATACTCGTTAAAACGGGCCCTTAACCCAAACTCGCTGTACGTACTGCAATGGTGTTTATTGTATACTTGGGCCATGGAATGTTTCGTAGGGTAGCACTTTTATTTTCCTCCGAAACCTGTTTGGCGGCGGAGTATGGAGCTCCTCAAGTCAGGAGCTCAGAAAAATCAGGCTGCACCTCTATCGGAGCATGCGTCAATATTGAAACATAATAAGGAATGAAAGTCCGACTACTACAGTAGTTTGGGTTAAGGAGCTCGATCAGTCAGAAAACGTTTCACCGAATAAGTGCCACCTCTATCGTACGTAGCACGCGTCTGCCGTGGGTTGCCGTAGGCATTGCCATGGACCGTTCCGTGGGGCACATTGGAATTGCCATGAGCCTATTATGTGGCACATTGGATTTGCCATGAGCCTACGTATTCCGTGGCAATGCCATTAATGTTTTTTGTCCATCCCATTTATTAATATTATCTTCGCCCTTCTTTTATCTCTCCTTCTTTTCTCTCTCCCTCTTTAGTCGTAACTCAGATCCGGGGTCTCTAGGTAGGCTCTCCTCCCCCCTTCCCACTACGATATATACGTGCCTTGCATTTTTTATCGCGAGAATATTTCAGCACTTTCTTCCCTCGTCGACTTGCGTCGGAGTCCGCCTGCCCACGCCACGAAGGCGCTCTCAGCAATTGACGCGTGCTACGGTAGAGGTAGCACTTTTTGGCTGAATCGTTTTCTGAACGATCGGGCTCCTTAACCCAAATTCGTCGGACTTTCATCATTTTTGTGACGAAATATGTTTCAGAGTATACTTCGGTCATGAGATTTCTCGCCCGGCAGCACTTTTATTTTCGTCCAAAATCATGTTTTCGGTGAGGTATAACGCTCCTTAAGTGAGGAGCTCAGAAAAAACATGGTGCACCTCTATCGTAGCATGCGTCAATTGTTTCCTTTAGATTTTTTCAAAGAAAGTAAAAATCTCTCACCACGGTGGGATTTGAACTCGGGTACCAATGCTAGTAATATTCGAAGCTGACCACTAGTCTACCCGGGCGACCGCCATGGGGCAGTACCTGACAATGCCATGATATATTTCATGGCATGTCACCAAAAAACGTGCCGTGAAACACCATGGCACGCCATGACAATGCCATGGCACGCCCATGGCATTGCCATGAAGCACCATGACAGTTCGTGGGACGACAGGGAGTGCCATGGCACGTCATGATATGCCACGGCAATGTCATGGCATACCATGACGCACCGTAGTGGCAAATACCATGACGCGCCCTGAAAAAGCCAAATAATGCATCACACTCAATTGATACATCACCCAATTTATGCTGGAACCGGAGCTGGCGGACGGCTTTGACGAGAAGAGTCAACCTCATGTGTTCTGTTTGCATTCGACAAACGTCTGCGAGATGTCGTCCGGGACGACTGCACTTACTTCATATCGCGGCTGGATCTCATCGCGAAGGAGAGGCCAAAACCGCAAAACTGCCCGGCCGTTACTACTCCCACCGGCGCACCCGCGCTTGAGAATTCGTCGGTCAACTTCCTCTGTGATGACACCGCTCAACAGAAGGGTTCGCGTGGGCAAGAGGATAGTGTCTCTGCCGTCGGCGCGGGCTTCGCCGGGCGAACGTTCGAACGAAAAGGCCGCTTGTAGCCCCCCCCATGGGAGACGTCTCTCCTTCTGCGGCCATATTTCACCTCGCTTTTATGTGTTTCGATCGTACCAGCATTGGCGGTTACATGCGGCAGAGGATGTCATACACCTTCGCAGGCGTTGTGAAGGGAAGTAGATTTTTGAGGGGTGGGGGCATCGAGGCTCCTCTCTCCATCGTTGTATCGCCTAATGCAACGAACATCAATAGCCCATCTGTTCACGGGGCGGTCCGGCGATCCGGACTTGAGGCTTTTACGGGCACGCTTCCCAACAGGTGGGGTTCTTGCTTCGTCAAAACAACGAGTAAACCCGCCCCCACCAAGTCGACCCGGATCAATCAGCGGACAAGGTTAAGGCGTGCCCAACACCCCCGAAGGTTCGACTAGGCGCCACTGACGCCAACTTTCTGGGCCACTCCAATTCCCCAGCGGGTCTACGCCCGAATGCGGAACAAGTGTCAGCGTTGACCATAATGCCGATGCCCAAGGACGTGAGACAGGTCCGCGCACTGATGGGTGGTATCAACTATCATCGCAAAATTTTACCCGACTTTTCCAAGAGATTAGGTCCGATCAACTCGCTTCTGCGTAAGGGAGTCAAGTTTTTGTTCACGCCCGCCATGGGAAAAATGGTGCCACCAGTGTACCAAACAGCGAGGTCGGCCATGCTATAATTTGCGCGACGACCTCAATCGCCTGTGGCCTTCTACGCCAACACCACGAATGATGACGGTTAGTTGCAGCCCACTGGGCAACCCATCGTAATCGCCCAAGACGAGCACCACGAACGCAGGCGCTACCGGGACACCGTAGACATGCCTGGTTTAAATCGAACGATACCCTGGTGGTGCTACTGTCGCTCCTATGGCGAACAAGTTCGGCTACAACAGATATATACCAGGGCATCAATAACACATGCTGGCGTCTCTGGAGTACGTCCACCAGCACCCACCAAACCATCGTTAGGAGGGGGATATATACCAGGGCATCCATAACACATGCCGGCGTCTCTGGAGTACGTCCACCAGCACCCACCAAACCATCGTTAGGAGGGGGGGGGGGGGGGGGGGGTGTACTTCATTTTCATGCATGCCCGTAGTCGTATGACCATAGACCCTCACATCCCTACAATGCCGGGACGGAGCATGTCGGGTTTTCACCGACCACGCAGACATTGCTAGCACCAAGCGCGAAGCGCCGTGAGGTGTTGGGCGAGTCGCATGAAGAGTGAGCTGCATCCTACTAAGAACCGCTTGTCAGGCGGACTTGCATATGGATGACAGCTTCAATGAGTTAATTTAATGTCTGGTGTGGCTACTTCCTGAGACAGCAATGGGAGCACTATGTATCTGCCTCATGAATGCCTTACCATATCACACTACGTGATACGATCATTCCCCTTGTGCGGAGTTGAGGTTCCCGACCCCGCACAAATGATCTACTCGACCGCCAGCCTTGGGTAACCGCCAAAACAAAACAAGAAAAAAAAACGGTACCCTGGTTGTCTAGCTCACGCAGTGAGAGGCATGTTTTACAGCGTCGTCGCCAGGCGACGCCAACCCAACCTATAAATATATAATATATGAGGGGGGGCTACAACAGGGGGTGTACTCATGTCGTTCATGGCCGTAGTCGTATGACCATAGACCCTCGTATCCCCCTACAATGCAGGGACGGAACATGTTGGGTTTCCACCAACCCCGCGTTAGGAAAAGAGGGGGGGGGGGGTGAAAAACAATTTGAGGCACTTGGATCAGATTGCCTTCAAGGGGGTATTGGGCTAACCAGAAGCGGTACAAGGGAAGGCGGCGGCAAATACATGGACGTAATGCCCGTAGCTCCCATGCCAAAAACATATCGGCGTCTACTCCCTCTGGTTTTTTCTCCTTCCAGATTCCATCCAAAGTGAATGTCATTGGGTCGAGACGTATACACTCCAAGGGAACCCGGTGGCCCAGAAATATCACCAAGTGCCAGGCATGGCCTGCGAGGGCTTTTAGGCCTCGGAGAACAGGCTTCAGGAGACCTGGATGGAGCTTGCAAATTAATAGCGGCGAAGCTGGGCTGATAGGTCTACCATCTGGACGAACTACCTTTCTCTATCTACTTGTAGTCGTTTCTACTGTATTTATAGCAGAAAACCACGCTGACCACCCACCTTTTTTTTTACCTCTAGCCCTCGCCGTGCCTACTGTTTTCTTCATCTAACCCTCTTCTCTACTCGTGTTCTCTCTCGTCGTAAGACAGTGACTAGGCACAGCCGTCTAAACTACCGGTATATTATACGTCGAAAACCACAGCCGGATAGCTTCTGGAAGCGCATACAGAAACATTCTACAAGACGTGCAGACCACCCACCTTGCCACCTCTAGCCCTCTCCGTGCCTATACTGTTCCCTTCGTCTAACCTTATGCTCTACTCGTCCCGTCTCTCGTATTAAGGCATTGGTTGAGTGGGCACAACCATCTAACAATACCGGTTCCCGGTCTACCTCTTTCACAGCAGCTGTGGCACGTCGAGCCCGCTCGCTTTGACTAAAATTGTCCTACTTCCTTCCATCCATCGCCAGCCTTCGTAGCTCCCTGCGGGTGTAACAGAAGTATAGGAATTCAACGCGTCGGTAATGCGGAGCAAACGGGGGGGGAGGGGCGTGGAGAGGCGACAAGGCACCCCACACTGATCCAGAACCCCTGCACCACTACTACTACTACTGCTACTACTACTACTAATACTACTACTACTACTACTACCACTACCACTACTACTACTACTACTCCTACTCCTACTACTATTACTACTACCACTACTACTACTACTACTACTACTACTATCACGGCGGACCATAGTAAATAGGACCACATATTGTTAGTAAAAATAGGTAACTATATAGGTTTTTGTGTGTGCCGTAGGTCCTATTTACTATGGTCCCCCGTACTACTACTACTACTACTACTATTACTACTACTACCACCACCACTACTACTACTACTATACTATCCAAAACGAGGTCATCACTACTACTACTACTACTACTCCTACTACTACTACTACTACTACTACTACCACTACTACTACTACTACTACTACTACTACTACTACTACTACTACTACTACTACTACTACTACTACTACTACTACTACTACTACTACTACTACTCCTACTACTACTACCACTACCACTACTACTACTACTACCACTACCACTACTACTACTACTACTACTACTACTACTACTACTACTACTCCTACCACTACTACTACTACTACTACTACTACTACTACTACTACTACTACTGTAGCCCCGCCGGCACAAGCTTTGCGTTAGACGCGTGCCACTATAGATAATAGATAGCAGTCGCGACGCGTCCTACGATAGAGGTAGCAAAAAGGTATACCTTATTTTGGCTATTTTGGCTGAAACGTTTTCTGAATGACCGATTAAAGGCTCCTTAACCCTTTTAGAACTGCAGTCCCGTTTTGGGGACAATCCACTCTAATTCTAAGTAATTTGTCCCCAAAACGGGACTCCAGTCCTATAAGGGTTAACCCAAAATCGTCGGGATTTCATTTTTTTTTTCCATTGTATCGTTGGGCCATGGGATTGTTCGTCGGGTATATATATATATCGCTTATTATTTTCCTCCAAAAAAAAAAAAACTCATTTTTTGACTTACTATTAGTATAGAGCTCCTCAAGTGACCACCCTCAGAAGGCAGAAATGGTGCAATACTCTACTACCGTATACAGCATGCGTCTACGTACAGCAATAGCATTGTTTTCGCCTTGTAAGGCAAATATTTTCTCAAGGACGGCGATCCTTAACCCTTGTAGGACTGGAGTCCCGTTTTGGGGACAAATTACTTAGAATTAGAGTGGTTTGTCCCCAAAATGGGACTGCAGTCCTAAAAGGGTTAACCCAAAATCGTCGGAATGCCATTTTCTTGGTTTTTTCAAATCAGTTTTTTTTTTTTGTACTGTATGTCATGGGATTTCTTTCATTGGTCGGGCGGGTTGCGGTATTTTCGATCAAAAAACAGTTTTTTGGGTGGGGTATATAGAGCGCCTTACGTGACCCCCCTCAGAAGAAAAAAAAACACACACGCACACACACACATGGTGCACGTTTACCGTAGCAGGTGTCGTTACCAATACAACAGGCAGTATGTAGAGGTGTATTTATTTGTTATTCTGCAGTAGACTTGTTGTCGAAAAAGACCGCTCTATCATAAGGGTTAAGACTCCCACCAGTTGAGCCGGAAACCAAAAACGGTGATGACCAAAAAAAAACAAAGGTTTGAAGGTTAATGTTTCCCTTCGGTTGCTCCTTCTTCTTGCCCGTTTTTTTTCTGGGAATGTTTATATGATGAGTGATCAACGCTGAATAATCGTGTTGTGTTTTTTCGGATGTGTAAACACAATACCAAGGTACGTTCACGATAGATAACAGTAGTACTACTACTAACATTACAAGTGTAGTAGACTCATATCAGCGGGTAGAGCTTTAATTTAGGTCGTCTACGCTGGATCTACTGTTGTAGTTGTAGACCTCTAATGGTGTAGAGATACGGTAACATTGCGGCTCTCTTTTTTTCCACCTGCCTTGCATAAAGAAAGGTGTGACACAACTGACATGAACGGCAACTCCATGCAGGCGCGATGGTTCCTGCCGCGCTCTTTGTGGTCCAACTTTCTTTTTGGGGCGAGTTGGTTTCTCGCTCCCTTGTACGAGCATTGTGTCGCTATTATACTGTACGAGCACATATTGCCAACAACGTTCCTCGCGACACGTGTCTATGTGTTGAAGATGCTGATTTTGATACATATGTCCATGTCTCGGTGAGATGTATTGAACCAGGCAGTACAAAGTTCCAACGCAATCCACCTTTAGTAGATTAATCAGCCGGGTTCAACATTCACTCGGTCTGTGTTGGTCAGAAGAGGAAATACATGCGAAAACAAATATATATATTGAGCACACAGTAGACGCATGCTACGGTAGAGAGGTGCACCATGTTTTTGCCATATAAGGGTGATCACTTGAGGAGCTCTATACCCTATACCTCACCCGAAGACTGGTTTTGGAGATAACTACTACTGTAAATATTCTACAGTACGTACTCGATGAAAGATACGATGGCCTTAGTATACAATAAACAAGACTGCAACACAAGAGTGAAAGTCCGACGATTAATTTTGGGCTACGTAACTGTTTCAGAACTACAAAACTTATCCCACGCTACGAAATTCCGAGCAGTTTGTCCCCCCAAAAAGGGGGACCGGTTTTTAAGGGGTTATAGCCCGATCATTCAAGAACCATTTCAGCCAAAATAAGGTATACCTGGTATACCTCTATCGTATATAGCACGCGTCAGTGTCGTTCAGGAACCATTTCAGCCAAAATAAGGTATACCTGGTATACCTATACCGTAGCACCCGTCAGTATGCCAGAAAGGGAGAGCCGCCTGCCTCGCTCAGGTCGTACCACTCCAATACAGCACTACCATTGTGTGCGGTTCGGTGGCGTTCACCATGTTTACCATGTTTACCTGTCTGTATAAATGCTACTAGGTATGCAGCAGTGGTCCATCCTCTGCTTGGCCATCACGCTGCTACGAGCCTCCAGGGGTTTCCTGTTCGATCTTCTTCATCGTCACGGCCGTGATCTGGACACCCTGCAGCAACAGCAGAGCGAACGCCCAACAAGAACACAGACGACTTAAAAACAGCGTATGGATAAATACCGTACACTTGGGCCGTTCATAGTGAGTGGTGCATGATCAAGCACAGCCTTCGCAGTGTGTGCTGGATGATGCGGTGCGATTATACTACGAATATCCCTGAGGAGGTCAGGGAGAGTTTTCGAGACGGAACGCTTACAAGCTTGAGCATGGTCAAGTGGTTTTGTCAGAATTCACGAATAAAAATTGGTTTGGGTCCAAGGTTTCGGCTTAATACACTTCGAAGCAAGAATTAAGGGTCCGCACATGAAATAGCGATTTTTTACAGTTTGAGAAGTCACAGCAATTCTAGCTGGGAGCGCGCGACTTCTGCTGATCAATGAACTACATACGTAAGCAAGAGCAACTACTAGTTTCCTGGCACGTTCCTGGCGTGGTGAGTTCGCTTCAACCGATTAACGTGTATCGTTCCGCCGAATTCAGAGAATCGGAATATTGGAAATCAGATTCCATTGTTTCTCATTGTTTCTATGATGGTGCTTCCAGGGTGCTTCCAGGGGACGTTCATTGTGTGTCCATGGTGTGTCCATGGTGTATCCATGGGACATCCGTGGTGCTTCCGTGGTGGTGCAGGCGCTACCATGTGGTTTCCGTGCTGCTTTTCATAGGCTCCCATGATACATCCTGGTGCTTCCATAGTAGTGTACGCGCTTCCACTACTTTCATGGTACTCTCATGGTACATCCATAGGCTTTTTTATGGTGCTCTCATGATTCTTCCATGGAAAATTGCACGGTGCTTTTATGGGACTTCCATGGTGCGCTTCCATGGTTTTCGCATGGTTCGTTCATGGTGGTGTTTTCGCTCCCATTGCTTCCATAGAACACTTCCGTGCTTCTATGGTGGTGCTTCTGTGGTGGTGCTTCTATGATGGTGTTTACGCTTCCATGGTGCTTTTTGGTGCTTCCATGGAGCTTCCATATGAGACATTCACTATGCTTCCACGCTAGCCCGTGGTTCTTTCATTGTGGTGTATGAGATTCCATTATGCTTGCATGGTGCTTCCATAGTGATTCCATCGAGTTTCCATTATGCTTCCCCCATGGGGACTTCCATCGTCCTTCCATGGCACTTCCATGGTACACCCATCCATGGTGCTTCCATGGTGCTTCCATGGGACTTTCATGGTGCTTTCATGGTGATGTATGCGCTTCATTGGCGGTTTCATGTGGTGGTGCATGTGCTTCGATTTTGTTTCCATGAGACTCCTATGGTACTTTCATTTATTTATTTTTTTCCATCCCATTCATTATCTTCGCACTTCCGTCTTTCTCCCTCCCTAGTCGTAACTCAGATCCGGGGTCACAAAGGAGGCTCCTCTCCCTCCTCCCCCACTACGGTTCTTGCCTTGGTTTTTTATCGCGCAGAGGGTGCAGCCTTCATAACGCTCGTCGATATTCATCGAATTTTGCTAAGTCACGCTCTCGCGCTTTCAGCAAGTCAAGATTTTTTGCGAGAAAAAGTCCCTACGAGCATGCACACGGGGGGGCTCGAACTCGTGACCTTGACGCTAACAAGCTTCGTGGTTACCTGCTAGCCCACCGGGGCGACTTCTCATGGTACTTCCGTGGTACACCCATGTTGCTTTCATGATGGTGTATGCGCTACCATGATGTATCCGTGGGGGTTTCATATGGTGTTCCTATGGGCCTTCTGTATGGCTTCCGCAAGGCGTCCATGATGCTTTCATGCGACTTTTTCATGGTGCTTCCGTGCTTCTTCCTCCAAGGAACTTTCAGGGTACTCCTATGGTGCTGTCATAGTGCGTCCAGATGGTAGTTTCATGATATTTTCGTGGACTTCCATGGTGCTTCCGTGGTGCGTTCATGCAGAGGCCCATGACCCCTTCATGCGATCCCCATAAAGTCACCGCGAAAGCCCCAAAGTGCCTATAAAAAACACTAAGGGCCCGTTTTAACGAAGAAGAAAAAAAACCAATTTGGAAAAAAAGAATCAAATCCGCTTTTCATTGGTCAACACACGCACCAGCACCAAATATTATGCCCCAAAATCCTAATCTTTGGTGCTGGTGCGTGTGTTGACCAATGAAAAGCGAATTGGAATTTTATTTTTTCCAAATTGAATTTATTGTATACTCGTTAATTCGGGCCCTAAGCAAGCGCCTTCAAAATTGTCGGCCTACGCCTTCCCACTGCATGTATGTGCGAAGAAGGGTGTGCCTAATGTATACCAGGTAGTGGTTACGAAGCGAGCCGCAATTATTGTGAACGGCGCAACGGAGCACACGTAACCCAAAGAGCGAACGAAGTATCACACAGAAACCTCGCAAGTATTACGAGTTTCCACGAAATCTTCGATATCACAGCTGATGATGTCATTTATGTTTGTGTATACCTGGTATATAGCTGCTATGTTTATGAAATGATTATGTTTTAGTTGCGCTATTACGGGCAAGGGCCATAGTAAATAGGACTTACGGTACACACAAAATACTATATGTTTACCTTTTTTTACTAATAATATTTGGTCCTATTTACTATGGCCCCCCGTAAAAATAGTTAGGATGCATTGTGAAGAGCGCCTCCACGTTTTCTTCTGCAACGCCTTAATAATGAATATTCCGGCGTTTTGAACAAATAAAGTATTCCAATTGAAGTATTCCCTGAAGCACACAACGAACGAATATCCCTGCCACAGCGACGAATTCCATATACTACCCACCTGCAGCTGAAACTTGCTGTTCATTCTTGCTTTCATCTCCTGGCAGTGGAGGTTGTACTCTGCCGTTATTGCTGATGAGCCCGTAGCACCGTCGTGTGCGGCCACCTGCACGCAGTAAGTCCAGGGATAACGATGCAGCCATTGCAGGCAGCATCATATCAAGTTGATACTGCTGTACAGCAAATGCACACTCTTCTGGTGAGTGAGTCAGCTTCTCGGCCGTGTGACAGGTATTATCGCATACATACGCTACCTGGTAAACGTTGTGCTCGTGCTGACACCACGATAATAATGTGTAACCAACCCCAGGTGAGGCGCCAACGAGCCTGGGGAGGACTGCGGGGGAGCCCGAAAACGAAGCAGCGAGCAAGAGCATTGAGTTCGCACAGCAGGGGCGTGTGCGATCGTGTTTGAGCACTCGTTTTCTCGTGAACGTTAAGGAAGGGTGCTACGATAAACGTCGAGCATCATATCATATCTTCGGAAGGATTCGTACGTATCTCTCGACCAGGTTTTTTTCCAAAAAAACACCCCTTGTTCGGTATTGTGGCAAAACCTTAACCTTCCCCTTCTGGGAAAGGCTCGTGCTACGGTAGGAGGGGGGTCATATATACCACTCTGTTCATAAATATAAGCACCGTTTGTACGTAAAAATTCAATAATAACGGTGATTATATTTCTGGACAGAGTGGTAGGTGCTTTGTTTTCACCTGCACAGAGCCACTCGGCCGAGTGACTGCTTTACTGCGTTGTACTCATACGTATTACCTTTTTTTATGCTCTGTATGCACCGCCATTGGAGGTTTTGTTACGCGACTCCAACAAACTATGTTTCTAGGTCCAATTTTCAGTTAGATTCGGAGCCACTCGTCCGAGTGGCCAAAACCCGATACGTAGTGAAACTGTGGGTACCCCCTATCGTAGCACCAGTTAAAAATCGCTGAAAAATGACAGCACCCCTGTGCAAACTCAACGATCCTTACGATAGTAGCTGGGTATGTGTTCCGTACTGACTGTGGGGGAGTTCGGACAGACCCGAAGCTTGTTGTTGTTTGTGCCGTGTGTGCTCCCTCTTCCTTCGTTCCTTTCACTCGACACCGCAAACGGAAACTTCTCTGGAGAATCCAGCAGCCTTTCTTTGCGATTCGCGTGAATCCCACTCGCCTGTTCGGTAGGGGAAGGCGTTGCCATCGGAGTGGACACCGCCCAGCGTCCCCTATCCCCGGCGTTATCCCTGGCTGGAGGCGTTTCCCTTAAGTTTGGCACGACTCCCGCACTGAATAGGCTGAGGATCTTTGCGTGCGACATCACGCTCGCTAGCATCCGGATTTCCTTCAGCAGCGTCCGTTTACCATCACATAAGATGTACGTCAGAAGGGGGTAGAAGAGGGAGCACATCTTCAATGAATTAATCGATCAACGGGAAAGGGCGTCAATTGTGTTGGCGTCCAGGTCTGATGGTTGTGTCTTCAAGTCTTGCGGCACGTGCGAACCCGGTGACGTGGGACAAGCGCGATGGTTTTGGATTCTCTTAAGATGTAGAGCACGGCCAGGCCGATTTCGGATTTGACGCGAAACCGTTACACCGTTCAGGTATACCCGAGATACAAATCCCGGGGACAACCGACCCGTGCCACACACACAACGTTGGTATTTGTTTATGTTGTCGTGCTGCACTCCCTTGTGGTTATTTTTTCTCCCCAAATATGATACCATTCCGTCCCTAAATATAAGGACCATTTGAACTAAATGTTAATAGACAAGCGTTCCTTATATATGGCTCGTGACAAGAGATACCGGTACCTGACAAGGTACCAGGTGTACTATACCATCTACTGTAGCCTTGTACGTAATACTACTGTATACCTTCCTACACGGGCAGTATAGTTTACGTACGTATTCGATGTCACTCGCCGCTGTGACGCGAAACCGTTAACCTGTTGCTCCCAATCCAGTGAACGACTGATCACCGCCCTCCCCCGCCGCCCCCCCATTCCGCCAACGCTGTACCTCTTCTTGTGTCAGGCGTAGCTCCTTCTCCAGGCCACAGGCTCCGAGCATGTGTACGAAGTGGCGCACCAAAGTCGAACTTTCTTGCTGCAGTATTATAGTACATGTTAGGTATCAGAGGGGTTGCGGCGTGAGTCAGGCGGTAGCACAGGCTTGCGCCGGTAGTTTGGCACACTACTGTAAGGGCTTACTGATGTGTGTGTGGAAGATGTTTCGTGTTGAAAAGTGCCGCGTGCGGCCAGAAAAGAGCAAACAAGAAGACGGGACAGAGAAAGAAGACAACCTACAGTAAAGAGTGTGGGAGATGCGGGCACACCCGTCCTCGATCAACTCGGCAAGATACACGTTCAACGGCTAGATATACGCACTCAACGGCTAGATGTACACACTCAACGGCTAGATGTACCCTGCGGATCGTTGTACTGGTCGACCCGCAGCAAAGTTCCTTGGTGCTTACTCGTGGGTGTGTATGCTCCCTCGCAAGTTAGCTACTCTGGGCTCTTCTAAACATCCCTACAACATATATATATATATATGCTCGAGTTCGTTTGATGCCGCTTACCGACTTCCGAACAGAAACTACAGCAGTCACACCGTATAAAAAGTAGTGTATTGTACGTAGATATATATATCATACTGCTCCAATACCAAGTAGTACTCCATTTCGCTGAGCATTGGCTACTGTAGATAGGCTGCTGTTGCCTTACCGGATGTTTCTTTAACATATATATATCGCAACGGAAAGCCACCGTGATGAACGGACGAGTTGGATATCAGAGTCGGTTTGATACCTGAGCTGCGTCTAAACCGGCTACGACATCGCTCGTGGGAGAGACCCACAACGAGGGAAGCAGCAAAAACAAGCACTCGAAAATATCGGCGTGGTGTTGCCGGGGCGAAAACCCATCGCGTGTGACAGGGCATTGAGGGAGGGGAGGGGGGGGCGGGGCGTACTCATTTGTTGTGTTCCTTAGTCGTTTGACCATTGACCACGCACCCCTCTCGAGACGGAGCAGTAGTGAGTAGGGGGGCTAATTGTCGTGCGTATCATCTGTTACAGTGGTACTGTAGTATACCTGCGTCACAAGCATAGTAGAATTATTACACGATATAACACTACTAGCGTGGCCATAGGATGTGGCAGGTCGCACTGCCGTTGCCGAGGCACAGAACCGTTCGTTGTGGTACACAACTGACGTCGAATTGAGACACGACCCATACATCGCAATATGTGTCGTGAGGTTAAGCTTTATATGTACCCATCCGCCAGGAGAATACAATAATGAATATTATGTTAAAGATATTAGGGCGTGGCAACTATACCTGAATATATGAACCCATTCAGAACTGAAAAAAAAACTATCCCACAATAATTCCAAGCAGTTTGTCCCCCAAATACGCGGGACCGGTTCTTAAGGAGGTAAGAAAACAAAACGTTGTCCTACTTGCTTGCGGCTCACCTTCGACGAATCGCCCATGATCCTGAACGCGAGGGCCGCGTCGACAGCCACCGGCACGCCGTCCTTTGTCTTGCACCCCCTCACAATCACGTCGAACACCACGCTCTTCTGGGTCACGAGGTTCGACACCCCCAGCCAAGGCCAGGCGACGTAACGGCCTGGCGGCCAGACCGCCTGCCGATACAAAAGCACGGAGTAGCCGCGCGCAAAACGAATAAGGGTTAGGGAAAGCCCGTGTCATTTAGATGGGGGTAGGTAGTACAACATTTACACCGATAAGAATATATAATTTCCCTGCGGAAATAAGTTTATTGTTGTAAGGGCCCGTATTAACGAAGATAGCAAAAATTCAATTTGGAAAAAATAAAATTCAAATTCGCTTTTCATTGGTCAACACACGCACCAGCACCAAATATTATGCCCCAAGATCCTAATCTTTGGTGCTGGTGCGTGTTTTGGCCAATGAAAAGCGGATTTGATTTATTTTTTTTCCAACTTGATTTTTTTTCTTCTTCGTTAATACGGGCCCTAATGCTATACACGATACAACGCGCCCGTTTGGCGAATTGACCACAAAGCCTACTATACGATACAACGCCCTCTTTTTTAACTAAGTTATACTATTAATATTAATAATTCAAAGTCATTAAGTAGTTTTCACTTTCTTCGAAGGACACGATATGCTACACAAAAGAGATTTGCGCGTTATTCCGAGTTGAGCGAATCAAATTGTTTTCGTGACAGAGGATTTGCAAATCAAAATCAGTCGGTCGGTCGCCTTTATAAGATGGCCCCGGAAAAAAATCACCGAGTGATTTGCCGCTTAAAACCAACGTTTTTACAGGGAGGAATCTTAGAGGCGAACCTCCACTCTTCGTGCCGTGCGTCGATCTCGTTTGGTCTGGGGTACCAGGCTACTCGGCAGCTAGGTATAAGGTACTCAAGAGATTAGCAGGCCCATGCTATGGTGGAAAAGCAGGCAACGCAGTGGGTATGATAGGTACTCTATGCACACCCATCTCCGCAAGCCCCCGTCCCCGGCTGAACGGGGGTTCGCGTAGCAAGGGTACGAGAAGGGGGCATGCCATGGTCGACCGCGATTTTAGGTGCAGTGAGACCACTGTGGCAGAACAGATGTCAAAGCCTATCTAGACCAGTGTGCTCCTGCCGCTGGGACCAAGCCACCCCGATTGCGATTGCCCTGTCTCTATGGATAGTTACACCAGGGACCCCTATGGCATTATAGAGGGCTTCGGGTCTTGCTCGTGCATCATGCATGTGGGCCGTGTACTTGTGTGCGCACAAAGTTATTTCAGCCCCAAGCGCACGACGTGGCGAAATAGGTCCGGTTCTTACCCGTTTTCTGTTGACCTGCTCCACACCCGGCGCGATGAATAAAAGGATCACTTTTCATTACAGTTACTAGGTATTAATTTATTTGCCATCTGACAATGTATAGCGTTTGTTCCAATCATACCATCCACATACCACTATTTTAATTACTTTTGTTGTCATCCTTGTCATCCGACCAATGTGTAGCATGAAAGAGCTTCAACGTCGTGGTTATCGTGAGAAGAAAACCACGGAAACAATCGTTATTTTCTACCGTACCACGACGTGTCTCTCATTCTATGTATATATCATGCCTGGTATTTATTTTTGATTTCCATTTTTACTTTCTTCGAGCTCACAAACTCGCATGCCGCTTTTTTCACACTCAACGATCTTCTCCTGGACAAGCCGTGAACACGCGTACGTACCAGTAATACTTTACGCAGGTGTCTCCTCTCTCCCCCCCCCCCCGGTGCAGTAGAGGTTCGTTTTTATCGCGCATAGGGTTCAGCATTCCCAACACTACAGTAACTGCTCGTCAAATGTCATCGAAATTTGTTAACTCGCGCTTGCACTTTCTGTGACATGACAAAAAAAAGCACATGAAAAAAAACAGTGGTTTCGTATTTTAACCTGCCGAGTATCGAAAACAAACCGGCCCTCTCGCGCCGGCATAGAGACTGTTGACCCGCTTGTCGTCATTAAATAAATGGCCGAATAAACACTCTTATTATTTGCGTTTGTGCATGCGGTTCGTTCCATAAGAAAGGCTCCTTGCACACGTACCGGCATGCCGCGAATTCACTTACTTACGCTGTCATGCCCGTAGTCCACATCGTAGCCGTGCTTTGCGACGAGCGCGTAGTATCCTGGCGGGATGTCGAAGAAAGGCACACATGCACTTATTGTTGTGTGTGGTCAGGCCGGGAGAGCGGGATTGGGACAAAAGGGGAGAGTACACATGACAGGGGCAAACATGTGGAATACGGTGTGTTAGTTTTACGCGGCATCCCGCGAAACACCTCGGGGGGGGGAAACAAGGCGTGGATCAAGCGTGGGTGCAAAAAAAAAAAAAAAATCTGCTGATTCTACGACCTCACGCCAAATGAGCGGCCAAAGTGTCACTGTATGATACGACAGTAGTATCGGAGGGAAAGCGAGTACGACGGACACAAGGGGGGGTTTTGGCTCCCCAACGTTCCTCTAGAGCTATTAATAGAACTGGCCGTCGCCCCAAATTTGGCGGCGCGGTTTCACTTTTGCTCCGGACGAAACGGTGATTAAACTACAGTACGAGCACTATGGACGTAACTTAAGGACTTGGTATGAATATGGAGACCAAGCGGTCCTTACATTTCCAACCACAGAGTTTCGTACTACACGTAAAAAATATGACTTCAGGTCGAAAATATAACGACGATTGCAGCGACCGCCACACCAATCAGCCCGGCGCTGCATGTTGCTTGTGTTTCGAAGATATTGGAGGATGCTCTCGAGAGCTCGAGAGCGGTAAGCGATTTTAGAAGAGCTAGAAAACACAAAAAATGTCATCGTTTCTGCGTCCACCTGCGTCGTCCGGGGCGGCAAATGAGTAGCCCTTCGTCGGCGCGAAACGCTTCCGCGACATGGGCAACAGATGGAACCTCGACACTTGTCAGACTCAGCACCATGGTGTATCCTGACGTGTCCTGGGGTGCATCGAATGTAGGTTGTTCGTTGGCCTCGAGCGCCCGGCCGGTGAGCGGCGAGCGGCGAGCGGCTAACGGCTACGTACCGGCGAGCGGCGAGCGGCCGGCGGCGCGAGCACACAAGAGAGCGGGGAATGAAACCGCCAAAAGTCGACAAAATAACGCCTCTTAAGAATATTGAACTCCACTGCTGCGTTCTCTCTGCAACTCTGCTTACAGCCAGACTGCGACACAGCAGCAGCGGCACTGCTTGTGACTGGCCAAAGAATTTACGAAGCACTCTCAAGTACACCCTTCTTCGTGAGACCCAAGTGCACGATACGACCTTGGTTCACTGCCTGGTCTCTCCGCGGCATCCACTCGTTCTTAGGATATATCGTAGTGGGTAGAAGCAGATCACAGCTTACAGCAGCAGCGGAGCGTTGACTTGCTGTGTCCACCGAACCCTCTATCCCGCGTAGCGCGGCGAGCAAACCAGATCGAGTTGGCTAGCGTCGTGCTGGCAGGGCACAGGGGTTTCCGCCTTCTGCAGCTGCGAGCGCCATGAGATTCGACCTTGACGGGCTCGATGTTTTCTTTCCGTACGAGTTCATGTACCCCGAGCAGTACGACTACATGCTCGAGCTGAAGCGGTCCCTGGATGCGAAAGGCCACTGCCTGCTGGAGATGCCCACAGGTGAAGCTCGGCCTTCTGCTTTGGCTTGGTTGTTGGGCTGCTGTTGCCTGTACCGCCTAGGCTTGCCCTCTGTGGACGCACTGGTATGTATCCTGTGCTGTACTGCTGTATCATAGCTCTGCTACGTACACCGCTTTATTGCAGGGTCTGGTATACGTTGCTGTTTCTGTGCAAACTTCCCATCCTCTCCAAAATACCTGTGGTACGCTTAGCAATTGATGTTACGCGCCTGGCAACAACAGCAGCAGCAAGCAGCAGTACACTCAGCAGACATGCTCCACCAATGTCTACTACGACCCTGCTGCTGCTGCTGCTGCTGCACCTCCAGGCGGTGCGAGCCAGATTCAGAGGTGATCACTGGGTAACATGTGTTTCTTTCCCACTACAACAAGTGTAAATACATCAGCGGCCATTTACTTGGTATGAAACTTCGTCACCAAGGACGCGCGAAAATTCCACCTCGATGTTCGTTTCGTCAGCAAATTCGAACATAAAACATAACACAAGAGAGACAGCTGATTGCGCCGCGTATCGTATCATGCAAATTCCCTGCACATTACGTACATCCGTACCTCCTGCTCTCCTGCTTGACAGCGGCGGAGAAATTGCACGTATGAAGGCTACGACTATTCAGATTTGCACGTAAATCCAATCTGCGCAAGGTTGTATCAGCAAGAGTTGTGTAGGCGTGCTGCGTCGACGGGCATCTCTACGCTCGATGGCATTCTATCCATGTTTTCGTGTACAGTAAATACTGCTGCTGTATACTGATGTAGCTGTGGATCTAAACTGCTGACCGCGAGTGGGTAGCTCCCCTGCTATTAAATAGCAAAAGCTGGGTATCAACGCACCAACAAATTTAGTCGAACTCCTCACCCGGCTGACGCCTTAAAACAGCTGCTGAAAGTAGTTCAACCATGGACGTGTTCATAAACCCTGACCACGTTTGTCCATTTCTGCCCCTTTTGTTGTTTTGCTTGGAAATGGCTGTGCCATGTGCCATCACCCCCTCGTGCGTACCAACCAAGGCACGGGAAAAACGGTCTGCCTCATATCCCTCATCACGTCGTACCAGTTCGCCAACCCGGAGGTGGGCAAGCTGATCTACTGCACCCGCACAGTGCCGGAGATGATGAAGTGCATCGAGGAGTTGAAGAGGGTCATCGCCTACCGAGCGGAGCAGCTGGGGCCGGAGGGGGAGAAGGCGAGAGAGGAGCGCGTTCCAAAAAACAAAACGAGTTGTGTTTTTTGTCATCTGCTGCTGTTAGGCGTATCCTTGTTTGACAACGCGGCCTATACACCGCTGTGCCGCAAAGGCTGCTAGGCGTATCCTTGTTTGACCACGAGGCCTGTACGCCGCTGTGCCGCAAAGAAGAGAACACGCAAGCGCCGTGAACCCTATTATCGCAGGCTTCACACACACATACACTACAGGAGTAAGCCGTACCTTGATGTCGCAGGCTGCACCCACACTTATATACGGGCAGTATCGTTGTATTCACATGTGATACCGGGGTAGTCGATTAGGCTCGTCGCGACTTGTTTTGTTTTGCGCGTTGCCGTGGCTCTCTTGTTTTGGGGGGCTGCGAGGTTTTTGAGCCTGGTACGCTCGTGGTGTGTCTGTTGCCCCCGCCGATTGGTTCATTTTGGCTTCCTCAGCTTTCGTGTATCCTTTTTTGTGTCATTATGTCTCCCCGAAGCGGCACAAGTGGGCATTTCCCCCTACCAGTACTAAACACCGCCACCACCACCACCACCACCACCGCCCCCAATACCACCACCGCCACCGCCACCGCCTTCAACACCAACACCAACATCAACATAAATACGCCAACATCAACGCCAATACCAACAC
Organism: Saccharina japonica; assembly: GCA_008828725.1. Lineage (NCBI taxonomy): Eukaryota > Phaeophyceae > Laminariales > Laminariaceae > Saccharina > Saccharina japonica. The sequence continues at coordinate 745,466 of MEHQ01001318.1, forward strand.
CAACACTAACACCACCACCACTACGCTACCAACATCACCAACTCCAACACAATGCGCTCCTCTCTATATGACGACACCGCAGGAGACCGTGGGGCCTGCAAACCAGGAAATCTATATTCTTACTTCAGCTCTTTTTATACTTCGCTTTTGTCTTATATGGTTGTCGACAGGTGCTGGCGCTCTGTCTGAGCTCGAGGCGCAACCTCTGCATCCACGACCGGGTAAGACACCGCGTGCTGTCGAAAATAAATCATCGCTGTACGAGCTACGTGTCATATATAGCCCGATTTACTCCGAAGACGTTGGATCAACAAAAATCTCATCTATCCGTCGATACATTTTTCCTTCAGTAGCTGCTTTGCGTCACAGAAGCACCAACACATTGATTTGTTTTCCGACTGTGCTTGCTGTGAATGTCTAGTGTGGTCGACGTTTTTTTGCGATGAGCGCCTTGTGGTCGACGATTTTTACTGCGAAACGCCTATTGATCGATTGGTTGTCCAGGATTCGTTGGTCGGTTGTTCTCTCGTGAGCGAGAGCCTATTGGTCGGCGGCTGGGCTCCTCCCGTAACTGGCTATTGGCCATTTTCCTCTCACATGAACGCCTGTTGATTGGTTGTGTCCCGGGTTAACTGCCCTCCCGTAAGCGCCATCGTTGACGTGTCGCGTGAATGCCTGTTGGTCAACTGCCCTCTCATCGACGCTTATTGGTGGACTGTACACAGGGGTAGTAAGAATACTTGTTGGTCAACGTAGGGGTAGTATGGATGCCTATTGGTCAACGTAGGGGTAGTCTGAATGCCTCTTGGTCAACGTAGGGGTAGTATGAATGTCTATTGGTCAACGTAGGGGTAGTCTAAATGCCTACGGTATTGGTCAACGTAGGGGTAGTATGAATGACTATTGGTCGACGTAGGGGTAGTATGCATGCCCATTGGTCAACGCAGGGGTAGTTGAATGTCTATTGATCAACGTAGGGGTAGTATGAATGGTTATCGGTCAACGTAGGGGTAGTATGAATGTCTATTGGTCAACGTAGGGGTAGTAGCTTATTGGTCAACGCAGGGGTAGTATTAATGCCTATTGGTCAACTTATCTCCCGCGCACGCACGCGCCCATTGGCTTACTTTTGAAGGTGATCGAGGAAAGTGACCGGGAAGCTGTGGACGGAGCGTGTCGGGATATGACTGCGAGCTGGGTCAGAAAGAAGGCGGAGGCGGGGTGAGTGCGGTATGTATCCGCGTGTAAACTGCTCGGGCTGTCTCGTGTTTACCCCTTGCGAGCGACCGCCTGTGTTTGGCATGTTGTGTCGTTCCCTGCTCACTGCGTTGTCTTGGGGTGGGCTGGGCCGGGCTGGGCATGGGCTGCGCTTGGCTGGCTGCGCTGGTTGAGGTCTGGGCTGGGCTGGCTGGCTGGCCTGGGCTGGGCTGGGCCGGGCGATGCTGTGCTGTACTGTGCTCTGCAGTGCTATGTTCTGCTGCTGTCTGCTGTAGTGCTGTGCTGTGCTGTGCTGTGCTGTGCTGTGCTGTGCTGTGCTGTGCCGTGCTGTGTTGTGCTGTGCTGTGCTGTGCTGTGCTGTGTTGCGCTGTGCTGTGCTGTGCTGTGCTGTGCTGTGCTGTGCTGTGCTGTGCTGTGCTGTGCTGTGCTGTGCTGTGCTGTGCTGTGCTGTGCTGTGCTGTGCTGGGCTGTGCTGTGCTGTGCTGTGCTGTGCTGTGCTGTGCTGTGCTATGCTGTGCTGT
>MEHQ01003738.1:0-77508 GCA_008828725.1 Saccharina japonica
AAAAGGGTTTCCGCTCATTTCGTCCTGTGATCACAGCGATCCGGTTTGTTTTTCATTCTGACCTTCCTACAAGTGTGGTGTCGTTTTCCTGTTTTTTTTTTACACCCTTGTGTTCGTCGGTAATAATATAGCATTATAGTATTAATACGAGTATAGCACTTTAAAAGTGAGTGTTTTGGGTGAGGTACAGAGCTCCTCAAGTGATAAGTGACCACCCTTATAAGGCTAAAATGATGCACCTCTCTACCGTACGAAGCATGCGTCTGTGGTGGGGTCTGGCCACTATATATCCCCTCCCCCCTAATTAGGAGGACCAAATATTGCTGATGAAAAAAAAAAGGGAAATGCCATAATAAATAGGACCAAATATTTGCTAGTAAAAAAAGGGAAAGGCCATAAAAAATAGGACCAAATATTGCTATTTAAATAGTAAAAAAAGGGAAATGCCATAGTAAATGGGACCAACTATTGCTATTGCTAGTAAACAAAGGGAAATATGTAGGGTTTTGTGTCGTCCGTAGGTCCTATTTACTATTGTTTACTATGGTCCTTGCCCGTAAAATAATGCAGCAAAATTTGTCCCCAACACTACGTACGTACTATTTCGGAGGATACACCACCAGCTCACAGACAGGCGGACCTGGCACATGGACTCGAATACATGCTGTCCACTGGTGAGATGGCAGACTTCTACTGCTGTAGTACATAGGTAGGTTGTTCGTGGTATGGGGGGGGTACAATTAATTAATTTAGCGAAAGAGGGAGAAGAATACGGCCCCACTGAAAGGACGCGGGAACCAAAAGCGGGCGCGATTCGTTGTCGAGCGGCCTGTGCTGCTGTACTCAGCCCTCTGGCCCTACGTGGGTACGGCTTTATATGTGTACCTGCATTCCGCCGTACCCGTACTCGTACGTGGGCGTTGGTCACTTGTGAGGTGATGTATGTCTTTAGCTGCATATAAAGCATACATATATATAGTAAGTGTGTGTATGTGTGTAATAATAATTAATTAATTTCACGAAAGAGGGAGAAGAATATAGTAAAAAGTTGGAACAAATATTGTTATGCAAAAACAAAAGGGAAATTAATGTGTAAATATATAGGTTTTTATGTGTACCGTAGGTCCTGTTTATTACATTAGCCCACCCCGTAATGGAAAATTCCGAGTATCATAGCTCGCCCCCCCCCCAAAACAAGATGTGCGTGCAGTTTCAGAAGGGTTGCGAGTATGTATGCACCAGTCTGGACTGCTGTATATACCGGTCCGATTTAATACGCATCGTAGCTCTTTTCCTTGCCAATGAATACTTCCAGCTTAATATAGGGGGGGGGGGGGGGGTGTAGCTCATGTTCGTGCACGGCCGTCAGTCATTGACCATCAGACACGCCTCGCATCCCTACAAATGCCGGGAGCGAGGCGGTTGGGTTATTCACCAAGCACGGCAGACATTGCTGCAGCGCAAGCGCGAAACGCCCGTGAGGTAATGGGGCGAGTCGCCATGGAGGGTGGAGCTGGCATGCCTTGCTAAAGAACCGCCTCTGAAGGCGGATTGGCATATGACGACGGCTTCAATGAGTGAATTTATTTCATGTGTGGGCCAACTTCCGGAGACAGCATATGGTTTTACTATGTAAACTGCTCGACGCGACGGCCTTACGCATATTAACTACTAACGTGATACGAGACATTCCCCTTGTGGGCGGAAGCAAAGATTCTCCACGACCCCACAATGATTCTACTCGACCCGCAGAGCTTTGGTGACGCCAAAAAAAAGAAGCACAAAAAAACGCAGACCCTGTTGTTCAGGCTCGACGGCACGAGTGGCGTGTTGTTACAGGCGTCGTTGCCAACTGACGGGCAACCACGTATAAATATTATAAATATTTATATGACGGGGGGGGGGGGGGGGTACTTTATGTTCATGCATGGCCGTAGTCGTATGACCATAGACCCTCGCATCCCTACAATGCCGGGACGGAGCATGTCGGGTTTTCACCAACCAGGCAGTGGAGGGGGGGGGGGTGAATTCGACCCACTACTCTTGTACCCATTGTTGGCTTGTCTCCAAACGATCGTGTACGGTAGGTCAAGGGCGGGTAGTAAAGTAGTAGACGCTCGCTCGTGTAACGTATGAGCTGTTGCATTATGCTGCCACCTCGTATTGTCTTATAAAAAGGCTGAAACCCGCAGAGGGTACGTTATAACCCGTTCAAGACTCTTCCTAAGTTTTTTTCCTATTGCGGAAGGCCATAGTTAATAGGACCTACGGTATGCACAAAAACCTATATATTTACGTATTTTTACTAACAATATTTGGTCCTATTTACTATGGTTCTCCGTGATAGTCTAATTTCTGATTGTTTTGTCCTCCTGAACGGGAGTGGGTGTTGTTTGCCTTTGATATTGCTATGGCTGTGAGTTGGCTCACTATAAGCCGCCTGCTACGGTATTACTAGTTACTATGAAGAGGGCAGTGAGTTGGCTTACTATAAGCCACCTGCTACAGTATTACTAGTTACTATGAAGAGGGCAGTGAGTTGGCTTACTATAAGCCGCCTATCATACTGTACGAGTAGATACTATTAATAGTAAGAGGGCTGTGAGTTGGCTTACTATAAGCCGCCTGCTACAGTACGAGTAGTTACTATGAAGAGGGCAGTGAGTTGGCTTACTATAAGCCGCCTATCATACTGTAGTAGTCACTAGTAATAGGGCTGTGAGTCGGCTCACTATAAGCCGTCCACTACAGTACTACTGTAGTTACTACAGCAGTAGTAGGGCAGTGGGTTGACTCACTATAAGCCGCCTATCATACTGTAGTAGTCACTAGTAATAGGGCTGTGAGTTGCCTCACTATAAGCCGTCTATCGTACTGTAGTAGTTACTATTAATAGGGCTGTGGATTGACTCACTACAATAAGCCGCCTACTACTATTGCAGTACTTACTGTTACTAGAGCGGTGAGTTTTGGCTGACTACAATAAGCCGCCGACTACTCGTACAGTACGAGTACATATTGTGTTGTTGGCTAGACGATACGTACAGCATGTGCGCAAATCAAAACCCGCGGTATGTTAAACACCCGTCATCGTCGACACGCCCTGTGTGCAAGAGCATCCTGAAAACAGTTTTGTGCAGGATGCCGGTTTCAATGGGTGAGGCTGGCCTTTTGGGCCGCATGTTTTGATTTTTGGGAAAACGCCATCAAAACACGCGGCGGAGCCGCGTGGCTGCCCCTGCCGACCTCGTGCCCCCCAAGGGGTTGGGGTTCGGGTTAGGGGTATGCCTGGGGTCGGCTTGGTCTGGGTCGACGGGCGAGGTAGGAACTGACCACACACAGCCTGCACAATTTTTTTGGCAGGATGCTCCTGCACATACCGCGCGCCGTCATCGTCTACCTTCTTTTGATCCTCGACACCTATACAACTCTTTTTTTTTTGTAGAAACGAGAGCCTATATGGAAACAAACAAACAAAAACACACACACACAGGTCAGACACCATTACTATGCTATTAATAGCTCTAGTGTTGTTCCCGTTTTCGCTGTGGCCGCCGGAAAATATTGTACTACCTGTAGTTTTAGTGTTGTTCTCGCTTTTGCTGTGGCCATTTCGGTGGAAACCCCGATTATTATGGCGGACAAAAGTCCCGTGTGGGAGCACAGGGCGCCTTAATGGGCTCTGCCGGCGGCTAATTGATTTTCTGCACCACTGTTACCGGGTAGGCCCGAAATATAAGCACCGTTTTGATTTAATAGTAATGTACAAAAGTTGCTTATATTTCGGGACAGAGTGGTAGTAAACAGGGGACTTACGATGACACAAAAACCTACACATTTCCCTATTTTTACTAACAATATTTGGTTCTTGGTAAATGCTTGTTCGGGAGTGCATGGGGGGGTGTACTCATGTTGTGCACGGCCGTAGTCATATGACCATAGACCCTCGCATCCCTACAATGCCGGGACGGAGCGCGTTGGGTTTTCACCAACCAGGCAGACATTGCTTGCACCAAGCGCGAAACGCCGTGAGGTATTGGGCGAGTCGCATGGAGGGTGAGCTGCATCCTGCTAAGAACCGCCTCTGAGGCGGACTTGCATATGGACGACAGCTTCAATGAGTTAATTTAATTTCTGGTGTGGCCACTTCCGGAGACAGCAATGGGTTTTACTATGTAACTGCCTCGCGGACGCCTTACCATATTAACACTACGTGATACGACCATTCCCCTTGTGCGGAGCAAAGGTTCTCCACCCCGCACAAATGATCTACTCGACCGCCAGCTTTGGTGACCGCCAAGGGGAGGTTGGTCGTTTTTTGGTGGATGAGATAGAAGGATGTTGGATGTGGTAGCCTTCCATTTGCGTCACATCGGTTTCGATTTGTCGCATGATACTGCTACGCTTTTGATCTGGAGAGTTCTTCACCTTTGTTCCCTGAGTCGTTTTTGGAACAACACTACACATTATCGGATGGCAAGCATAATAGTAATAATATTTGGTTCTATTTACTATGCTCCCCCGTACTAAGTGGGAGCGGGGGCAGGTGCCACAAGTGGGAGCGGGGTCGGTATATAATACAGCGTCGACCTGTGACCACCTGTGAAATTCTCTGGCAAGTGTCATAAGACTGGGTGCGAGACACAAGAGTACAGCCGAGAAAGCAGCTTTTACTGTTTCCCCCAGAGCCTGATCACATCTATCTGGCCAGGGAGGGGTTTCATGCCCCTTCCGATCTTATAAAATATCCCGAATACGAATGCCATCCAACTAATACGAAAACGGACCTATTACCTATAAATGAGGTGATTGCCGACTTTCCAAGCCCGTACTATTACACAAGCTCGTTCGTGTCTACAAACAGGTACCACCCTGACCCGTAAATATAAAATATCCCGAATACGAATGCCATTCAACTAATACGAAAACGGACCTATTATTACCTATAAATGAGGTGATTGCCGACTTTCCAAGCCCGTACTATTACACAACCTCGTTCGTGTCTACAAACAAGTACCACCCTGACCCGTAAATATAAAATATCCCGAATACGAATGCCATTCAACTAATACGAAAACGGACCAATTACCTAGAAATGAGGTAAGTACCGACCTTCCAAGCCCGTACTATTACACAACCTCGTTCGTGTCTATCATACAAACAAGTACCACTCTGACCCGTAATATAAGGACATTTTGGATATTAACATATAAATGAAGTGGTCCTTATATTTCGGATCAGACTCGGTCGCCCCGGTGGTTTAGCAGGTAACCACGAAGCCTGTTAAGCTTGAGCACGAGGGTTCGAGTCTCCATATGTATGGAGATTTTTATTCTCAAACGACACCAACTAAGTGTCGAGAGCGCCTATATATATAGCGCGGGTAGGCCCAATTCGACGAGAAGAGGCGACGAGGGAAATTAAGTGCTGAGATTTTCTCGCGATAAGAATACAAGGCACGTACCGTAGTGGGGGAGGGAGGGAGGGAGGGAGAAGAGCCTACTTTGTGACCCCGGATCTGAGTTACGACTAAAAAAGAGGGAGAGAGAATAGAAGGGCGAAATTACTAAATGGGATGGAGAAAAATAAATATGTATCATACTTCGTATATATATGATTATTAATAGTGTTATAAGGCTTAGATTGGGTGCGTAGGTGATTGGGTAACCTTTCACCAGTAGCCCGACTGACTAGTGCCTTAACAAATGGCGGCTTCTTACCCTAACAACTTAGAGGTATGGGAGTGGGTTTTGAGCGGCCGCATCATCTTCGACTCATGCTCTACTTCGGGGAACTGGGATTTCCCCGTTTTCCCCACATTTCTGCATATTATACGGCTCATCAGGGTGCGCTAGTGTAACGGTATAGGCTTGGAAGGCCGGTAATTACCCCATTTATAGGTGATTGGTCCGTTTTCGTAATACTTGGATGACATATAGGCTCGGAAGGCCGGCAATAACCTCATTTATAGGTGATTGGTCTGTTTTCGTAATACTTGGATGGCATTCGTATTCTGGGTATGTACGAAGTATAAGATCAGGAGGACCATACTTGAAGCCCGCTGAGCCAGATGTCATATATCTGGCTCTGGGAAATAATGAAATAATGTTTCCGTGGTTTTCTTCTGCTTTCGGGAATGCTATGAGTGATCAACTTTGAAGCTCATGCTGCTGCACATTGTCGGATGGCAAAGATGATGATAATAATAACAAAAAAAAAGCTGCTTCTCGTCTACGCTTGATTCTCCGTGAAAGGAGATACTCTGTGTCTCACCCATGCCTTATGAAATAGTATTCTCCTTCTTTCGCTAAACTAATTAATCCTCACTATTATAGCTCAAATAGTTAATTAATTAATTTAATCTACCCCCATCCACACTACGTATACCATGTGATTAGTAGTTTGTTGTGGTGATTGCTGTGACCACAGAGATTCTCCCCCCACCGTCAGAAAGAAGAATCGGTGCGGTGTCGCCGTGGGTATATTATGTATATATGTATATATATATGTATGTATAGTGCCACTCTGAGCCGTAATATAAGGACAGTTTGTATATTAACATGTAATTGAAATGGTTCTTGTATTGTGTATTAACATGTAATATATACAAACAAATAACGGAGAGAGGAGAGGAGAGGTTTCATGTGTATATAGTATACATACATTATAATAATGTATAAAAACAAACAAATAACGGAGAGAGGAGAGGTTCCTTCATGTTATCAATTTATACCTGGTGCCTGTGGTACCTCACACGCACAACTGCAGGACGCATGTAGAAGAAGTAGTAGTAGTAGTAGTAGCAGTAGTAGTAGCAAATAACTCGGGAGGATCGAAACAAAGGCAGCAGTCGTATTAATAGTAGTTTCGCTTCTTCGTTTTTTTTTTTTTTGTCCATCCCATTCATTATCTTCGCACGTCCGTCTTTCTCCCTCCCTAGTCGTAACTCAGATCCAGGGTCACAAAGTAACAGGTAAGCTCTTCTCCCTCCTCCCCCACTACGTACGGTTCTTGCCTTGCATTTTTATCGCGAGAAGATTTCAGCACTTTCTTCCCTCGTCGACTTGCGTCGGATTCCGCCTCATTGTGTGCCTTTATTGTGGACCATTAACATACATGCCTGATGATACAGCATCAGTACTCGTACATACTACATAGTATACCGTTTTTTATAGCGTTTGTTTCGCGATCCGACAATGATGTATGTGCACAGCATGATGAGCTACATAAGCTACAACGTTGATCACTCAGAAACACCCCCGCCCGAAAGAAAAGAAACAAATATAATAGTGGTAGAGTATTCGACGAATTGTGTCAGCTTTTTCATTCTGAATGAATAACACCCCCCTGCACATTGTCGGAAGGCAAATAAAATAATAAATGTGTGTTATTATTATCGTGCTGTTGCTCGATACTGGCGTCCGGATATCTGGGGGTTTCGTACTGGTCTACGGAGATGGGGGTTTTATAATGTTTTTGCGAGGCATTATGATCTGAGATGATGCTTGGATGCCTCGGCGTGGATGCTGTTCACTTGAGGGGATACTGGTAACTGCTATACTCCCAATAAATGTGTGTAATTATTATCCTTATCCGTGCCATCCGACAAAAGCAGTGTGTAGCATGATGAGCTTGAACTTTGACCACTCATAAGCACTCCAACAAAAAAAAAAAACGGAAACGGAAACGAAAGAAACTGTGCGTAAGCATAATTCGTAGTTCATTCTCGTGTTTCTCACTCGACAATGATGTGCATCACGCATGGTATATTTAATATACCAGGTAGGCTTTGACGTCGATCACTCGTGAATTAAACACCCCCAACACTCAGAAGCACGAAGAAAACCAAAGCCCACACAACCATTTTTGTTTTTTCAGCTTCGCCCTTTTCTTGTTTGTTTCTCTCCTCCCGTCCTATACCTCTCTGTCCCGAAAAATAATAACCATTTGAACCTACTGTTCATACGAAAAGGGTTCCTATATTTTGGAACATAGTGGTACTAATAATTAAATTTCAATACCACGTATCATAGTCAGTCGTAACTCAGATCCGGGGTTACATATATAGCTACTGTACGTGCAAACACCGGAGGCCTTGCATATATGGACGACAGCCTCCAACGAATTGGTTTGATTTCTGGTGTGGCCACTTCCAGAGACAACAATGGGTATTACTATGTATCTGCCTCGTGGGTGTCTTACCATATACTTGCTACAACAGCAGTGCAAGTGCTACTAATAATCCTCACCGCCACGCTCAATACTACACCCAATACTACCACCAACCCACTACGAGAAAGACAGAAACAAGAGAATAGAGCGACACAGAGGCAGCAAAAATAAAAGGTCGAGTAAAAAGGGAGATAAAAATCATCGTGGAAAAATTGTCCCAAAACGAAAGTCAAGTCCAACGCGAAATCGAGAGCGGGGTGGGCGGGTCCGATTTCTGAACGGCGCACAAGTCGCATTCTCTCACCGCAAGCGACCGTCTCGGAGCATCGCCGTCATGGCCCCCTCGTCGACGACGGGTCCCCTCCCAAGGTTGATAAGCACGGCGTGCGGTTTAGCCTGCGGTTTAGCCCAGGCAATCGACAAATTGTGTTTGTAAAATAAGGGCCCACATTATTTTACCGTAGTTTGTCCCCAAAAAGACGTGGGTAAAGTGTATTCACGGGATAACCGTAGCTGGCGCGCGGGAGTGACAACCCGCGAGGGAATGGCTACCCTGGTACTAAAAACAGAACCTTCGGTGTACACCCTCCCCCCCGTCCGCCGCATTCCCTTCCCCCTCCCCGCCCTGCTTGCCTCTGCCCCTCGCCCCCCCCCCCCTCCCCCCTCCCCCTCTGCCCCGCTGTTGCCTCCTTTGCCGCCTCATCCTCCGCCTCTGCCCCCCCCCCCCTACTCTTTATCCCCTGCACCCCTCCCCTTCCCCGGTCGCATGCAAACCGGTCTCACCCTCGCCAGCTCCTTAGCTCCCACCATCCCTCTGGTTTCGGGCGTCAAAGCGGCAGACACCAAGATGTAATCCGAGTTCGCGATAAGCTCGCCCACCTTTTTCCGTGTTATTTTTTAAAACCAAGAGCGAGGTAGAACAAGGCGATACGAGCACTTAAGAACTGGCAGTCGAGACATACTGGGTCAAGCATATATTTGATCGAAACATAGGAAAACCGTAACCTATGATAGTATTGAAACGAGTGTAGGACACACCCTGCCTCACGCAACAATTTGAGCCTTTCTTAACCGGCGAGTGCAAGAAGTTATGGCTCGACTTTTTGCATGAAACATGATAAACTATTATTTTTAATCCGACAATTGTGACGCGGAAGAACTTCGCAAGTAGGAGTTTTTTATTCTTCTTCGTTTTTCTCTCTTATTTTGTAAATGGAGTGCGGGAGGGGGAGGGGGTGTACTCATGTCGTGCACGGCCGTAGTCGGATGACGGGGGGGGGTTAACTTGTTTGTTGCGTGCTTAAGCCATTTGACTATTGACCACGCATCCTTTTCGAGACGGACCAACGTTTCTACTCCTAATAGGGACACCTCCAGGGGGGGCGGGGTGAGAATGATAGCCCTGGGCCGGGCAAATACATGATATATCCCCCCTAGGGATGCGGGAGTCTATGGTCATACGACCACGGCCATGCACGACATGAGTACACCCGCCCCCCCCCAAGCAAAATTAGTTGGAGGCTGTCGTCCCGTATGCAAGTCCGCCTCACAAGCGGTTCTTGGTAGGATGCAGCAGCTCATCCTTCATGTGACTCGCCCAACAACTTCACGGCGCTTCGCAAAGCTTGGTGCAAGTAAATGTCTGCCTGGCCGGTTAGAAAACCCGACGTGCTCCGTCCTGGCATTGCAGGGATGCGAGGGTCTATGGTCATACGACTACGGCCATGCATGACATGCCCCCTATCCCACAGGCGGCGAAACAGGAAGGTGATAGGATTAGAAAAAAGGTTTCTTTGAAGTTATTTGGAAACAACGTAATGAGTGCCCAAATGTTAGGAGCAGGAGCAGGAGCAGGAGCGCGCTGCTCCGTCTCGAAAGGGATGCGTGGTCAACGGTCGGTCAAATTACTGTCACGGGTGGGCTAATGTAGTAAATAGGACCTACGGCACAAACAAAAGCCTAAATGTATACCTCATTTTTACTATTAATAATAACATTTGGTCTTAATTACTGTGACCCCCCAAAATAATACAAGCAACACATTTGTACGACCCCTCCTCCCCCCCCCCCACCTGGTCAGGTAGGTTGCCATGGTTGCAATTGAACACTACAACTTTCTCTCCCGCGTGGCAGCACATTCATAGAGGGCCGAAGCTCCTACACCTACGTACTTTGATCACGATGAATGATGATTGATTGATGTTGTTTGATTGCCTTGGTGAGCTCACGATCAGATCAGTGAGCGGAGACGTTCACGCTTTCGATAGGGTACCTATACACTGCAGCATGTATATCGTATCGTATGTGTACGTCAGCGTACTACTGCTACTGCTGCTATTGTTGCTACTGCTGCTACTGCTGCTACTGCTGCCGCTGCTACTACTACTACTACTACTACTACTACTACTACTACTACTACTACTACTACTACTACTACTACTACAGTCCTGCCGTCGACGCCAATATGAGTACAGGGCTCAGGTTCTGCTTGAGCCTGTGGCACTTTCCTTTCTTGTCTGTGTAGCGTCGAGTAGACGCCAGGTTGTTGGAGCATCCAGGCTTGACGACAAGCCGGATGAACGATACGAAGAGATGATGTGAGCAAGGGGGGCTGCCCTTGCTGCGTATTCGAAGACCTTGGGTGTCGTCAGCCATTACTTGTGCACGGGACAACATATGGGCTGCCGAACACGGCAAGTAGTCTTGGAATACGAACGACCACAGTAGTACAATAAGATACAGATATCTATGACCTCGACGAATGGTGGAACCGACGCAGGACATATCCATGCGACGGTTGGGTCGAGAGCATGGCACCCACACTACTACTACTACTACTGCTACTACTACCACTACCACTACTACTACTGCTACTACTGCTACTACTACTGCTACTGCTACTGTTACTACTGCTGCTGCTGCTATGAATACCACCACTGCTACTGCTACTGCTACTACCGCTGCTACTACCATTAATACTACCACTGCTACTACTGCTACTGGTACTACTCATTGCAGTTGTAAGTGCAGTGGTGTGTCAAATGTATGAGTATAATATTCCTCTTCTTTTGCGTGATGTCATAACGCCCATCACACCTAGTACTTCAACAACAAAAATAGCGTACATACGTACGTAGCATTATTGTAAACCTCATTTGTTTTTCACATCACACGGGTACTACCCCATTCTGCGGCAGAGGGGGGGGGGTGTACTCATGCCATGCATGGCCGTAGTCGTACGACCGTAGACCCTCGCATCTCTACAACGCTGGGGGGCGAGGGGGGGGTGCACTTCCTTTTCATGCATGTCCGTAGTCGTATGACCATAGACCCTCGCATCCCTACAATGCCGGGGCGGAGCATGTCGGGTTTTCACCGACCACGGGCAGACATTGCTTGCACCAAGCGCGAAGCGCCCGTGAGGTGTTCGGCGAGTCGCATGAAGGGTGAGCTGCATCCTGCTAAGAACCGTCTGTGAGACGGACTTGCATATGGACGACAGCCTCCAATGAATTGCTTTTATTTCTGGTGTGGCCACTTCCAGAGAAAGCAATGATGGGTATTACTATGCATGTATCTGCCTCGTGGGTGCCTTGCCATATACATACTACATACGTGATACGATAATTCCCCTTGTGCGGAGTTGAGGTTCTCAACGCCGTTCAGAGGGAGGGAGGGAGGGAGGGAGGGGTGTTACAAGGGGTGTTACAAGGAGTACCCTGCAGGCTGGGTAATTGGTCGATTTTTTACCCCTATAACTCAGTAGGTCCCTCCCACCTATCGTAGCATGCCGCCCTTCTCTATTACCTCTCCCACCTGGACCAGGTCTGCGACATTAGATTGGCTGACCAGTTTCTGCTATTTTTTTATGATTAGTATTCCCTTTGCCATGCGGAAAGGTGTGGGCGCTTATTTCAATCACATCACACATAAACAAACAACAAAAGGGGGCAGTAATCCAGCACATTGTATGATACAATCGGAAAAGGTTTTCCGTCCCGCGCTTTTTTTTCTTTTTCTTTTTCTTTTTACAAGTTTTCGCGCATTCCTTGTTTGTTTTATTACTCTGCATTCGTTCGTTCGGCGTTCGTCCCGGCATTGTATATAGGGATGCGAGGATCTATGGTCATACGACTACGGCCATGCATGGAAATGAAGTACACCCCCCCCTCCCCCCCCTATAAATATATGATATATTTATAGGTTGGGTTGGCGTCGGTTGGCAACGACGCTGTAAAACACGCCACTCGCTGCGTGAGCTAGACAACCAGGGTGCCGTTTTTTTTTGTTATTTTTTTTGGCGGTCACCAAAGCTGGCGGTCGAGTAGATCATTTGTGCGGGGTGGAGAACCTTTGTTCCGCACAAGGGGAATGGTCGTATCACGTAGTGTTAATATGGTAAGGCGTCCGCGAGGCAGTTACATAGTAAAACCCATTGCTGTCTCCGGAAGTGGCCACACCAGAAATTAAATTAACTCATTGAAGCTGTCGTCCATATGCAAGTCCGCCTCAGAGGCGGTTCTTAGCAGGATGCAGCTCACCCTCCATGCGACTCGCCCAATACCTCACGGCGTTTCGCGCTTGGTGCAAGCAATGTCTGCCTGGTTGGTGAAAACCCAACGCGCTCCGTCCCGGCATTGTAGGGATGCGAGGGTCTATGGTCATATGACTACGGCCGTGCACAACATGAGTACACCCCCCCTCATTTGCGGAGAGCGCAAGAGGATAGAAATACCCGAACAACTAAGTGAGCGCGACCTAGACATAGTGGGAATTCAAGAGTCGTGGGAAAAAGAGGGGGGGGGGGCAGGATGCACTATTGAAGAGTACGCATGGGTAGGAAAAAAGAGAAAGGGACAGGACAACAACAATAGGGGGCGGGGGGAGTAGGGTTCCAAGTCAAATAATACTTGTGGGACATAATAGAAGTGATCAAAGACACGAATTCGACGAAAGCATCTGGATAAAGATACCAGGGGAGAGGGGAGCGAGGAGGAGGAGGAGGAGGAGGAAGTAGATGCACAGAGGTGCCCTTGTGGCAAAGCATTGGACAGTAGTAGAACTCACATACAAAGTGGCAGAATGTGAAATGTACAACAAGGAGGAACGGGATGTGTTAGAGGTTAGAGGAGGAGATGAGACAAATAGACGAGTGTGACATGGAGCAGTTTGACACACTAAATAGTAGCGAGAAAACGATCGCTATCTTAGGAGATATATGGTGGCCACAGGCGGCGAAACAGGAAGGGGATAAGATTAGCAAAAAAAAACTTTGTAATATATGGAAATAACGTAATGAGCGCCCAAGTGTTGGAGGTGTCTCTATTAGGAGTAGGAATGGTGCTCCGTCTCGAAAGGGATGCGTGGTCAATGGTCAAATGACTAAGGCAAGCAACAAATAAGTACGCCCCCTAGGGATGCGAGGGTCTATGGTCATACGACTACGGCCATGCATGARAATGAAGTACACCCCCCCCCCCCTCAAGCCTCCCCCTATAAATATATGATATATTTATAGGTTGGGTTGGCGTCGGTTGGCAACGACGCTGTAAAACACGCCACTCGCTGCGTGAGCTAGACAACCAGGGTGCCGTTTTTTTTGTTTTTGGCGGTCACCAAAGCTGGCGGTCGAGTAGATCATTTGTGCGGGGTGGAAAACCTTTGCTCCGCACAAGGGGAATGGTCGTATCACGTAGTGGTTAATATGGTAAGGCATCCGCGAGGCAGTTACATAGTAAAACCCATTGCTGTCACCGGAAGTGGCCACACCAGAAATTAAATTAACTCATTGAAGCTGTCGTCCATATGAAAGTCCGCCTCAGAGGCGGTTCTTGGCAGGATGCAGCTCACCCTCCATGCGACTCGCCCAATACCTCACGGCGCATCGCGCTTGGTGCAAGCAATGTCTGCCTGGTTGGTGGAAACCCAACGTGCTCCGTCCCGGTATTGTAGGGATGCGAGGGTCTATGGTCATATGACTACGGCCGTGCACGACATGAGTACACCCCCCCCCCCCGTCGAGTTTGATCATTTTGTGCGGGGTGGATAACCTTAACTTCGCGCAAGGTGAACGATCATACCCCGTAGTAGTGTACCAGGGTATATGGTAAGGCACCGACGAGGCAGTTACATAGTATACCCATTCTGTCTCTGGAAGCGGCCACACCAGAAGCATAATGTTTTTAAGTAAAGTACAGACAGAAAGAAATATGATTTTGTTTAGTCGACCGAATGTGAATGAACTTTTTTAATAGTACAAGGGGGATGTGTTAACTTCACTTCGCGGGCATTGGAACGGAACGAACGTAAAATTATTTGCCTGAAAAAGTGGTGCTGATTGGATATTGAGGAAAAAAAACACCGAACAGATTCCAAGCGTTCCAAGCTGTCCGTAAATTTGTAAAGAGGAAGCGTATGTGTCAAAACAGTAATCCTTGTTCAGCAAAACCGAACGGCCCACTTGGAACGAGATTTACGGCAGTTGATTGGTGCTGGAAATGTTGCAACTGGTTGCGACATTTGCTGGGAGGCGCACCAGGGCATGAGGCAAAATGAGATGACAGGGGAGCACGCGATGGAGCACGTGCAGACGCCACAGGTCTCGCCTGCGGTAGCAGCCACGCGATACGGCCATGGCCTGTACAGGAGGCTCACGAGGGAAAAATTTGGGTGGCGAACGAGACTGTGGCGATAGATATCTAGCAAAAACGCTGGACCGATGTTCAGAGAAGCACCAGGATACCTAGTCGAGCCGCGAGGGCGATATCATAACTTCTAGACTTGTTACGAGGGTGCCACTTGCACGGCTAGCACTGCTTGATCTGAGGCATGCCAGGCGCTCTATTTGCGTGTGAAGCTATCCTCTGTACCAGGAGCACTCGCTGCCTACGTGACGGTACCCTTGTCCTAGAGTCCAGCTGCACAGTCCCGAGGCAAATTTCATGGGTTACTTTCTGTTGCGGCCTGTTCCAGGATCGGGTGCCTAAAAAATCGATGGGACACAAACCGCAAAAACAGCATGGAATGGAACGAACGAACGCGAATAATCTCGTTCCGTTCCAGCCATTCCAAGCTATCGAATGGAGTTAAGACACGCCCTCACCGACAGTATTAAATTTGCTCATAAAGAGGCAAGAGTACAGGAGAGAGATGCTCACATTTCGAGTGCCTCAGCTTGAACTGACATAGATGCGCGGGCACAGCAGAGGTACATGATTTTTGCCCACTGCTGCCGAAGGGTACGCCGTAGTCGAGGCCTACCGTGTGGTTTTTCCATAATTTTTATTTTAAAAGGATGTTGGAGGATCGAGGTAGACGACCATGACTGACAGCGACGGGGATGTCGCCACCCTAAGGCAGGAGATGGTAAATGAGATGGCTCAGATAAAAGAGGCCTTCCGGCGAACTGTCGACGACATCGTCGACACCACCTGCAGACCTCACTCCGGGGGGAGTGCCGACGGCGGCGGTAGGGTCGGCGGGCATCCCGGCGTCTCTGCGACCGGAGCCTCCTTGCCGGGTCACGGCCTCTCCAGCACTGCTCTGCTTGGTCAGCCTCGTCGCCGGGGTCCCTGGTCCGCTTGGTCAGCCACCCGGGAGCCTCGCCGCCGGGGTCCCTGGTCCGGTTGGTCAGCCACCCGTGAGCCTCGTCGCAAGGGTTCCTAGCCTCGCCGGCGGTCACGCCGGAGTAGGCACTCTCGGGCAGCCGTTCGGGGGCCCCACCGTCGGCGCCCTCCCACCGACCTCCGGCCTCGTCGGCCACCCTGCTGTGGGGGGCACGCATGTCTACGCTGGCCTGCCCGGACAAGTGGGCGGGCTTACCGTTGACCCGGGAGGGGGGGTTGGATACGGTGGTTCTCTGGGAGGTGCCCAGTTACTGGTGCACTCCCCGGGCAGGCGGGTGGGATCGCCGGGGTCTCGGGGGGGATTGGACACGGGGGTAGTCTGGGCGGCGCCGGGGCCTTCGGCGCCCCCTACAGATTGGTGAGCGAGATCGCCGGGGGGGGGGGACTCAGCTACGTCGGTGCCTCAGCGACCGGCGCCCCCTGAATCTCCCCCTACGGACAGCCGGGCGGGCTCGCCGAATGATCTACTCGACCGCCAGCTTTGGTGACCGCCAAAAAAAAATAACGAAAAAAAACGGCACCCTGGTTGTCTAGCTCACGCAGCGAGTGGCGTGTTTTACAGCGTCGTTGCCAACCGACGCCAACCCAACCTATAAATATAATATATTTATGGCGGGGGGGTCAGTTACGGTGGTGGCTTGAGCGGGGTCGGAGCCACCAACCCCCTATCGACCCGCCTCGGCCACGCAGCCCACGACGTGCGGGGCAAACCGGCGGCCGGTCAGGCCGTTCACGGTATTGACACCGCCGGCAACCCGTTTACGGCGCTTGGGAAACAAGTGTCCAATATCGTGACCAGCCGTGCGGTGGCATCGTGCAGGCATCCCACGACCCGACTTTGGCAGGCCATCTGCGGGGGCCGCCCGGCGTCGATGCAAAAGGCGGCGGTACAGGGGTACGTGGGGAACACAGTGGACATCTCGGCTGGCGTCCACACCATGCTCTCGAGGCGCTGGACGGCATCAATTTCCTGGCCTTCGTACCGCGGGGGGGGGGGGGGGGAGGCATCAGCCTTCCGTTGTCGCAGCACCTCAGCATCCTTGGGCACGCGATCGTAACGATCGCGACTCGCGGGTATCCGTAGGAACCGGGTGAACTCCAAGTGGCAAACGCTCGCGTTGAGCTGCTTCGGCAAGCTTTCACCGCAGGGGCCAAGCCTCTACACGATCACGTAATGGAGCACTTCGCGATCGCCGACAGAAAGGAACACCGGGAAAGACTGGCGGGCCTGGTCAAGAAGGACTTGGAGAGGTTTACGCTAGACCTACGGGCCGTCTCCGACGTTTGCGAACACCGCTGAGCCTACCTCGCGACGGTGAATGATTTCCCGCTTATCCCGGTGCCGCGGTGGCCTCGCCTAAACGCGTACGTTTCGTTTGGCGGCCTCATCAATGCCGACGTCCAGCAACCCCGTCTCGCCCCCACCACAGCGACCGATGCCCAGGACGGCGTGTGCCGGCAGTGGATGAAGAGTGGGAAATGCCGCTTCGGGAAAGCTCGAGGAGAAGTAGTACTAGTCGGAGATTGTAACTCAAGAATTGGGAAGGCAAGCAACCCGAACGAGAACGTTGGACAGTATGGGGAAGAAACAAAGCATAAGAACGGGGAAGAGATGCTGAAGTTCCTTAAAAACAATGAGATGAAGACTCTGAACGGTAGAGTAAAAAAGCCAGAGCCAGAATGGACTAGACAGGGCATACAAAAGGGAGAGAGCTCCGTTCTTGACTTTATAGTGGTGGAAAATTGAAGTAGTAAGGAAACGGAAGTGCATGTATGCGCGGCGGACGTAGGAAGTACGGATCACTGCCTAATATGGACAGACAGACAGCAGACGAGAGTTATCAAAAATAGGCGCGGTAGGAAATTGTACAGATGGCGAATAGATAAGCTAGAAGTAACGCAATTCCAAGCAGAGATGATTAAAAATGCAGACCATTTTTCCGATCTGGTGGAAAGCATAGGTACGACAAAAAACAATATAGAGAGAGATGATGCAGGAGCGAGGATAATAGAAGGATGGGAGAAATTGGTCAAGACCACAGCAAGTAAAGTAATAGGGAAGAAGTTGATAATATGCAATAGAGCAGTAAAATGGTGGGATGACGAAGTAAAAGAGGCTATAGGAGTAAGGAGAAAGGCACACGCAAGATACGCATCGAGCAAAACTACGTCAGGATGGGAGGAGTATGGTATTGCTAGAAATAAAGTAAAAAAGGTGGTTGAGAAGAAGAAGAAAGGGGTATGGAAAGACGTAGTTAATAAAACGAATGAAGACTTTGATGGCGGGATGAAGCAGATGTGGGTAGAGATAAAAGGGATACTAAGGCAAACAAGCAGGAGAGGCAGATACGAGGATAGCTACATTAAGAGCACATCACGGTAAAATGGTTAGTAGTTCGAAGGGGAAAAGGGAAGTGCTTGTAGAGCATTACCGCAAGCTAGGAACGCCCACAACCAACGAAACGTTCGACGAAGAATTCGAGAAGGATATCAACGAGTGGACAGAGGCGAACGTAGATGGGTCAGAAAGGGAAGACAGTGGCTCAGAAGGGTTACAGGGAGAGTTCTCAAGAGAAGAAGTAAAGAAGTGTGTAGCTAAACTTAAGAACAGAAAGGCAGCAGGGGCAGACCAAATAGTTAATGAATTTATGAAGTACGGGGGAGAAGGAATGCTTACCATGATGGTTAAGTTGTATAACTGAATATGGAAAAACGAGTACGCGCCTAAGAGGTGGAGAGAAGGAGTAGTATTAATAGTAAACTTGTTTAAGAAAGGAGACAAGGTGGACCCGGGTAACTATGGGGGGATAACGCTACTAAGCACTGTAGGTAAAATGTTCTGTACGATTTTGAACGATAGAATGGGAACAATGATGGAGAAGGAAGAAAATATTAGCGAAGGGCAAGCAGGATTTAGGCCAAACCGTAGCTGCGTCGACCATGTGTACACATTAGGTAAGATAATCCAAGGCAGGAAAGACTCGGGGCTAACAAACGTACTGTTTCTTTTTAGACGTATATAAGGCCTACGATACAGTATGGAGAAATGGGCTGTGGAAAAAGTTGTGGGAAGTAGGGATAAGAGGAAATATGTGGAGAATGATGAAGAAGATGACGGAATGTGCGAGAAGTGCTGTGATGTTGGACGGGGAAATATCGAAGTACGTTGATATCCTACAGGGAGTTGCCCAGGGATGTACGCTATCACCTAACCTATTCAAGGTATACATTAATGACATGATAGTAGCAGTAGAAGCAGCATCGCAGGGAGTCACGGTGGGGGAAGATACGGTGTCGGGATTGATGTTTGCTGATGATTTCGTTTGCATATCAGAAACACCCGAAGGACTGCAGAAACAAATAGAGAAGGCAATCGAGTACACCAGGAAGTGGAGAGTGACGGCGAACGTAAAAAAGTGCGCAGTAGTTGTATGTAACGAAGATAAGGAGAGTCCGGTAACTTGTAAGTGGAAGTGGGGAGAAGATGAATTACCGATCGTAGACCAGTATACGTACCTTGGCGTAGAAATCTCAAAAGATTGCTCTTGGGATGCACACATAAATAAAATAATAGGCAAGGGTAAGGCACACGTAGGCAAGATGGAAGCAGTCCTAACAGACTCGCACCTTGACACTAGAATTAAGAGATGTATACTGATGAATGTGATTGTACCAAAGCTAGAATATGCAGGAGAAGTATGGGAAGGGAACGCGAAGCTCGTAAAACAGCTGGAAACAGTACAGATGACAGCAGCTAAAAAAGTACTAGGATGCTCAAGTACGACGAGTAATACAGTATTGAGAGCAGAACTGGGAATGTACCCACTTAAGACAAATAGAGACGTGCGTAAGTTGAAATGGCAATATAAAGTAAAGAACATGCCAAATAAGAGGTTGCCAGCCATAGCTGATAAAGCTGTATGGGAGAAAGTAACCAAAGGGCGAGCTGGAATAAGGTGGGATAGCGTAGTCGAGAAAGTATGGAAGGATATAGGAAACCAAAAAGAGACGCTGGCCATAGAGAAATTTAGCGGATACAAGACAGAAGTAAAAGAAAGGATAGAAAGAAGGGAAAGGCTAGCGCTAAGAACAAAAGTGGAAGGGGAAGAACACTTAGAGATATACGGGGGGTTGAGAGAAGGAATAGGAATGAAAAGGTATCTGTACGGCCCAATGGACTTCGCGAAAAAGCTGAAACTGCGATTTCGTGTAGGGGACCTAGACCTGCTAGAAAGAAGGACGAGGTACACCAGTAGCCGGGAGGAGGAGGAAGTAGATGCACAGATGTGCTCATGTGGCAAGGCCATAAATAGTAGAATTCACGTAGTGGGAGAATGTGAAAGGTACAAGGAGGAAAGGGATGTGTTAGAGGAGGAGATGATAAAAATGGACGAGTGTGACATGAAGCAATTTGGTACACTAAATAGTAGCGAGAAAACGATCGCTATCTTAGAGATAGATGGTGGCCACAGACGGCGAAACAGGAAGGGGATAAGATTAGCAAAAAGTTTATTTGTAATATATGCAACCCCAACCCCCACCCGCCCCCGCTCGAACTAAAAGCGGGACGAAATTGCAACGATTTATGGAATACACTGGTGCACACTACGCGCAAATGCGTGTACACATATCTGCATATATAATTATAATGTAGGATATATTATCACACAACTTCCGAAACTCAGTATCGACCACTTAATCGGTTGAACCAGCTGGCGTACTTATAATAACGGTAAAAAAATATACCGGTGTATATTGCCCTCTCGCGCGAGTACCGCATGCTTATTGACGAGACGGACGTAAAAGGTGTGATGCCGTTCGTCGATAGTGCCCATCGAGGAGAGAGAGTTGAAAATAAACGCCTCTCTCTATCAGATATATATTGCCACTGCATGCATTTCTGTCAAATGTGATTACCGAAGTATCATTCACCACACGGGCGGAAATGGCTCCGGGCTACTTTATAATGTCCTCGTAAGGATCATAAGACGGTGCAGATGCGCACACGGCCATAATGGCTGACGCCAAGTTTGCAGGCGGTTCGGCATCAGCTCTTGCTGCACACGAAGTCGACATGAACCCCTTGACGAATGCGAGTGGCCAGATGCAAGTTAAATAGTGCCCACGGACGTTTTGGTTGTTTATCTATCGACGATATCGGGGGGCTTGAACATGAAGGCACATTGTAGTCCGGTTTGGTCCGGTTAAACATGAAGAAACCGAACTCTGTTAATTATACCATAGTGCGTTAAGGCGCTGCTCGGTATGCGCCCCGTTTGTGATACAGCATATATTCCGTGTCGGCGCACCAGCCAAGGGTTGATTAAGATTGGGATACGTGCCGGTGCACATCCTGTCATCAGCGCCGGCACTTGCCCATCGCCCCTTGGTGATACATGTATACCGTGAAAATAAGGTGCCACGGAAAATGATATCTGTATATGTCTACCGCGATAGAAAAACACTATTCCGGTGCTCCAGCTAATGGTCGATGAGGACTGGAATATGTGCCAGTACATGCCTTGTTGCCCCCAGTCCCAGAGTGA
This sequence comes from Saccharina japonica, assembly GCA_008828725.1. Taxonomy (NCBI): domain Eukaryota; class Phaeophyceae; order Laminariales; family Laminariaceae; genus Saccharina; species Saccharina japonica. Next base: position 21,344 of record MEHQ01003738.1, read on the forward strand.
CGCTGCGTCATGTGCTCATGTGCTGATGTACTGGAAAGTGCACATTAAGGATGCGTACAACAACAAATGTTGTGCCAGCACACCAGCCCGCAGTGGATATTGATGGGGTATGGACCGGGGTATGTCCCGCTCCCGGGGGTGGCACGCCGGCACTTGTCCATCGTCCCATACTAACGTCAAGAACTCGATATCGGTCGGAATATGTGCCGGTGCACGTCGCGTTGCCCGTGCCGGCAAGCCGGCGCTTGCCTTCCGTCCCTGAATAAAGATACATACGTATCGTCAAAAGTATATATAAAGGGACCCCAGAAATGATGTGCCTGTGCGTCAGCTGATGGTAAACGATGCTTGGGGTATGTGCCGTTGCATGTACCGTTGGGGGCGCCGGCGCGCCGGCATGTTCTCCGTGCCTCAATAACTGTAAGGATGTACCATTAAATGATACACACACGTACGAACAATGCTGGGCCGGTGCACTAGCCAGCGGACGATGACGATCGGAGTATGTGCCGGTGCATATCCTGTTACCGGTGCACGTGCGCCGGCACTTGCCCGCAGTTCCTCAACACCGATACATGTGTACCATACACTGATACACGTATGTACCACAAACAAAACTGTACCGGTGCACCAGCTAGCGGTCGATGAGGGTTGGGAATATGTGCCGGTGCATGCCCGGTTGCCCTCCGCCCCATCACAACGCTGTGTATTGATGCCCTGTGCAGTGCAAATCGAGTTTACGAACAGCAACAAATGCAGTGCCGGTGTACCAGATAGCGGTCGATGTTGATTGGCATATGGGTTGATTGGAATATGGGCTGGCGCAGGTCCAGTTGCCGGCGCCGGCGTGACGACTCTTTCCCCTCGCCCCTTGAAAGCGATAAGCGGTGGATGTTGAAGGAAATACGTTCCTGTGCCTGTCTCGTTGCCAGCGCCGGCCCGTCGACACTTGCCATACGTCCTATAAAAACAACACACATATGGATTAAACGATACACATGTGCCACCAAATGCTGTGCGGGCGCACCAGCGAGCGGATGGGGCATGTGGGCACTGCAGGTCGCATTGCCGGCGCCAGCACGCCCACACGTGCCCCCGTCCCTTTAATCCGATACTAATGCACCATGCAGTGGGTGATGAGGAGCGGAATACGTGCCGGTGCATGCCCTGTAGCCCTCCGTCCTATCAGTTCGGTATGCATCACGGTAGTGCTGGCGCACCAACAGACGCGCCGGCGAAAACTGTCCCGCAATAATAACACACGCTTCTTGGCTTGAGCCGGCACGCGGATTCTCGATCTTCGCCCTCTATGATAGTATGAATAGATTCCGAGTACGACAGCAAGGAGACGATGAGGGTCCGAAGAGGGGCTGATGCATGCTCAGTCAACACACTTTGGTGCGCTAGTGCACCAGTGCGGGGATGATGACTTCCCCCACCCTCGTCCAGGCTGGTGCATGAATAGGGGTCCACCTCCGTCGTTCTCGCCTTACGTTTTGCTCTGTCCCGTCTCCGCACCACCCTACCGAGTCCAATTTTTTACCCAAGATAGTGTTTTTGGAGGCTCAACGTGGGAGACATGGGGCGAGACAACGTGATCACAATTTGCTCTGGGGTAGCCAACCCCGATCAACAGAGGGACATATCTCGCCCACTCAGATCAAAAGCTCAGGCAACTCTGCGATATGGCAAGCAAGTGGCCCGCGGATGCGCGGTCCCTGGTTGGCCGGTAGTTCCAATTGTGTGCAGTGGGAGGTCAGGTAGATCTGCGTTTGATGCATGGTCAATGAAGCGCATCGTATTCCCTGGTCGCAAGTGGGACGTGAAGTTTCGTATTGCAAGCCAGCGCTCGTCGTGGATTCGATTGGGTTCTTGCCGACGGGTCGTGTGGTGGTTGTTAGTGGCAGGAACGGCAGCCGCACGCGTTTATCGTGTGATCTAACACCTGCGGGGACTCCACTGGTGATTTGTATTAGGGTCACGGGCAGAACGTCGTGTGTGATGTTTTTGCCCATATACCCCCCTCCTTTGGCCTGCCCCGATCTCGGGGTGGGCCGGAGTCCGACTGAAGCTACGACGGTCCACGGGTGGCTACACGAACCCCCGAGCAACGGTAGAGAGGAACCCCGTGCGGTGTAGTAGGTCAACTACTGATTGCGCGGGGTGGTGGCGATGGTTTTTATTTTCAACCCCGATGCTGAGGAGTTCGTTCCAAGAGCAGAGGGGGAGCATCGCCAGGGCGGAGAGCGCAATGCGTGCAGCTTGGGGAGAGAAGAGGCTGGGCATCGCGTGGGTAAGGAAACCCCCCGACAGCGAGGACGCGAGTGTCGGGGTTGGGATGGGCTGGGACGGCTGAGCCCAATCATTGGAAACGAAGGCATGCACCGGGCTAAAAAACAGAGAGCCTACATCGTGATAAAAGGAAAAATGCACAATATTTGTACGTAAAGTACAGAAAGAAAGAAATATGAGTTTTGTTGTCAACCAACCGAATTAAGTTTTGGTAGTCATGGGCTCTGCCGACGTATGGGCTCTACCGACGTAAGTAGTGTTCTGGCAAGAGGCAAGGAGGATGGAAGAGGTGTTCACTCTCCTCGAGTGCCTCGTGCTTGATGTGCATAGCTGCGTGAATAGAGCAGAGGCACACGAGCCAACGGCACGACACTGCCCGCTGCCGACTGATAGGCCTAGCCTAGGCCTACCGTTGGGGTTTCTCTATAACTACGGATGGGCGTGCTCGCGGCATCCATTCGGAAGGATGGCTGTTTCGTGGGACATCAGAAGAAGATTATCGACGCCTCGCGGGCATGTGTGGGGAGATATGCCCCGTGCTGTGACTCATAGAGTTTAGGTGTGATTGCTATATATGCCTAAACTATAAAGTTCGAACTCATCACTGGTTTCTTAGCGCGCCGGTGCGCGAGTTCTAGGTTGACCAGGCCTGTTACTCGTACATATTTGCTTGCGATGCGACATGTACGAGTACAGACAGGTGTTTGTGCTAAGCCTTCTAGCAAGCAGCACGTACAAGTACATTTATTATAACAGTACACGTACGGGTACACACGAAGTGTTAGTATATCGTGCATTATCATATACATATATATGGTATATACACTGCTGTATATATAGCGTGATATATAACACGTTCGGAATGCCACAGGCTACATATCACAGCACGGCAAATAATTTTTCCTTGACAGTCGTACCTCGTTTACCAGTGGGTCGACGTCACTCTTGGAGTATCATCCTGTTGACCCTGTGATAGCATCCAGGGTAGTCATCGAACTATATAGTACGTATATCCTATACTTTGAATGTATCATAGTAACCATGGCGACGCACCCCCTGAACACATTTTTTCCCTTATCTGGGGGTCCCTTATTGTAAATATAAATATAAAAAACGGGACTATGTACTGTATACGCATACCAGGTACTGGTATTATTTGAAAAAAAAAAAAAAAACCGCTGTGAGCTCGAGGATTTCGTCGAAACTCATATTTGCTAGCTGAGTGTACTACGATCGCGCGTACTTACGGATTTTATATGTCGTCATGTAGGATGTACATCCCGTAGGAGGGGGAAACAATCTGAGGCTGTATAATTTTATATAGTCTACAACAGTACTCGTTCCCACACATGATTATGCATACTGCTGTAGTACGTGCGTATGACCATGCAAAAAAAAGAAAGAAAAAGAGTGAATCCAAAGTAGGTCGTACGAGTACCAGGTGGTAATATCTGGCAACAGGCCGCCAAAGACACCTACTGCCTGCATTATGAATACGAACATACGCGTAAGGTATACCTGTGGTCCATATGTCCATATATATACCAATATGAAGCAGGTCGCAACTGCTGGACACTGGGTGTGCTGGATGTCGACGGGTAGAAAGGAAGGCTTATATGTGAAGAACACACATGACCACAAACCCGTGCCAGGCGACACGTACTTTTTAAGGGATTCGTATTTCCTAACCCGGAGCCAAAACAAACAACACAAATCCGGGAAAAGGTCTTTTTCAGCCTTTGCCAAAATATATATTTTCCCCTATTTCCTCTCGTTCCAGGAAAAAGGCGTCTTTCTGTTAGAGGGGGGACAAAAATTATAATCTCTGGGTGGCCCATGTACTACATTTAGCATCATAAGTTGGGCAGCGTTCGAGAAAAAAAAAATCGGGCTTCGATTAATATGGAGGCGTCATGTCCCCTAGGGGACGTGAGAGGGAGGAAAAAAACAAAAATCCTCTGAAATATACAAAATGAAAAATAGAAATAAAATACTTCGAGCCCCTTGCGAGCCTTATTAATTCGGAGAATTGCCGCTATCGGCAAATAGGCATCTCTGCTTTTTTGTTATGACCGCCTGGGATTCGTACGTGGGAATAAAAGAGTGGTAACTTCGGGCCGGTCAAAGGGATATTCATAAAACCCTCTCACAAGTTCTGAGACGCATTCCGCAGACACCACGAGTACAGGTGTCCCGTTTAACGTTACATATCGTAAGCATCATCCCCATATTATTATGATATGGTCGGCGCGATGAAAGTTCACAATGCGTACTGACATCTCGGATTCCGAGATGTCCGGGACGGATGATGTAACAACTCCAGGAACCATGAACGGAATATAGCGTAAACACGTCTTGTGTCCCAGGTGCATCAGATGTACTGAAGCGCTTTTACATTTTTTTGAGACAGAAAAAGCAAAACAAGAACGATTTGAGTGGATGTCTCTACAACATTTGCAGTTATTACCGGTATTTTTTATACGGGAAAATGAGGAGCCGTCTCCTTATTTTATGTGTTACATTTATTTATCCCCTAATTTAAAGAGATCTCTCATATTGGGGAATACGTGTATCTATTGATATATCCCATACCGGTAATATGTTGTCAATTATTTGCCAAGAAAGCATCGAAAAACCGTGATTCCGGTTCAGGGTGCTGTTTTTTTTTTTTGTTTTCCCGGTAAATTAGTCGACAAACCTTGGAAATTCCAGAAAATCCAATAGTTTCGAGGAAATTGAAGCAATAGGTGTTGCCTCGTACTGAAGTATATTATATCTTGAAAAAACGAGAATCTGCGGAGCGATAAAACGAACTTCGAGAACTATTAATAGGGGCAAATGTGGAATTTAACCTGCTTCCCTGGGTATTTTTCAGAAAGGTTTAATTCAATCATGTTGGTCTCATTACGGAGAATTCAGTCCACACGTTGGTTTTCTCCTAGCCGGATTCGTTCGGACACAAGCCACTATTAGTACTTCAGAATTACCCAGAAACAGCTGTAAATTCGATCGAGGCAGCCCAAATATTATAGGGGACGAAAAGGCAAGCATTGTTTCAACTGCCAACTCAGAGAACAAAAACACGAAAAAAAGTGGGGGGGTAGCCAGTTGAATGAAAACTCAGCGAAGGTCGGACGGCTGTCGAGAGAGATAGACATGGTACCCGGTACGGATCGTAGGTTTGGCTATTCGATCCAGCGGCAGCGAAATCGTCACTCCGCTGTTCGTCGAGAGCTTACTGTTTACGTGCCTGTGCTGTGTACGAGAAGGTACCATAACTTATTTGAGGGAACACACACAGCAGGATATTTCATCAAAACATGCTGTTAACTGATACACCTTGGGTACGCACATTGTATGGCGATACATGTCATACTGGCAGGCATCATGATACATCATGTACCAGATGCGGCGGAATGTGGGCCCAATAACAGATGGTACAGGCACACAGCAGCAACAGCGTACCACAGGACAAGGCATGTTCTAATACCCTAAATGACGATATATATTAAGGTATCATGATACATAACGCACCAGACGGGGCGGCCCTCCGTCCCACCTCGTGCCGGTGTATGCTTCATACGGCACATTCTGTAAAGGTTCACATCGTAGGCATCACGATACAACGCAATTGAATCAGTCAAGAAGTACCGAGACCGTCCGGCTACGCCTCAAGACGCGCAGACATACCTGTTGGCGCATGTTTCGGATATATATGTATAGGTACCAAATGGACATTTTCCCGGAATACTTTCACTTTTCTCCTCCGGCCGCTATTCTTTTCTCGCGCTATCGGCTGCGGGGCACGCAGGGGGGCCGCGTGTACACCACGGTGCAAGTGCGGGTCCCGACCGAGGCCCGTGGGGCGTGCTCTGGGTCTTCAAAGTCACGAGTTGTGGCAAATAACTCAGGGGAGACGTTCCGACTTGACACCGCCTTGCAACTATCATGCAAAACCTGCCGTACGACTGGTTTTTGGTTTTCGTTTTTGACCCACCGCATGAACGGAACACACACAGCACACGCACCACGCAAGAGACAAGAATAAGGACCACACCGACTTGACATGAACGAGGCACACAAAAAGCGTCGTGCAGCAGTAATTGATATCACGTTGCATGCGTCTGCTCGCTCCCTGGGCTGTGTACATGCGCATTTTATACAAATCTGCAAATCTGGTCCCAACATTTTTCAAACTACGTGGAGTACATACATACACAGATCTACGCTGAGTACGTATGCATGTATGCATATCATAATAAGTCTATCTACGTAAAACGGTAGGCCGATCAACATGCGGACGAATATTTTGGTGCGTACAGCAGTACCGTACTACTACGTACGAGTACTGCTGAATGTTACGGGTGCATGTCTAGACTTCAAGCTACAAAGCAACCAAGGCGCCACTTATCGAACAGCACAGCAGTACAGCAGAAGAAGCTGTGTAACACGCGGTAGTAGCCGCTGCTCAGGTTGTTGCCTTTGTGACGGCTGTGGTGTCCAGTATGCGTGCGCAGGATCCGTACCACACAGCTAGCAGGGCGGATCTAGCAGGTGTAGTTGTGACAGCTATATACGAACTATAGTATACCGCTGTGTTCTGTCTTTATTTGTATGGGCGTGTCGGTGTGTGTGTGATGCATCCTATTCCAGCGAAAACTCCCCCTCTGATCGCGCAGCACAGCAGCGGTTGAAAACGGCAAAACAGCTAATACCCGTCACGAGTATGATACGAGTATGGATAACACTTTATACTCGCGAGATTGTGGGCTCCGGGCACCTGGGTACCCATCTGTTCGACGGGTACCCTTAGACGAGTACTCGGCTGCTAAAAGCGCACCAGGGTACTCTGCTCTCCAGCACAACACCAGCTAGATCTAACTGCTGTGTGTGCCCTGTGTACTCACTCGTTGTGTATTGTGTGTTGTATGTGCTCTGTGCTATGCTGTCGGTACTATTCTGTGTGCAGACACTTTTTCTGTCGTATGTGTGTACTCTGGGTGTGCTCTGTGTATTTAGTCTTCGTACTGAACTATTTTGACCTCTATGTACTCTGTGTGATACGTGATATGTGCTGCTGTAGCAGTATCCTACGAGGGCCTGCTCAGTCAGCGTCATCCATAACGAGCAGACAACGATAAACACGAGTTGTGACATTTAATCCAAGAATCTTTGCGAGTGGTGCGCGAGTGGGCCGGGCCGGGCCGGGCCCGTGATACATTTTGAAGTCACCGACCGAATGACGACATAAGCTGTGATATTTCAATCTCCCGCGCCGCCGGCTTGGCCCTGCTGGCAAGATGCCAATCTCACAGGTCGTGTGCCCGGCCTACGCCCGGATTATCAGGATACTTTGCTTCGTTTTGTTTGAGACGTGCCGCCTCCTCCTCGAGGTTTCGAGGCCGCAATGTTCTCGTTCGCCAGCGGCCAGCGGTTGCTTTGGGGAGCCGCTTGCTGTCCGCAATCGGTGTAGGCGACAGAGTCAGCTGTATGCCCTCATATCTGGTCTTTGGATATCCCGTTGGGTTGCGTGGATTATACACGAAGTACAATTATCAGGCGCATTTACTGCAAAAATGTGTATTATAATACAGTACATTATAATACAGTACGAGTAAAGTCACGACAAAAAGAATGACGCAGATCGTTATTTATTTTGATTTTTAAAGGGTAGAACGCTGAATGGCGTCAAGATTCACAAGTTGTTTTTCGTGAGTCTACCCGATACAACAAACCACCATTTAACACAAGTACAGTATTAATAGTAGTATAGGTGCCTGCAGTTAAGAAATAATGTGTCGAAAACAATGAGCCCAGATTGGCACGAACGATAGAAAAATTCGGTTAAAAAACACAGCTCACGACTGTGGGATCAGCTGTAAACACTACACAAAATAGTTAGATCGACGTCGGCAACAAAATAAGTCGTTGAGCCCGGACATCAAACTGAAGCGGGAGCCCACACTGTACCTCAGATATGATATAATCTACTATTAATAATAGTGACATGTATTTGTACTCGCTACTACTTTTCCCTTTACACTATACAGCAGTCTATGCAACACAAGTTTGCTCCAAAAAGGGAAAAAAAGGGAAGTACGAAGCATGTGCGATCTATTTTCAACTTGCGATACCCCCGGGATTTCAAGTGACCAACATCCCGAAGGGGAACCTTGTACATATGTACAACACAATTGAGTGCCGGGCACAATCTTTACGTAGAGGTTGAGTTAAACAGGTGCCGGTGCATGCCTCGTCGCCGACGCTCCTCTTCCCTCCAAATAGCGCGACATATGTGCCGAGGGTACGTGGTAATGCACATCGAGGGTGCGCATAACGATTCACGCCGTGCCGAGCACCCGCTAGCGAGCGTTGTTGATTGGAATACATATGGTGGGGCATCTCAGCGCAATACGCAACTAACGCGGTTCGAGTCCAGGCCACTGCATGGATAGTACTCATCATCATCCACGCCAACGCATGGACGATACCCACCGTTGTCCACGCCAGTGCAAATATTGTACCCAGTCTCGTCCATTAGTTTCGAATGCATGGAAAATGCCCTCCCTCGTCTACGCCAATGCATGGATAGTACCCACCCTCATCAAGGCCGGTGCATGGGTAATACTCACCCCTGTCCATGCATGCATTGTACTCACTCTCGTCCATTTTCGAATGCAAGAACAGTACCCTCCCTCGTCCACGCGAAGGCAGGGATAGTACCCACTTTCAGTCCATGCCGGTGCATGGATAATACTCACCCTTGTTCACGCCGGTGCGTGGATGGTACTAACCTTCGCCCATGCCCGTGCATGGATGATACCCTCTCTCGTCCATGCCGGTGCATGGATGATACCCACCCTCGTCCATGCCGGTGCATGGATGATACCCACCCTCGTCCACGCCGGTGCGTGGATAGTGCCCTTGTCCATGCCGGTGCATGGATAGTACTATTCCTCATATATGCCGGCGCATGGATGATACCCTCGTCCATGCCGGTGCATAGATAGTACTAACCCTCGTCCATGCCGGTCCATGGATACTGCCCTCGTTCATGACGGTGCATGGATAATACCCTCGTCCATGCCGGTGCATGGATAGTACCCTCGTCCATGCCGGTGCATGGATAGTACCCTCGTCCATGCTAGGGCATGGATAGTACTAACCCGCGCCCATGCCGGTGCATGGATAGTACTACTCCTCGTTCATGCCGGTGCATGGATAGTACTAACCCTCGTTCCTGCCGGTGCATGCATGATACCCTCGTCCATGCCGGCGCATGGATAGTGCCCTCGTCCATGCCAATGCATGGATGATACACTCGTCCATGCCGGTGCATGGATGATACCCTCGTCCATGCCGGTGCATGGATGATACCTTCTTCCATGCCGGTGCATGGATAGTACCCTCGTCCATGCCGGTGCATGGATGATACCCTCGTCCATGCCGGTGCATGGATAGTACCCTCGTCCATGCCGGTGCATGGATAGTACCCTCGTCCATGCTGGTACATGCATAGTACTAAACCGCGTCCATGCCGGTGCATGTATAGTACTAACCCTCGTTCATGCCGGTGAATGGATGATACCCTCGTCCATGCCGGTGCATGGATAGTACCCTAGTCCATGCCGGTGCATGGATGATACCCCCGTTCATGCCGGTGCATGGATAGTACTAACCCTCGTCCATGCCGGTGCATGGATGATACCCTCGTCCATTCCAGTGCATGGATATTACTAACCCTCGTCCATGCCGGTGCATGGATGATACCCTCGTCCATGCCGGTGCATGGGTAGTACCCTCGTCCATGCCGGTGCATGGATAGTACTAACCCTAGTACATGCCGGTGCATGGATATTACTAACCCTAGTACATGCCGGTGCATGGATAGTACCCTCGTTCATGCCGGTGCATGGAGTATACCCTCGCCCATGCCGGTGCATGGATATTACCCTCGTCCATGCCGGTGCATGGATAATACCCTTGGCCGTGCCGGTCCGTTCCGGTGCACGGGTAGTACCCTCGTCTGTGCCGGTGCATGGATAGAACCCAAATTTGTCTCTGCCTAGTATCATCGCCGCTTTTGCGTTTTTGTCCGTTTCCGCGCCGTCCCGTCCCGTCCCAATTTGTCCGTGCCCGTCCTGCCGCTTCGGCGTTCCGTTCCGTTCCGTTCCGTTCCGTTCCGTTCCGTTCCGTTCCGTTCCGTTCCGTTCCGTTCCGTTCCGTTCCGTTCCGTTCCGTTCCGTTCCGTTCCGTTCCGTTCCGTTCCGTTCCGTTCCGTTCCGTTCCGTTCCGTTCCGTTCCGCCCCGCAGCGTCGTTTTTTCGTTTTCGCGTCATCCCGAAGCGTTTGTTTTCGCGCCGTCCCGCAGCGTTGTTTTTCCGCGCCGTTCCGCCGCGTGTGTTATGTTCCGGTTCCGCATCCCCTCTCGCCGCAAATGTGTTCTGTCCCGTTCCACGTCTCCAGGGCGTCCGTCTGGAGGTGCTAGCGCCAGTGGGCGTCGCGTCATGTTCAGGAATGCTGGCAGCCAGCTCATCCGCGAGTCGGTTGCGCCTTCGTCTTACCGAGTTTATACGGCAGCTTCCGACATGGTCTCATTCCGGTGGTCGATAGGGAAGGTTGTGTAATTTGACGCGATAGCCTCCGACACGGATAGTATCCAGGCGTTGGTCGAGTTTGTTTCGTGGGTCTGTCGGAAGCAAATCAAGCCGGTACTATCGTGGGTAGCTGTCAGGCGTGTTACACTACCACTGCGTCAATTTCCCAATATAGTCGCATACGTCGTCGCCGCATATTAAACGCGCGCGGAAGGGGGATGCGCGGTCGCACGTTGTTGCAGGAACCCCATCAATACATTGTCACCCTACTTGGTGGAGCACATTGTGGGGAGGACATGATCTGTTGAGTTGCGGAGGCACCAGGCCACCAGTATCGAGATTCATTTCGAGCCCATGCAGGCGACCAGACCCAACAGGGGTCGGTTATCGTGCGCACACGCGACAACGCCTGAGGTACGCGTTCCGGGGTAGGAGCAGGCGGCGGCCCCGTCGCTCTCACGGTGGCGTTGCTGTCGGACGCTCCCCTGTCGTCGTATTCGTACGGGAACGAGGTTACAGTGTGAAGGTACAAGAAGCCCTCGAGGCACAGGTGGTAACGAAGGCAGGAGTTGATCCCAGCGAAGTCTCTCAACACTCATCACGTATCGGTGCAGCCACTATGCTGGCGGCCGTGGGGGAGGTACAGCAGAGAAGAGGGTGTTCCAGAGATCAGAAAGATGGAAGTTCTCAGAGTCTTCCAAGGTACATACCCGCAACAACTCGGAGGATGCGGGCTAGTACCTTGTAAGATAGAAGAAAAGACTGGGAACTTAGGGCAGAGGCAGCCAGGTCAGGGTACCGTATGGGGCCAAACACCGTAGTATCGACGCGACCTCGGAGTTGGGGTATGTCAATGGTTTTCTACCATTGGGGTCTTGGTCGTCCGAGACTCCGTATGTTAGGGCCCCGGCCAGTCGGCTGGGGGGGGGGGACTCCCGGGTACTGGCAGTACGATAGGGGACGAGAAGCAGCGGCCGGTGCCGCGGCTCTCGCACCACGCCAGTGGAGAACCCCCCCCCTGACGTCGCAGAGAAAAATAATAGCATGACAATTCAAAGGGAACACAACAAAGCATAATATTTGTACGTAAAGTACAGAAAGAAAGAAATATGAGTTTTGTTGTCAACCAACCGAATTAAGTTTTGGTAGTCATGGGCTCTGCCGACGTATGGGCTCTACCGACGTAAGTAGTGTTCTGGCGAGAGGCAAGGAGGACTGAAGAGGTGTTCACTCTCCTCGAGTGCCTCGTGATTGCTGTGCATAGCTGCGTGAATAGAGCAGAGGCACACGAGCCAACGGCACGACACTGCCCGCTACCGACTGATAGGCCTAGCCTAGGCCTACTGTTGTGGTTTCTCCCGCCCGCCCGCCCTTTTTCTTTCGGAGGTGGGTGGAACGGAGCGGCCACACATGTATGGTGCTGGCCACACCGTGTTATATACCTGGTATTTATTATTAATGTTTGCGATTGACTGGTAGCGATTCCGGGCTCACTAGCAGCATGGGTTATGTCAATGTTTTTCTACATTGGGGGTTTCGGTCGTCCGAGACTCCGTATGTTAGGGCCCCGGCCAGTCGGCTGGGGGGGGGGGACTCCCGGCTACTGGCAGTACGATAGGGAACGAGAAGCAGCGGCCGGTGCCGCGGCTCTCGCCCCCCGCCAGTGGAGCCCCCCCCCCCCGCGTTGAGAACCTCAACTCCGCACAAGGGGGATGATCGTATCACGTAGTGTGTATATGGTAAGGCACCCACGAGGCAGTTTCATAGTGCTCCCATTGCTGTGTCAGGAAGTGGCCACACCAGAAGCATAATATTTCTACGTAAAGTACAGAAAGAAAGAAATATTAGTTTTGTTGTCGACCGACGGAATTAACCGTTTTAATAGTCATGGGCTCTACCGACGTTTATTTGCCATAAGAGGCAAGAGTACAGGAGAGAGATGCTCACTTTCGAGTGCCTCAGCTTGACGTGCACAGCTGCGCCGGGCACAGCAGAGGTACACGATATTGCCCACTGCCGAAGGGTAGGCCTAGTCGAGGCCTACCTACCGTGTGGTTTTCTATTTTTATTTTAAAGGTGTTGGAGGATCGAGGTAAACGACCATGACCGACAGCGGCGGGGCGGATATCGATGTCGCCACTCTGAGGCAGGACATGGTCAACGATATCGCTCAGCTGAAAGCGGCCTTCCAGAAAACGGTGGACGACATCGTCGACACCACCTGCAGACTTCACGTCGGGGGGGGGCGCCGACGGCGGCGACAGGGTCGGCGGGCATCCCGGCGTCTCCGCGACGGGAGCCTCCTTGCCGGGTCACGGCCTCCCCAGCACTGCTCGGCTTGGTCAGCCACCCGGGAGCCTCGTCGCCGGGGCCCCTGGTCCGCTTGGTCAGCCCCCCGGGAGCCTCGCCGCCGGGGTCCCTGGCCCGTTTAGTCAGCCACCCGGGAGCCTCGTCGCAAGGGTTCCTGGCCTCGCCGGCGGTCACGCCGGAGTAGGCACGCTCGGGCAGCCGTTCGGGGGCCCCACCGTCGGTGCCCTACCACCGACCTCCGCCCTCGTCGGCCACCCTGCTGTGGGGGGCACGCACGTCTACGCTGGTCTGCCCGGACAAGTGGGCGGGCTCGCCGTCGACCCGGGAGGGGGGGTTGGATACGGCGGTGCTCTGGGAGGTGCCGCAGCTACTGGTGCAATCCCCGGGCAGGCGAGCGGGATCGCCGGGGGTCCCGGGGGGGATTGGATACGGTGGTAGTCTGGGCGGCGCCGGGGCCACCGGCGCCCCCTACGGACTGGTGAGCGTGATCGCCGTGGGCGCCGCGGGGGGGGGTCCGCTACGGCGGTGCCTCGGCGACCGATGCCCCCTACATCGCCCCCTACGGACAGCCGGGCGGGCTCGCCGTGGGTCCTGGGGGGGGGGGTCGGCTACGGTGGTGGCCTGAGCGGGGTCGGAGCCACCAACCCCCTATCGGCCGCTCTCGGCCACGCAGCTCACGACGTGCGGGGCACACCGGCGGCCGGCCAGGCCGTTCATGGTATTGACACCGCCGGCAACCCGTTCACGGCGCTCGGGAAACAAGTGTCCAAGATAGTGACCAGCCGTGCGGTGGCACCGTGGGGGCATCCCACGACCCGAGTGTGGCAGGTCATCTGCGGGGGCACGTGGGGGACACACTGGACATCTCGGCTGGCGTTCACAAAGGGGTACGTGGGGGACACAGTGGACATCTCGGCTGGCGTTCACAAAGGGGTACGTGAGGGACACAGTGTACATCTCGTCTGGCGTTCACAATGTGCTCGAGGCGTTGGACGGCATCAATTTCCTGGTGCTTCGCACCGCGCCGGGGGGGCGGGCACCAAGCTTCCGTTGGCGCAGCACCTAGGCACCATCGGGAACGCGATCGTGACGATCGCGACTCGCGGGTTTCCGCAGGACTCCGGGGAACTCCAAGCCGCAAGCGCCGCGTTGAGGCGCTTCGGCAAGCTTTCAGCGCAGGGGCCAAGCTCCTACACGATCACGTAATGGAGCACTTCGCGATCGCCGACAGCAGGGTGAACCGGGCCAGGCTGGTGAGCCTGGTCAAGAATGACTTGGAGAGGTTCACGCTGGACCTACGGGCCGTCTCCGACTTCTGCGGACACCGCTGGGCCTACCCCCCGCCGGTGAGTGATTTCCCGCCCATCCCGGTGCCGCGGTGGCCTCGCCTAACCGCGTACGTTCGTTTGGCGGCCTTATCAACGCCGGCATCTAGCAACCCCGTCTCGCTCCCACCACAGCGACCGATGCCCAGGACGGTGTGTGCCGGCAGTGGACGGAGAGTGGGAAATGCCGTTTCGGCGACTCGTGCGCGTACACGCACGTTAATCAGCCTCGCGCGGCGGGCGCTGGCGTCAAGCGCTGTGCGGGTGCCGGCGGTGGGTCTGCCGGCGGCGGCGTCGCCGACGGCAGCACTGCCGCGGCGGAAAACCCGGCCAAGAAGGCCAAGGGCAAGGGCAGGGCCGGGGCAGGCCGGTAGCGGTGGCGGCGGCAATGGTGGCGGAAGCAGCAGCGGCGGCAGCGGCAGCGGCGGCGGCAGTCGGGCGCCGAGTGTGGGGGCCTCCACCCGCTCCTCGGCGGCCAAAGCTGGTGAATAGGGGAACGGGCCTCGCCCCTTAGCGGGGTCGAGGCCGACCATTGGGCGTACGGAAGCGGCAGCGCGAGATGCACAGAGCGTACGTCCTGGATCGGCGTTCGTTGGGGGCCCAGGTACTGGGACCCGCGGGCGTCGCGCTATGCTCAGGAGTGTTGGCAGCCAGCGCATCCGCCGGTCAGTTGCACCTTCGTCTCACCGAGCTTATTCGTCAGGTTTTCGGTCTCGGACCGCTTTTCGGGGGTTGATAGGGGAGCTCGCGTACTTCGACCCGGCAGCCTCCGAAACGGATAAGATTCAGGCGTTGCTCGAGTTTATAGCGTGGTGTGTGTCAGAAGGGAATCAAGCCGGTACTAATGCGAGTAAACTGTCGGCCGTGTTACACTTTCACCGCGTCAACTTGCAAATGGAGTTGCCCACGTCGTCGCCGCTCATTAAACGTGCGTTGAAGGGGCTTGCAAGGTCGCACGTGGTCGCAGGTACCGGGAAAAAAGTACGTCGGCCCATCTCGTGGGACACGTTGTTGGGAGGACAAGACCTGGCCCCAGTGTGGGGGAAGGGCGGCCGAATTCTTTGGTTGTCGCTTGCCTTGAGATTTGTTTTTGTAGCGAGGTCCAACTGAACCTTCGCCTCACCTACCGGAGTGGTACACTCGGTGCATTGCTTAACGAGGGGAGACGTAGCGGTGTACGCGGGAGGGCGGCGATTGACTTCGTTGCAGTGGCACCAGACCACCAGCATCGAGGTTCGTTTTCGAGACCATAAAGGCGACCAGGCCCAACAGGGGGTCGGTTATTGTGCGTACACGCGATGACGCCTGGGGGGCGCGGGGTAGGAGCAGGCGGCGGCGCCGTCGCTCTCCTGGTGGGATTGTTGTCGGTTTATCCGACATTACCGGAAAGCGCCCCCCCTGTCGTCGTATCAGTACGGTAACGAGATTAGAGTATAGAATTATCCGGAGGCTCTTCAGGCGCTTCGCCAGGTGGTAGTGAAAGCAGGAGATTATCCCAGCGAGGTTGGACTCCACTCTTTGCGTATCGGTGCGGCCACCACGCTGGCGGCCGGGGGGGAGGTGCCGCAGAGGGTGATCCAGAGGGAGGGTAGATGGAAGTCTTCAGAGTCTTCCAAGGCATATATCCGGAACAACGCGGAGGACGCGAATATAGTGTCTCGTAGACTATCAGAGTCTGGGAAGATAGGGCAGAGGCAGCCAGGCCAAGGTACTGTATGGGGCCAAACCCCGTAGTATCGACACGACCTTGGAGTTGGGGTATGTCAATGGTTTTCTACCATTGGGGGTCTCGGTCGTCCGAGACTGCGTGTGTTAGGGCCCCGGCCAGTCGGCTGGAGGGGGGGGGGGTCCCGGGTACTGGAAGGAGAAGCAGCGGCCGGTGTCGCGGCTCTCGCACTACGCCAGTGGACCCCCCCCTCCCCCCGACGTCGCAGAGAATAGTAATAACATGAAAATTCGAAGGATATACAAGAAAATTAAATTAACTCATTGAAGGTGTCATCCATATGCAAGTTCGCTTCACAAGCGGTTCTTAGTAGGATGCAGCTCACCCTTCGTGCGACTCGCCGAATACCTCACGGCGCTTCGCGCTTGGTGCTAGCAATGTCTGCCTGTTGGTCGGCGAAAACCCGACATGATCCGTCCCGGCATCGTAGGGATGCGAGGGAGGGTCTATGGTCATACGACTACGGCCATGCATGAAAAGGAAGTACACCCCCCCCCCTCGCCCCCCAGCGTTGTAGGGATGCAAGGGTCTATGGTCATACGACTACGGCCATGCATGACATGAAAACCACCCCTCTCCCCCCGCTCCCCTCCCCAATGACGCATGCTATGGTAGAAGTACGTACTACTGTTGTATAAGCCGTGTGCTACTGTTGTATAGGTGTGTATATAGCGTGGCAATGATTTTTCAGCCTCCTGGCGTAAGAAGCTCTATTTTCACATAAGTACACCGGTCTCAGGCCATCAGTCTTTAGACCTGGTCCAGGTGGCCCAGTGGCAGAGAAAAAAAAGAGAGAGACGGCTCGTACGGTACACTGTTACGGGAGAGACCATTATTAGTCGGCTGCCCGCTATGACATAATAGTGCCGGTGAAATCGCTTGGCACAAAAATAGATGGGATT
The DNA here is from genome assembly GCA_008828725.1 of Saccharina japonica. Classification (NCBI taxonomy): domain Eukaryota; class Phaeophyceae; order Laminariales; family Laminariaceae; genus Saccharina; species Saccharina japonica. Next base: position 38,495 of record MEHQ01003738.1, read on the forward strand.
GACCATTCAGTGTGGCATGTGTGCGGAACAGTACTGCCGGTTGCCGCTATGTATAGTGCCGGTATTGGGCGTGGCTCCTCCGTTGAAAAATCCAGTTAGTGGAGCCTCAATACCTGCCGCAGTCTGGCTCATATACAAATGACGCATGCTACGATAGAGGTGCACCATGTTTTTTCTGAGCTCCTCACGTAAGGAGCGTCATACCTCACCGAAAAAAGCATTTTGGAGGAAAATAAAAGTGCTGCCGTGTGCGAAATCTCATGACCGAAGTATACTCTGAAACATTATTCGTCACAAAAATGAAAAGCCCGACGAATTTGGGTTAAGGAGCCTTTAGTAGATCGTTCAGAAAACGATTCAGTCAAAAAGTGCTACCTCTACCGTAGCACTAGTCACATTATTAGTGATATCATATCGCATGCCGTAGTGGGTTTTCAATTCGTTCTTGCGCCACTCCCCTAGGCACGTCCCGGAGGGTGACCTTGTATATATTATTATTATTATCATCATGGCCCCTACTGTATGAATACAGGCCCAAATCGGAGGGAGAGAGAGGCTTCCCAAATGAATTTCTGAAGAATCCAAAATGTAGAATCATTGGAAAGCCTACTGCCTGTAGCATCGACCTTTTTTTTTCTTCTTTTTTTTCTTTTTTTTTGTTATCCTCCGGCGGATGGGTAAAAATAAAGCTTACGCCCTCCACACTTCCACGTCTCACTGCGTGTCGAGTGTGCAGTAGCATCGACCGCGTATTTGAAACAGACAGCGTTTTCGATTCAGGCAGTGGTTCTTGAGATGCACGCACCAAAGTGGGCTGCTTTGGACTTTGTTTTGGGCCTGGCCTGTGTACTGTGGACCTCCCGTGTGAGTCGTATTCCATTTGCCCCCCGACAATGCGCAGGGGGGGGGCACTATTCATTCAGAATGAAAAAAAGCAAGCTGACAAAATTCGTCGAATACTGCTGTACCGCCAATTTATGCCATCCAATCAATTATATTTTATGCAGCCAGTACGTGTGTGGTGAAAAAAACTTGGCGTCCGTTCTGCTTAATACCCGGTAGTACATACACGCAGCAAAGGGTACACAGAAGTACACAGACAGTATGGAGCCGCCAACAAAAAACCACTTCGTAATCCGAGCAAGCCTTAGACCCCTGGCGGGGGGAGCGGTCAGGGTGATATGGAGTGGACCGATACTACTGCAGATAAAAATCCTGAAATCTCCTTACTATGCACGCCGATAGTCCACGGCTCGTGTCATTGCGATGGCATTGTTCGACTCTGGTCTGGTTTCAAGTGCGTGATGCACGTCCCCAACCCGTGCCTTGAGGGCGGAGCGGAGTCTAGTCGTTGCAAATAAATGGGGCTCTCCAAAAATAGTTGTTTACTGCATGCACTGCTAAATCTAACATGCTGGATCAATGTACGGGTGTAGACCCACGATAACCCGATAACCCTAGCCCCAAACCTGACCATACTATTAGTGACCTGGAAATTTCCCGGAAATATCCTACCGGACGAAATGCGAATACTACTGGCTTTTTTTATCGATTCCTAACCGACGTTTCACCGATCTATCTATCTATCTATCTGTCTATTCTGTCAAGTTGTGTGATTGATTATGATGTGAGATCTGCGCACTTTTCTTGGTTAATAACTACGTACTGCAATACACACATACATCTTGGGGGGGGGGGGGGGGTGTACTCATGTTGTGCACGGCCGTAGTCACATGACCATAGACCCTCGCATCCCTACAATGCCGGGACGGAGCGCGTTGGGTTTTCACCAACCAGGCAGACATTGCTTGCACCAAGCGCGAAACGCCGTGAGGTATTGGGCGAGTCGCATGGAGGGTGAGCTGCATCCTGCTAAGAACCGCCTCTGAGGCGGACTTGCATATGGACGACAGCTTCAATGAGTTAATTTAATTTCTGGTGTGGCCACTTCCGGAGACAGCAATGGGTTTTACTATGTAACTGCCTCGCGGACGCCTTACCATATTAACACTACGTGGTACGACCATTCCCCTTGTGCGGAGCAAAGGTTCTCCACCCCGCACAAATGATCTACTCGACCGCCAGCTTTGGTGACCGCCAAAAAAAAAAGAAAAAAAAAAAGCGGCACCCTGGTTGTCTAGCTCACGCAGCGAGTGGCGTGTTTTACAGCGTCGTTGCCAACCGACGCCAACCCAACCTATAAATATATCATATATTTATAGGGGCCACATACATCTTGGGGGAGGTTTTTAAGAAATCGCAACTACTACTACTACTGCTACTGCTGTATCTACTACCAGGTACCTGGTATTATTTACCGGTACCTATGGACTGCTACGGAGGTCCATAGTAAATAGTAAATAGGACCAAATGTTATAGGGGAAAGATAGGGGAATATATAGGTTTTAGTGTGTGCTGCAGGTCCTATTTACTATGCCCCCCCCCGCATTACTACTATACTACTGTTGTAAAATGGTTGGTGCCAACCACTGCACGCTCGAGGGGGCTGCTGCTGCTACTATTATCGGGGGGGGGGTAAAAAAAAATGCAATTTTTTGGGGGGGGGTCCCTGGTCCAGACCGAAGAGTCAAGAGTATATACCGGTATACCACTCTGATCCGAAATATAAGGGCCATTTCAAGTAAATTTTGATGTACAAGAGGTCCTTGTATTACGGAACGGAGTGGTAGAGCAGGCTTAACCCATTCAGAACTGAAACAAAATCCCACACTAATTCCAAGTGGTTTGGCCCCAAATAAGTGGGGGACCAGTTCTTAAGGGATACGAGCCAGTTATAGAGCGGTTTTATATCATATGTACGAGTACGGCGTACTGCTGTTGTACTTCAACCTTCAACGAAGAACATACACACGCCCGCCTCCTACTGCACGGCAGCGTAGTTATCTTTTTGTCGTAATAGTTTTGTGACCACATAATAACTGGTATCTCTCTAGGATGAAGAATCGGCACAGACACTACCTACTGGGTGTGCTGGACTGGATGTCAAGACGGGTAGAAAAAGGACGGTTTCTAACGTGAAGAACAAACACGCACATTCTTGCAGAGGCAATAACTCGTATCATACGGCAGTAGTAACGGTCCCTTTATATATAGTGCCGGTATGCGACAAACAAGCGAACAATACCGGCACTATTATACGGGCAACCGGCACTATTATACGAGCAACCGGCACTATTATACGGGCAACCGGCACTATTATACGAGCAACCGGCACTATTACGGGACTGGCGCTACGGTATAGGGGGGTCGCTTTTTATGTCCAATATTTTCAGCGGGTGAGAGCCACTCCGCCGAGTGACCACCATATACTTCTTCGCGATTGTTTTAAGTCTTAAACGCCTTTACGTTTTCGAGATATGCACCACCATGGTATGCTTGCTACTCTGCGACGAACAACATATTCATGCGTCCAGGTTTGAGTGAGGTACAGAGTCACTCGCCCGAGTGGAGTAAACGTGGTAGTGAAATTCATGCTACCCCCCCCCCCTACCGTAGCAAACAGGACCAAATTTTGTTGGTCGTAGGGGGGTCCAGCCGATTTATTTGGCCTCTCTTGACTGTACCATTCTCTTATATAGGGTACCCTCTCTTAAGTCGGGGTACCCGCTGTATATAATCGTATACTTGAAAGAGGGAGCAAGGACAACACATACATGGGAGTCTTGTGGATAAATCTTGGCGGGAAGTAGACATAGTAGGAGGATGTTAGACTTTGCGCATACATACGTAGGTTTCCTTGGTTTCCGTGGTTTTCTGCTTTCTTCGGGAATGTTATGAGTAATCAACGTTGTAGCTCATGCTGCACATAGTGTCGGGTGGCACAGATAATAACAATATAATTATACCAGGTATATATGCTAGGAAGGGGAAGGTGTGTGCCGTGTAAATGGTGATGGGCGGGAGCGAGCCAGCGAGCGAGCAAGCGAGCGGCCGTGTGTTTCGCGCGTCAGCACCGAAAAAAAGACCGGCCCGCGACGTCACGTCGTCGGAACGTGTGGGAACAAGAGAAGAGAGAAGAAGAGGAGGAAGAAAAAAAAAACGGTCGTGGGAGTCTCTTACTTAACGCTGACAGTATTTGTTAAGTATGCACACCATAACAACCGCTGATTTACACCGAAATTATTACTGATCTTCGAGGTATAGAGCGGTCAGCACTGACTGCTTTGAATAGATCAGTGGTGAGATGGTGTATATACACAAACATTATTACCCTAAAATGGGGGTGGGTGAGCAGTGGCGAGGGGGGGGGTGGTACCGAAATCGAACCGGACCGAACCGAACCGAACCGAACCGAACCGAACCGAACCGAACCGAACCGGACCGGATCGGACCGGACCGGACCGGACCGAACCGAACCGAACCGAACCGAACCGAACCGAACCGAACCGAACCGAACCGAACCGAACCGAACCGAACCGAACCGAACCGAACCGAACCGAACCGAACCGAACCGAACCGAACCGAACCGAACCGAACCGAACCGAACCGAATCGGACCGCCACACAGGTGCGCCCGACGGCCTATAACCCAGAGTCGACCGCGGTGATCCGGAGTCATGAGGGGTTTCAGAGAAGGCCGTATAATAGAGCGATCGCAACGGCGCTCCGAGAGTGAAAAAAATCCGCCCCCCTCCGGCGAAGGAATGAGGAGCAGTGCTCGAACCGGGGTGCCCAATAGACTACACCTCCATTTTGATTGGTCGACCCCCCTACCCCGAGACCCCACCCGGACCAGATCTCATTTGGCACCCTGCTCCCACATAGAGTGGGTGCAGAAGTAGAGGGTTGGGGTTAGGGTTAGGGCTAGCGGGATAGCGTGTGGACTGTAGCTAAGAGTTGCAGTCCCATGGACTGCTGTAGTTGATAGTTGCTCTCCTCGCGCGAGAAGTCTCAGAAATTCTGTGTTTTTTTTTCTTCTTTTCTTTCGGAGTGCTTTCTGAGTGGTCAGTGTTGAAGCTCATGCTTTTTACGCAGTGTCGAATTATAGGGAGCTATTACACCCCCTCCCCTGTCGTATTCCCTGCCTGCGAAAGGCGGTGAGATGATGATCGTGAGAGAAGGAGGGTCATAATAATGATAATGGTCTCTGTCCTTCTTTGTTGACAGGGGGCACCTATCTATCTATCTACGAGTATCTATCTGTGGTGGAAGGGAACGATAAGACGGGGACGATGAGCCGAGGTTGGAGCACAGCGAATGAAGATACCATACGACCCCTGTCGTAATCCCTGCCTGCGAAAGGCGGTGGGATGATGATGAGAAGAAGGATACAAAGAATGGTCATGATGATCTCTGTCCTTCTTTGGTGACAGGGGGCACCTATCTATCTATCTACGAGTATCCATCTCTGGTGGAAGGAACGATGAGACGGGGACGACGAGAGGAGGTTGGAGCACGGCGAACGAAGATATCATACCCCTCAATCGTAATCCCTGCCTCTCCGAAAGGCGGTGAGATGGTGATGAGAAGAAGGATCATAATCATGATGATGATGATCTCTGTCCGTCTTTGTTGACAGGGGGCACCTTTCTATCTTCGAGTATCTATCTGTGGCGGAAGGAACGATGAGACGAGGGTTGACAGGGAGCACCTATCTATCTATCTGTCTATCTGTGGTGGAAGGAACGATGAGACAAGGACAATGAGACGAGGGTTGAGCACAGCGAACAAAGCAAGCACGGATGTGGGTGTGAATGGGGCGAAGCAAACCGAGTAGTAGTACGAGTATAGCGTTGGCAGTGCTAAATACGGCGGTGGTAGCGGTGGGGTGAGGTTGACGATAACGATGATGATGATGGCTGTCCTCCTTGTAGACAGGCAGCCCTTTACTATCTGGTGGAAGGAGGGACGAATCACGAGAGACGAGGCTGTACAAGACACGGGGCATTATTGTGACTGGATGACGAGAAAACCAGAAACAACAAAACATGGGTTGGTTTGCAAGCGCAAGTCGGTCGGTGGTGATGTTGACGGATGGCGTCTGTCCTTCCTTGTCGACAGTCATCTATCTGGAGGAACAAACAACGAGGCGACTATTCTACCCTGCTGTGCGAAGGCTCAAATAGGTAGAAGAAGATGATGCGACCGTTTGCCTGAGAGAGAGAGAATCGAGGGCACACACACATACATGCGTGTATTGTCGACGGGGGATGTGGGGAGTTGAGCTCTCTGTCCAAGGGAGCTGTGGTCGTGGAGTTGAGTTATTTCAGAACATTAACGACGATGGCACGATGAGTAGTGTAACTAGTATTCGGACATTCACCCTGTGGTTTCAGAGGGCACCTTAACTACCTCGGATGGTCTACAGCAGTGGGTACCCCGATTTAAGAGTGTCTAAGATAAGAGCATTCGGGATTTAAGAGTGGTCAAATCGGCATGTCCCGCAGCATTTGGCATTTGAGAGCGGTCAAATCGGCATGTCCTGCCTGTACTAACAGCTAGATGTTGCCCACTAACAGATAAGAGCAATGTGTACTCAAGAGAGCGCTTGTTTCGCGCTTGCCATGGGTGCCCACTGTAGCGTAGATATTTCAAGGCAGATTTACTCCCCGATCTTGTACGATCTGCAACTGTTGAACAGCAGTAGCTCATCATGTTCGCTGGGTGGGGGACCCGTGCACACAATCTGCATGATGTACGAGTAGTAGCACATACATGTATGTTTCCTGCGCATGATGTACGAGTAGTAGCACATACATGTATGTTTCCTGTGTTGGATCTATCTGTGCTACGTATACAGACCCAGCACAACCTCTCACAAGGACAGGCAGAGGTGAGAAACTGCAAGATCTGTAGATAGATCATGATCTGAAGATAGATCATGATCTGAAGATATACCATGATCTGTAGATAGATCGTGATCTGTAGATAGATAGATGGTGATCTATCTGCTCGAGGTGTGGAGCATTGAGTGAGGTGAAATTCACCCTGGGTTTTAGAAAGAAAACCGATCGGGCCCTTCGGAACATGATTCCCAATGTTTGAGACCCCGCGGCGGTGATCGACGAGCAGGTTGGGAATGCTGAATGAAGGCAAAAGTACCGGGGGGGGGGGGGAGGGGAGGGAAGACATCTGTGACCACGGGTTTTGTCCAGAGTGCCGTTGAGAGTACAACTTCCCACGAATTGAGGTCAAATCAATAAAAAGGTGAGGATAAAATAGGTACAAACCCGGTCTTCTTCCCGTTGGAGAATACGTTAAACTTGCTACCTTTTCTATGTACGACTCGTATGGATGATGCATGTTTTGTGACGACTACCAGGGGCCTCTGTTGACGAGTAGTACGCGAAGAAGGCAGAGTACAGCAGCAAGTAGTATTACGGGCAAGGACCATAGTAAACACTAGTAAATACGACCTACGGTATACACAAACCTATATATTTACCTAATGTTTCTAACAATATTTGGTCCTATTTACTATTACTAGTGTTTACTACGGTCCCCCGTAACAGTCTATTAATAACAGCAGTGTTGTATTTTTGCGAACACATCGGACAGATCATCTATAGATCATTCCCACTTCAGGGCAGGTATATTCGTGATATGTACGCAAGGGATCTATACGATACAGAGGATAGTTTTGTCCGTAGACGAAGTAACGGCCTCCGCAAGCCGGTGAAATATGCATATTTCCACCATAACAATGACCCCCGCCCCCATCCACCCTTTCTTCTTCCCTAACATTTCGCCGCGCCTTTCCGAATACGCAGTGGCGCAAAATCAGATGCCGTCGGCAACGAGGAATGACGGTCGGCGGGGTTCGGGGGCAACGGGCCGGGGCAGCAACGCCCCGGCCGGAGAGGAGCGGGCCGTCGCCGCCGGCATCCACTGCGCGAGTGTCGCTCGTGTCGCTGGCCGAGCTTACCCGCCAGATCCAAACTGATTGATCGCGACTCGGACGCGCTGGTGGTGGCGGTCGGCGAGCTGCGGGAGGGCCTCCGCGCACTCCACGAGCAACTCTCCGCGACGCAGGAGGAAGGTCGCCGCCATGGCCCGACGACCGGAAAGCCGCTATCGCCATGCACGAACAGATGCAGATCTCCATCGCGGGGTACCGGCTGGCTTAGGTCGCCCATGCAGACGAATTTTTACCCAGCCGGGGCGGGCGAGCCGACGACAAGGAGTACTTCGCGGCGTGGCGCATTCTCGGCGCCCGTAAGGTGTGGATCACCATCGGCGAAAAACCGGCGGTGTACATACCTGAAGCGTGCGGAGATGCAGGCCCTGCTGGGGGACGTGGCCACTCGCGTCGGACGAGACGACCACCCAGCTGAAAACCTTCACCGGGGTTCCGAGTCGGGGCGTACAGGGCCGAGGACGACACCCCACCCGGCTGGCCGCGAACATGTTCCTGCCGGAGCAGATGGAGATTGTGGTCGGCGCCATCCTGGCGGTCATGGGGAACGGGGTGAATTCGGAGGACGGCGTAAACAGGCTCGGCATGCTGGAGGACGGACTCCGGCAGGGTCTCTCTCTCTCTCTCTCTCTCTGCTTCGGATCCACTGCCGGAAGCACCGGCTCAAGGCCGTTCTGCCGGAGAAGAAGGCGATCATGGCCACCCCCTGATCGACTCCGACATGAACGGAGTACTGCCAGCGCCTCTTGCTCGCAGCGGTGGCCGTCGCGAAGGCCGCACCCCCGGTGATCGAGAACATGCCCGGCGTGATGTTCCAGACGTGGCCAGCGCTCTTCAACTGCATACGGGGGGGGGGGTGTACTCATGTCGTGCACGGCCGTAGTCGTATGACCATAGGCTCTTAGGCGCCGCGGCGTCCCCGACGGCGGGAGCGGGACGCGCGGAGAAGCGCGGCCGCTAGACCTCAGGGGGGGGGGGGGCAACGGGTTCGGTGACCGCTACGCGTGGATGGAAGCACGCGGGTGCTGGTTCGGCGAGAAATTCGTGTACGCCCACTCCGCCAACAAGAAGTACCGGCCGAGCAACGACCGCGGCGGGGCCGGCGTAGGAGGTGGCTCTTCGTCAGCGGGGCGCGTGCGGGACGGCGGCCCCAAATCCGGCGGCGGATCCAGCGCCTCCGGGAGCAGCGGGGGGGGGGAGGGGGAGTGTCGCCGCCCGGGGTGTTGTCGTCTTGGTGGCAGCGCCTTCCGGGCGCGGATACGGGGACGGGCCTCGTCGACCGACGACGGGGCCAGCGGCAGGTGGGCTGGCCCTTGTCCGCGCGTGGGTTGAGTCGGTACATGATTTGACGGCAGTGGCCGGAACCGGGGGGGTAGCACAGACGCTTTTGAGCGCGTAGCGAGTAACTATTCCCACTTTTTGTCTGTCCACGGGGAGGGAATTCGCGTGCATGATGGCCCTCGAGAAACAAGTACTTGTTCCCCGCGTGAATGCAGGTCGGGTGGCGGCCTGGTTTGGGTATACTGAGCGTTTCCCGCAGATTAACTTGTTGGTGAAAATCAATCACTCACGGGGGGGTGCCCGGTAGCGGTAGACGGCGTCGGGGATTTGGGTGCCGCCCTGCAGTATGGCAATCAGGTAATCAGAGATCGATCGTCCCGTACGAGGTAAACATACTCAGTAAGATAACGGATGCCGCGCGGCTCGGACGTGCATTCATCTTCCCGCGGGACACGGCCGACCGCATTCCCGGTCTCCGTGTGTCCCCCTTAGGGGTGACGGTGTCCCCCTCGAAGGTCCGAATCATCCACGACCCTTACCTTTGAAGACATCCGTGCCGGGCGTCAATGCCGACACGGGTTTTTTCGTCCGCCCTTCCCTGTGAAATAGGCCACGTATATATTACGAGGTAGAATTAGGCGTATTTTACATTTGCGTCGCCCGTCGGGTCACCCCCATGCGCGTCCTGCTGAGCAAGATGGACGTGAAGGACACCTTCCGGCAGATCCCGGTGGATTGGGCTCACTGCCCCCTGTTCGGGTACGCCTTCCACGATCTGGTCGTAGTCGATAGGTGCCTCCAGTTTGGATGGCGGAAATAGCCCGGGATTCTGGTGTTTGTTTTCGGCCGCTCTTGAACACGCACACGACGTCCACCCAGCATTTTGCAACGCGGTAGTGACGCGTGCTACGATAGAGGTGCACCCTATTTCCCCCCAGGGTGGTCACTTAAGGCGCTCCATACCCCCACCCAAAAAAAAGTGTTTTTGAAGGAAAACAAAAGTGCTACTCGCACCCGACGAAAATGCCCATGGCCTCAGTGTCAAAAGGGAAAACATAGCAACGAAAAAAATGAAATCCGGGGATTTGGGGTTAAGGGCCCGTTTTAACGAAGAAAAAAAAAATTCAATTTGGATTTGTTTTTAATCAAATCCGCTTTTCATTGGTCAGAACCCGCACCACCACCCAAGATTATACCCCAAGATCCTAATCTTTGGTGCTGGTGCGTGTGTTGACCAATGAAAAGCGGAATTGATTTTTATTTTTTCCAAATTCAATTTTTCTTGTTCTTCGTTAAAACGGGCCCTTAAGGAGCCCTGTAATTCAGAAAGCGTTTCAGCCAAAAAAAGGTATACCTTGCTACCTCTATCGTGGCACGTGTGTAGTCACCCCCTTTGGCCAGGCGGTCACGAGTCACGTCACGGTGAGTGAGCCTGCCGAAGGGGAATGCCCCGTTCCCTTACCCCCGGGGTACCTGGTATATACCTCCGGGGGATGGAGGGGGGGGGGCAGCCAAGCCGTTCTTTTACTCGAATGTGCGCGGACGACGTAGTCTTGGTTCGTAGAGCCACAGTGTTCCCCTGCAGGGGACCGGTGCGTGCGGGTGGGTGTCCCAGAGTATGAGATCCGACCACGGTCACCTTCTCGGTGGACGACAAGCGGGTGACCCGGCCCTTGTTAGCACCGGAGAAGCTGTCCTCGTGGCACACACAAGGCTCGAGGTATTAGGACGGGGGCTCGATACAGGTGGTAGCGACGACGATTGCTTCGCCGCGAGGAAAAATTGGCCAGCAGCTTCGCGAGTTGCTCGCGGGGTGGTCAAGGGATCGCCGTACCGCGCCGGAATTCGAGTTACGTTCGTTAATGGGGGAGCTCTTGCACGTGTGCGAAGTCGTGCGACCGGGAACGTTTTTCGTGCGGCACATGCTTAATCAGTTAGGCATGCTCCCTGTACAGGCCTGGCACGAGAGAGTACGGGGTCCGGGGGGGGGGGGGGGGGGCGATCGTTCGTCGTCGAGTCGCTTGCATGTTCGGCTCAGTGGCAAGTTCCACGACGACCTTGCGTTTTGGCGGATGATGGTAGCAAAGGCGATGGGGGCCGGGGGGGGGGGGGGGCGATCGTTCGTCGTCGAGTCGCTTGCATGTTCGGCTCAGTGGCAAGTTCCACGACGACCTTGCGTTTTGGCGGATGATGGTAGCAAAGGCGATGGGGGCCGGGGGGGGGGGGGGGCGATCGTTCGTCGTCGAGTCGCTTGCATGTTCGGCTCAGTGGCAAGTTCCACGACGACCTTGCGTTTTGGCGGATGATGGTAGCAAAGGCGATGGGGGCCGGGGGGGGGGGGGGGGGGGGGGGGGGGGGGGGGGGGGGGGGGGGGGGGGGGGGGGGGGGGCGGCACCGCTTTACGCCCCGCTGCTGAGTTTTTATTTGCAGCCCCATTCGCGCACGCTCACAAGCGACGCCTCAGGGGACGCGATGGGGAGTTTTCGTCTGGAGACAGGGCTGTGGTGGAGGATCGATTTCGATTACGACACCCAGGACCGCCTCCGGTCACACGTGCAGGGGAGGGATGATTTGTCTATCCACGTGTTGGAATTGCTGGCCAGGGTGGTTACGGCATGGGTGTTTACGGTAGAGGCCAAGGTGGCGCCCCAATAAGTCGGCGAGAGTATCCTAATGCGGGGCGACAGCATGTCGGCCGTTCATTGGGCCAATCGATGCCGGGGGGGATGCGAGCCGAGTGCGGGCGCACTAATGCGGATACTTCTCGGCCAAACACGTGCGTGGCGTTGCGAATGTTTCGGCGGACGGTGTATTGCGGTGGGATCGTCCCACCATCGCTCCCAACCTCCCCGCGCTCCGTCCCGACATCGATTGGCAGGAGCAGCGCCCGGGGGAGGCGGGGGCGAATCTCTGTACCGACATCTTGGCCTCCAGTGCGTCGGTGGCTCAGTTGCGAGCTCGACTATTACGGGGAACCATAGTAAATACACAGTAAATAGGGACCTAGGGACCCACGGTACACGGATCTACATTATTTGACTTTTTCGTGGCGCGTGTCGCGGCATGTCGCGACGCGTCGCGGCATATCGCGACGCGTGCCGCGACACGCCGCGACACATGCCGCGGCGTGTGTCGCGACCTGTGTCGCGTTACGTGTCGCGGCGTGTCGCGGTATCATCCGTGTCGCGGCAAGTGTCGCGTTACGTGTCGCGGCAAGTGTCTAGGCAAGTGTCGCGTTACGTGTCGCGACGCGGTTTTTGGAAAACCGGCTCGAACCGGATGGCAAGGCTAAACGCCTCTATTGACCATAACGGCATGTTTGGGTATAAAGCGTTCTGTTTATATGTGGGTTCCGAGCCACAACCACAGCACACGGGGTGACGTGATTTCAAGGTGTAAAACATTGTTGTGAAGAATAACCACTACACCAGCGCCCCTGCCAAAAAGACAGGTCCCATCAGGATATGATCCCATAAGAGCCTTCTGGTTAAAAACCGTGAGGAGCGAAGCGACGAACCACCCTATACCGGTGCAGGCGCGAAGCGCAAGGTCTACCCTGATCCCACAGTAATACCGGCCAGTAAACCTGGAGACTACACGTCCTTTCCTAAAATGATGATCTACGTGAACCTCGTCACGCTCGTCGCGGCAGGTGTCTCGGCAGGTGTCGCGGCAAGTGTCGCGACGCGTTGACGCGTGTCGCGACGCGTGCCGCGACACCTGCCGCGACGCGTCGCGACGCGTGCCGCGACACCTCGCGACACCTGCCGCGACAGACACCTACCGCGACACCTGTCGCGACACCTGCCGCGACACACGTCGCGACACGCGTCGCGACATGTCGCGACACGTGTCGCGAAAAAGACAAATAATGTACATCCCTCAGTATTTCCACCGATTGAGGGTAGGAGTGGAGCTGCCGGTCACGGCTCCCGTGGTCCAGTGTGCGCTCAGGGGTATTACACGGACCCACGTGACGGCATGAATGTCACGCCGCGTCCGCTTACCGGTGTCGTTTGTATTGCTTCTCGCCGGGGAAACCCTCATTCCCACGTTGTTGGACCCGGAGGGGAAAGTTTTGTGGCTGTGTTTGTGTGTCTGTGAGTTGCTTCCTGATGACGCGATCGGACGAAATGTTCGCCGCTGATTCGGGGGTGGGTGCACTCTGTGCACTGCCTGGCGCGGGGTGACGTGACGTTTTTCGCCAACGGCACACAGTTGGGGAACACGCGAGGGCGACAGGCTGACAAGGTGCGGTTTAAGGGGCATGAGGGTGATCAGGAAGGAACAGGTTGGAAGGGTGCGCGTGCGGACTCGAAGCGAGGTTCGTGGGCCGAGGTCGTCCTTCAGGGCCGACGGCGGGGCCGTTGCCCTTATGTTGGAGTTGATGTAATGTTTTCCTGGTTTTCCTGACCATGCCCCCCTATTATCGTATCGAATGGTCGGGAATGGCCGTAAGAATGGTTAGGTATGGCCGTGCCCTTCGAGCAATCAAGGAGGTCAGGTGGTGGCGAAGTCAGGTCGGAATCCCGATGAGTTCGCCCTGCACTCGTTGCGTATCGGAGGATCGACCACGCTCGCGGCCGGGGGGAGACATATCGGAACGAGTGATACAGAAGAGAGGGGAGGTGGAGATTTGACGTGTACAAGGCGTACACGCGTGATGACATAGAAGAATATATGATGAGGGTGTCACGTAAGCTTGAGAGCGCAACGGTGGCAAAGGAGAGACAGCCGGGGAAAGGAACAGTTTGGGGGTACAGAAAATAACTAAAGAGTACGGGAAACAGTAGTCTTACATTACCTCGGTGTTGGAGGAGTCGAATGGTACCGTACCTTTCGGAGGCTTGGTCATCCGAGACAACTGTAGGCCGTACTACAGCAGTTAGGAACCCGGCCGGTATCATAGCAGGGAGATACAGTAAAACAGGGTGGTCGAGGTACTCAGGGTATCGCAGGAAGCTGCTTTACAGGTATCTGGCCGAGGGGGGGAACCTCTCTCTCCCGCGACTCGGGAAACGGTAATGATGATGAAATTCGATATATATACAATAAGGGGTAGTTGTGTTCGTAGACGATGTAACGGCCCCCGCGAAAGAAGTAACGGACAAAGCAGGGTTTATTGGTAGAGAGAATGGGGCATGTATGTCTGTATCGGGAACTGGGGTATAGAGCAAGTTTGGTTTTGGGATGGAGGGCCCTGCACGCAGTCTTTCCGAGAAAGGCATCGCGTGTAGGTCAGCATCCCCACATCGGCACGAGCAACCACGAGGTCCTGTGATGAGCACGGGCAGACGTGAGGTAGTCTCTGGTTTGGCCATCCAAGCCAGGAACTTGTGCCTTCTTTTCTGCCGCCCCACCCCCCCCCCATTTTTTCTTTCGAAGGGGGGGGGGGGGGATGTAGCTGGGGTTACGGATGCTTCTATTTTTATTTTATTTTATTTTTTCCGTTATGGTTTACTTGAGTTTGATCGGAGGAGTCGAATGGTACCGTACCATTCGGAGGCTTGGTCATCCGAGACACTGTAGGCCGTACTACTGTAGTTAGGAATCCGGCCGGTATCATAGCAGGGAGAGAGGCAGTAAAATAGAGTGGTCGATATACTAAGGGAGCTGCTTTACAGGTATCTGGCCGAGGGGAGGAACCTCTCTCCCCCACGACTCAGGAAACGATAATGATAATGCAATTCGAAAGATATACATACGTATGTATGTACGAGTACAATAAATGAGATGTTGCCAATAATTGGAAGCCGTGTCATGATCTACATGATGATCGACAAGAGAGCACCACAAGTTTCCAGGGTTGGGATCTGTGCTCTACAGGTCGTGCTCAGCACATCATAACGGCACAGGCTAGAATCTATCATGTATGTATAGATGGTCTACTCTTGTAGATCGTGATCTGCAGCAGTACCACATGTTTTCAGCGTTGGGATCTATCTGTACTATACACATCCTGCACAGCATCTCATAACGGCAGGCTAGGATCTAGAGGATCTATCTGTACATGATCTGTCCGACGTACGTGCACTACTAATTGTTTAGAGGATCATTGGTTTTGTCAACCTGTTCGGCGTAGAGGGTTGATTGATGCAAGCATGCAGTGTTCACGGCCGAGAACTGGCAGGGGGGGGAGGCGTTGCCAAGAGGGGGGGGGGGCGTACTCATTTGTTGCTTGCCTAACTGTAGTCGTTTGACCATCGACCACGCATCCCTTTCGAGACGGAGGGGGGGGGGGGGGGGGTGTACTTCATTTTCATGCATGACGGTAGTCGTATGACCATACACCCTCGCATCCCTACAATGCCGAGACGGAGCATGTCGGGCGGAAATCCTGGGAACTGCGTGACGGGGCAGGACACACGATGTCGGCGGAGACGGCGCCTGTATTTACAACCTATAGACTCTGTAGCACTTTTAACCCCTTAAGAACTGGTCTCACGAATTTGGGGACAAACTACTTGGAATTAGTGTGGAACATTTTTTTTCGGTCATGAATGGGCTATAAGTGCAGTGCACTCTATTATGAGTGCTCTCGTGTTGTTGGAGGGGTGAACCGGGGTGCCCAATAGACTATACGCACACCTCCATTTTTTTGGTCGGTCAGCCCATCTATCTTGCCCTGATCCCACCCGGACCAGGCCAGGTACGTACCATTTGGCGCCCTGCTCCCGCTCAATATATAGGTGTAGAACTTAAGGGGTCACGACCACCAAGAAAACGCTTCTTGCAGAAAAGCGAATTTCTTCAGTCAATAATCTGAAAAAAACACTTTTCCTTGGGTCCACCGAGATTGTTAAGAACGTTGGACTAGGTACGTACGTACGACCCCCACGACCACACGAAGACCAAAGACCCCGCGGTTCTGACGGAGGGGAGAGTGTTACAGGCTTTTAGATCGGAATAGCTTGCGTACTTTTTTAGTTCAAGAGCTGTGCAAGCAGTGCAATCGACAGGCTGTAACTAGTCGCTCTCGTCGTCGGTCTTTGAAGAAGAAGCAAGTAAGTGGAGAAGTCACGTTTACGTACGTATCGATAGTGTTGATCACATTTTCACTCTACCTTACTCTTCTCCAGATAGTGTACGAGTACGACTCACTCGTAGAACATGGTTCAGTACTCCAATATTTTTGGAGTGGAAGAAAGAAAAAAACAGGAGGAAGAAAGCAGACTTAGACCTTCTCTCCCATGTTAAACAACCAGAGTTATTATTGCAGTCATAAGTAATACGTCGTATATATGTAGCAGGTACTACTGGTATCTGCTGTCATGCGTACGTAAACAAAGCACGGGAGACAGATGACGAACCAACCCAAGCCGTGAACCGTGTATAATACCGCGATGCCGCACGAACAAAGCACGGAGGACAGATGACAGAGAACCCACCCGAGGCATAATAATACCGCACGAAAGCATTGATGAGGAAACGCGGTCCCACAAGGTTTTGAATATTAAACCGGCAAACATAAATCTACATACCGGCACGGACAGGAGAAAACGTGCAGACCTCATGTAGGTAAGTGTAGATCAATCGGGCATCTATATAACTGCCCCGAAATATACACGCACGTACTGAAAATGGGATCTGTCTGGTCTGTACCGATCGATGTGTGAACCCTTGACACGCTCTTTGTGGTTCGACGGTGCATACATTATTATGGTTCCACAGGTGGGCCTCGGGAACCCCGCGAATTTCCTCTTCCTTGGTGACTTGAACGACGACTACGTCCTTCTTCCAACGCTGCCGGCAATTATATGACATGCATTGGACTAAAAGACGAGAACCTGTCCGAGATCTTAGTTACCGCAGTGCAACGTAACAAATATGAAAAAAAAAAAAAAATCAAGGAGATCTCTGGATTCAAAACAAGAAGAAATACTACTACTACTGTATATACGAGCCGACGACAAATTGAGCTCTCCCTCCCCCCTCCGCGCAGGCCGTAAGGTCGAGCAACGAACGAACAACACACGAAGAAGAGGCTACACGACCACACGACTACACAACAAGACAGGCTGCTTGCTTGCTGTTCACGGAGAAGCTTGAAACACGAGGCAAGCCCAGGGCGAGGCAAGCTAAGGCAAGCTAAGCTAAGGCAAGCTAAGCTAAGGCAAGCTAAGCTAAGGCAAGCTAAGCTAAGGCAAGCTAAGCTAAGGCAAGCTAAGCTAAGGCAAGCGCGATGCTCCAACCACACGGCAAGCAGCGCCACGACATGCTTCATTCACGAGAGCGCCCCCTCCGCTCGACTGCCGGATTGGAAAAACAAGCGCCCAACCATTTCAGTCAGCAAACTCGAACGGCATTACACCCTGCATCGCCTATTGAGAAAACAAAAGCAGGCTCCACGATATCAGCACCCTTTCACGTAGAGAGACAGGAAGAGTCAAAAGTAAAAAGCTTTGCCCGGATATAGAGCCGAGGCCAACAAACCAAACAAAAAGACATAAGAAACAAAAAAAGAAAAAACTCTACCAGTACAAAAATTACGGTCCCCGGTCTGCCCGCCGCCCTCAAGACAAGTTACACAAGGGCGCAACAAATTCGCTTTTTTACCCACTGCGGAGTATACGGGCACGCCTCTCTACGGGGAAGCAACAGGGCGGGAAAATGAGTACTACCGCCACGCGCCGTGTCTCACGACAGCGACCCCCCCCGCCACCCAACCCCGCCTCCGGCGTGATAACGACGCGAGTCAAAGCCACTACGTACTGGTACATCGGTACCGCCTAAGCCCCTACACCGGCCCCTCGATCAAAAGACACCACACGGGCACCCACCAAAAGCCACTAAAAAAGCGCGATCGTGGGCGGGAGGGAGGGAGGGAGGGCGGATCGAGTACATAAACACAACGCGGGTCTCTCTCTCTTTCTCTCTCTCCCCTCCTTCCCGCCGCCCCCGTCTCCCCCTCTACCCACCCCAGGAGCACGAGGGGCGAGGAACAACCATCCACGGCGGTGCCGGTTTTCTCCCTCTCTAATGCTCATGGTTTACCACCCCCGCCCCTGCTCCCTCCCCGATCACCAAAGTAAGCCAGAAGTCATCCATCCATCCGGCAAACCTCCCTCGAACCGAAAAAAAAAATAAAGCCGCCGCCCCTCCTCATCACCGCCAATAAAGCCGAAAATCTTCCCACCCCTCGACACCCCCCCCCCCCTCGACCAAGCGTACTATTACCCAGCGAGCGCCCTAACGGCGATAACGGCTGCTGCCCCCGCCCCCCCCGCCCGACATCTGCATCTGCTGCAACTCCGGCGGGACGGCGTTGCCGGACTCCGTCAGGATCTTCATCAGCTCGCGGCAGTTTCGCGAGTTCTTCGAGCCGAAGAAGCTCACGGCTCGGCCCTTCGCCCCGGCTCGGCCGCACCGCCCGATGCGGTGGATGTAGTCCTCCATGTTGTTCGGGAAGTCGAAGTTGATGACCATCTGGATGTCCTTCACGTCGAGGCCGCGCGCCGCCACGTCCGTCGCCACGAGGCACATGAAGTTGCCCGCCTTGAAGTCCTTGAGGACGTAGTCGCGCTCCTCCTGGGTCTTGTCTCCGTGGATGCAGCGCGCCTGGTAGCCGTCCTGGCGCAGCGACCGGGTGAGCGCGTCGCAGCCCTTCTTGGTCTCGACGAAGATGAGGACCTTGCCGGAGGAGCCCTGCTCCTGCAGGTGCTTGCTGAGGCTGCGGTACTTGTTGAAGTCCTCCGTGCACTCGATGATCTGGGTGATGTCCTTGTTAGCCGCCAGCTCCAGAGACCCCACGGTCACCTTTGCACAACCAAGCGCAAGGGGAAGAAAAAAGGAGACGAAACGAAAGTGAAAAAGAAGTGTGTCAACACAAGGAGGCGGGAATCTTGCGGCATTTGGTTGAGGGCACAGTAGGTTCCACCTCGCACACCAGGCCGGGGGGGTTGTATGGCACGGCAGTCGTGAAGTCACTTCTAAAAAATCAAAATATATAGGAGGGCGCTTTCACCGGTCTTATCCCCCGAATCGTACCAGATTTAGTACCAAATACATGACTTCTTGCTGGTTCTGAGTGTTTTCCACATTTGTTTAAAAAAACAAATGGCGAGAAGCGTCGACCCAACCCAACCTTACTCGAGGCTTAAGGCTCGACCCGAGTGCGTGTTTTGAACAATCTGAAAAAAGGTGCGGACCACCACAAAAAAACGTACTATATTTGATACTTTATCTGGCACGGTATGTGGGTCAAGAACTATTGAAATATAGAATCGCCTGGGCTAACCCCAGCCTCGATCTAAATCCCCCATCCTTTGATATCCCGGGGCAGCGAGGAGAGCTCGTAGTTGATTGTGATGTTCACGGCTCGCAACGGCCAGGCACCAGAAGCGAGTACAGATGATTGGAACAAGCGCTATACATTGTGAGATCTGGTCAGATGGCAATAGTACTCAGATCTACGAGTTATGGCAGGGTATATAGAGTATAGCCATCGTGCGTGCGCGCGCGCGCAGCTGCCGGTGAGACGCATAAACCACAAGAAAAAAGGATGGCGTCACACCGGACACACACGGAGCCGTGCTCCCCTATACCGGTCGCCCCGGTGGGCTAGCAGGTAACCACGAAGCCTGTTAGCGTCGAGATCGCGAGTTCGAGCCCCGCCGAGTGCATGCTCGTAGGGACTTTTTCTTGCAAAAAATATCTTGAATAGCGGAAAGCGCGAGAGCGTGAGTTGGCAAAATTCGATGAAAATCGACGAGCGTTGGGAAGGCTGAACCCTCTGCGCGATAAAAATCAAGGCAAGAACCGTAGTGGGGGAGGAGGGAGAGGAGCCTACTTTGTGACCCCGGATCTGAGTTACGACTAGGGAGGGAGGAAGGCGGAAGTGCGAAGATAATAAATGGGATGGGAAAAAATATATATATATATATATATATCTGCTGAGACCAATTGAGTTTGTCTTTTCACACACACGGAACGAACGACCGAAAAAAAAAAAAAAACTCCACTACAAATCGTGTTTCTACACATATGAGGAATTACTGGAGTATATAAATAGTAACGATAGTTTTAGTCGTGTTTTAGTCCTTTTTTTTTTACCATACACACAAGTATGTTGTACAACTCACATACTTCCTTTTACTTACGTACTACGGTGCTGTATCGGTATTGTTCATCCATGCGAGACTGTATATACTCGTACCTGGTAGTAGTTGTGGAGGAAGTCGCGCGCGAGCGTCTGCACTTCCTTGGGCCAGGTGGCGCTCCACATGAGAGTCTGCCTGTCCGGGCGGATCTGGCTCACGATCTTGCGGATTTGGGGTTCGAACCCCATGTCAAGCATGCGGTCTGCCTCATCCAAAACCTATTTATTCGGTGGTGGGGGCGAAAAAGAGGCGGGTATGAACGTAAAAGAAAAGTGGGAGCGGGGCTGCATGCAAGCATGTACGCCGCGCGCGCGAAAAGGCGACACTGTAAAGTTGTGCACGTAAAGAAAGAAAGAAAAAAAAAACTCTCACGACAGTCAGTCAGTCTACCGGTAGTCAGTCTAAAGACCTTTCTTCCGCACGTGTCGTAACACAAAAATTATACACACGTGTAAACGTAAACTCTTTGCGTGCGTGCACGCACGCACTAACTCACTCCCCCACGCACGTGTTGCGGGGAAAACTAATCGACATCGGTGTAGCCAAAGAGAGACAACCGACGAAAATCCACAGCAGACATTTTTCCAGATATATATATATATATATACGTAAACCGCGCGGTCCAGTCCATCTCAGACGACGAAAACTCACGAGGTAGGTGACGCGACGCAGGTTGGTCTTGTTCGTCTCCAGGAGGTCGATCAGGCGCCCCGGGGTGGCGATCACGATCTCCACGCCGCGGTTCAGGTCGTTCACCTGGATGCGCTTGGGCACGCCGCCGTACACGCACGTGTTCTTGATCTCCGACGACTTGCCGAACTTGTCGCACTCCTCCTTGATCTGCACCGCCAGCTCTCGCGTAGGGGCCACTACGAGAACGATGGGCCCGTCCCCCTGCTGGAGGTACGGCTGTGTGTGTGTGTGTGTGTTTTTTTTTTGCCGTCACGTCACAACCCACACGCACAAAAACCGCGAGGCGGCAGGTACGCACGAGGACGCGGACGAGAAGAAAACGTCGCCCGAAGCGTACATCCCATCATCCCCATGATGGAAACCCCACACAAAGTCACGGGGACCGAGTGAGCGGGGGTGAACAGAGGGGGGTGGGGGGTGCGCGCGGGAGAAGAAGGCAAGTAATCGACCGCGTAGCCCAAAGGATGGGGGCGCGGGAAAACAGTGCCAACCAGGGAGAACAAATAAGCACGGTGGAGCAAACGCGAGAGAACAAAAAAAGGAAGTGCGGCAAGGGAGGGGGAAGGGAAGGGGACGGGGGGCATCGCCGTGCCGACCGACCAGAGCGCGCCGCGGTTGCGGAGAGCCAAGGCGCGATTGTAGTCGGGGGGGGGGAGGGGGAGGCGAATTCCCAGGAATCACGTGAGTACAACAGAACAAAAACAACAGGAGCAATCAATTCAACAGCTGCCTGCGCCTTTGCTTCTTTGTCTTATGCAGCGGCACAGGACAGGACACGCAAGAAAAGAGCACAGGGCACAAGAGGGGGGATGAAGGACGGGGGGGGGGGGGTCGCAAGACGCCACATGCAAGTAGAAAAAAACAAACGCACTTGCTTGCTTGCCCACCGCAGCGGTTCGCTCTATATATAAACGTCATGCCCATCAAAATGAGCTTTTCATGTACATACACAAGGCTACGCCAGCTACGCTACGTAGCTGCTGCTACTGAAACACCAACGCTAAATAAAAACGGCCGAAGGAAAAAAAAAAAAAAGCAAAAAAATGGCGGTGAGAGTTCCGTGAGCGCTAATAATAGCTTGGCTATTAGATGGCTATCTAGACAGGGACACAGCAGTTCAGTAGTACCAGTAACCAGGTATCGGTACTACCAAGAATATCGTTGTCTCCCCTCCCTGCCCGTGTGCCAAAGAGCGACAAGTGTGAACAAAAAAAAAACGCGGCATCGCTCAACACCAAGGGTTCGTCCGCTCGTCCCTCACTCGCCTGGGATGGTGCACAGATACCGACGGTCTGCAGATCCAGACCCGCCGGTGGCATCTATCAAAAGCCATGTCTTAAGCCGTTAACAATATACTGCTCTTTTTTGTCTTTTTTTTTCCTTTCTCGCTTTCTCTTCTCTACGAGTTGCTTGGTATTTTTCTTGCCCACCAGCAGAAAGCACCAGCGGCGAGGCGTTCAGCAGCAGCAGCAAAAGCAGCAGAGGATCGACGAAAATCGTGCGAGCGGCCGACGCACAACACCACAACCACCATGCACGGGGACGGGCTGTGCAGTGTACGGCCATGCATGCCACTGCATTCGCACGGCATGCCCTGCCTTGCTTGCGTAATCTCCAAAGCGCACGCACGTCCAAAAAAGCGCGCTGGTAGGAGAAAAAAACCGCCTCGATGGAAAAAGCGGCGGACGGCGGACGGACGCATGCATGCAAGCCTCTCTCCTAAAAAAAAAAAATGAAAATATTCAACAAATCTTCGAGAGCCGTGTTTTTTCTCTCGCAGGTGTAGCCAACTTTTTGAGGCTCGGTAGGATACGCCTTTTGCAGAGGATGGCGACGACAGACAGACAGCAGTTCGTTCGCCACCTGCTTGTCCAGTTCCCACCCTTGCTCGCTTGTGCCGCCATCTGAATGAAATGCGCGGCCTTGAGAAAAGAAGAAAAAAAAGAAAACGCGGAAAAAAAAGAAAACGAAGAAGCTACTGCGGCATCTTCCAACTGTGGGGGGTGTTGCGCGTTTTTTTGCCTCCTCACGTGGCGCTCTGCACCACGGCCAACGATTAAAAACGTAACGTTAGCCAGCCAGTCAGAGCAGCCGTCTTTTTTTCTTCCAATTATTCTTTTTTGTAACGATCTTTATCGCGCACACGGGGCGCGGTCGTCACGAAAGTCTTCTAAAAAGAGCTGTTTTCAGCCCCCTCTTGCGGTCTCAACAGCTGTAATCAGAGACCTTGTGTCTCCAGAGCTGATTTCAGCCCTGATTCTCATAGCTGTTTTCGGTCCTCTGCGCCAAGCCAGAGGGCAAGAAGAGACGGAGAGGAGAGGACAACAACGAAATAGCGACGACAGCAACAAAAAAAAATAACGCCCAACAAAAAAACGGCAGAAATGGGGGTACGTACACAAGACAGTACACGGTCGGGGGTGGAGGGTGGCGGTCCGGGAATGGAGGGGCAAAATAGCACGGATGCAGGCAGGCAGGCAGGCACGAAGAGCACAGGCATGCCAGCACACACGGAAACACACGACCGGAAGACGTCCTCACAACAAGAGCGTCAAAAGGTGTGTGTAGCTATTGTGTGTGCAACAAATCTTGCGTTGCGGTGCAAAATTTTGTGTGCCAGAATGCGTTCGCGGCCGTTTTTTTTTTGTTTGCCTGCACGACCCGTTTTGTTTGCCCGTCCCCACCTGACCTGACCCATCCTTTCTTCCTTCCAAACAGGGCTCCTGCTTCGAGTGTAAGACGCCAAGGCAAAAAAGGGCTGTCGATAGTCGATAGCCCGGTCGCCGGATGAGAGAGAGCCTTGAGCCAGGTCCCTCCTCCGGCTGCCAACGGCGGTCAACGCTTCTCGATTGCTGCGATGTATCGCTCGCCCACATGGGCAGGTGAATCCACATAATAGCACTCGTCCGTCCGCTTCCACGATAAATGCAGGAAGACGGTTTCACAATCGAACCGAGGCGGCGCAACAGGCGACGCCAAGAGGAGGCGGGTGCAGGCATGCTTTTTTTTTGCACACGACCAGCACCAACCGAAACCGAACTCGAACCAATCCGGCCAATTCGGATGCCGAGCTGGCCAACCCGAACGCTGCCCAGCAGAGTCTAATAGCCATAGCGAAGCATAGCGCCCCCTGACTCCCGTTCGTGTCACCACGATCGACTGTTCTCTCGGACTCGATTATCCTTCCTGTTTACGCTTGTCATCGATCATCTTGCCCAACGAACGCTCGAGCACGCACGCACGCGCTTCAACACGTACACGCGTGGTCTCTCTCTCTCGGCATTCGGATGCGACGTCGTACACGAGCATCCGATTCAGCGAGAGGCAGAAACGGCTCATCATCCGTCTCCTTCAAGTATTACTTATCACACCGCACCTTGACTGTCTTTCGTGGTCCACACGGCTGTTCACAACGCACCGCGCGCGGGCCAATCCACCACGCAAGACTACTATACACCTGGTACTGCTGTAGGTTATGCTGGTTATTTAGGAATCGGGCTGCCCCCTGCTAGGAGGCCGTGTGCGTGTACGCGTTCTATCCCGTGTCGCCCATTGTGGCTAACAAAGAAGGGGGGGGGGGGGGGGAGGGTTGCGGTAACGTCCTTCCTCATCGCTACTGCCACCGGGTAGGTGATCAGATTAGCTTAGCCGAGCTTCGCTTGGACTCGACCCTGGGCGCCTAGGGCTGTTATGCACGTCCACCACCTTCAAGGGCAGCATCACGAAACTGTTAAAACTAATATCAAAGAGGGCGGGCGTAGGCAGGGAGTAAAGACCCTTGGTGCACTGACACTACTACTGCTGTACACTAAAGGAAGTTTCTTTGAGCGGACCGCGCCAACGAAAAAAATCCAAACAGAGAACAAAAAAGCCACGTCGCAAGTATTTACGTAGTACGTACACACGCATGCTACGAATACACGACGGTTTTTCAACGGCTCTCTGTGGACACGTCTCGTGCAAAAACAGGTTGAAGTTGAAAGACGCGACGGCGTATGTTCAACGCAAGACCCCTCTCGAAATGAGGACGGTTGAAGCAAAATTCCCTATATCTACAAGAACCAGAGCACGACGGGTTTGACGTGCTAGTAACTAGCGTACACTATTATCACAAGAACTACGAACATACTACAGCAAAATATAGCACAAGGGTTATTCACACGTACAGCCTAGCCTAGCCTCACTCATCTGTTCAAGAGGGCCGGCCGTAGACGACAAAAAACGCAACAAAACAACAAGAAAATCACAAGCCAAACCTGAGCGTTGATGTGGATCATGGCGGGGAGCAAAAACGCCAGGGTCTTTCCTGACCCGGTGGCGGAGATGCCCACCATGTCCCGACCGAGCAGGGCCATGGGCCAGCCCTGGCTCTGGATGGGGGTCGGGGCGTTGAAGCCCTGCTTCATCACCTCCCGCAGCACATACTCAGGCATCGAGGCCTCCTCGAAGGTCATCGCCGGCTTGGGGATGCCCTCCCCGTGGATAACGATTTGGCACGAGTTCCGCCATACGGTGGTCTCGTGGTCGGTTCGCTTTGACACGTCCGGGTGCTCGATGTAGAAGTTCTGGACGAGCAAGCGGAGCACACACACACGCACGCGCAACGAGGCGACACGACAAAAACGTTTTCGAAAGATGTTTAGAGTTTCGATCAAGTTATAACCCTTTTATACACCACCGTACCACCGCTTCCTCGTTTTGGGGACAAAATACTTGAATTATGATAGAAAAACTTAGGGAGTTGTATAGAGAAATGGGTCCAACCTACCTACACCCACGTTTTTATATACAATTGACAATTGGCCCACATTTCAGCGTTTTGGGGACAAAAATACTGGAGTTGGATGCTTTTGACCGGGAAAAGGGAAATAAATGGTATCGTACGAGAGTGGGAACGGTAGTGAAAGCAGTGACGGGCCGACGTCAGGCTGGTTGCTTCGAGTACTTTACATCTTTGAATAATACGCGTCCGATCCCCTTCAGCACATAACGCCTCTGTATGTGTGGAAACAGGGAAACCCCTATATGGCAGGAGACAATAGATGCGAGACATTCCGGTCTGCCTCGTATGTAGGACGACACGCACTGCTGAAATACGATGCGATGGAGGGACGGACCCCCCCGTCGCTCCACGTGCGAGGTGTGCACGGCGCGTGCATCATCGAGGCAGCCACAATAAAGCAACAAGGTTTGCCGGGACAAGACAGCAAGCCGTACTCTGAAAAAGCAGGAAGCGAGAATCTCACTCGTGAGCAGAAGCTCGTAACTGGGATGGACACTCAAGAAACATCGTCGGCGCAGAATCCACGTTTACAGGACCAACCTCCTTCAAGCCACCTTACCTATTTCGTACCAGCACGGTATACACAAGGATGAACTATTAATACTGCTGAAGTATAACATAACATCGAGAGCAAAATGTAAAATCGGGCTACGTACGTACCCTCTCTGTAGCTGGTAAATAGGGTACACTATTTTATGTACTGCTGCAAGAGCTGGTATCATGTAAAAAAAGTATAGAGCGTGAAAAGTGTGCGAGTATTTACTTCGTCGCGGAAGACGATTGAACGTAATGTAAACGATGTGCCGCCACGGTCGGTATGAGGCACCATGTACTTAAAAATGGACTTGAGACACTGCTGTTGTTGCTGCAGTGTTACTATCTACCGGTACCCCACGACCCACGACCAAAAACCACCGATCGCAGGTGTCGGCTGTAGCACCACTTGAGTTTTTATTAATATTGCACGGCAATACCACCGGCACTCGTTCCTGGCCGCCGCTGTTCTGCACACTGCTCTTGTGTACGTACGTGGACACTTGCTGCTGCTGTTGTATCCTGCTCCTGCTGTATCCCGTCATCGTGTTGTGTCGGATTTTCTATTCTACCGCATTTGTAGATCTACCGGCAAATCACAGCTCTAGAAAACTCGTGAGGCGCTCTACTTCTGTGTACCTCCGGGTAGGTTTTAAATTTTATTCAGGTAATAAACAGCACATCTGCTGCTGCTGTATCAAGCAATAGCAACAGCAGCAAAACACAACACACCTTCTCGAACTTGGGCAGGGCGTTGCGGAGGCGTTCGCTCCGAGGCCGTCCCATGCGTGTCGCCCCCCCCCCCCCCCCTCCCCCCCGGAACCCTCCCCCTCCTCCTTCCCCCCCCCCCACCATTAGCCGCCGCCGCCGCGCGGCGAGGGCGCGGCGGCCGTATCCACCCCACCCCCGCCCCCGGCCACCAGTAGCCACACCGGCCGCCACCGCTCGCGCCGGGAACGGAAGTAGTCGTCCGACGCGGCCTCCACCACACCACCGTTAGCCCGCCCCACCGCCACGCGCCACGCCGCGTTACGTGCTGTGAGACGATGCTGTCTGTTGAATGCGTTTGAGAACCGCGTCTGGTTATCTGCTTTGCGAGAGCTTGGGAGTGCTCTGACGGTTTTAGAAGGACTGGTGTCGAGATGGGGGTTGCGCGGCTGCAGGAAGCCGGGGGGAGGGGGGAAGGAGGGGCGGTGTAGAAGTGTGCGGGGCTGCAATTGCCTGCCTGCTGGTGAGTGGGGGTGCAATGCTGCTGCTGCTGCTGTGGCGTCAGGTTGGTTGATGGATGATGCTGGTGCTTTTTTATATTTCTGGTGTTGGGGGGCGGGCGTACGTACACAGAGCTGCCCTTTGCCTTTTTGCGTCGTGGGTAGAGGGTACATACGCACGATTTCGTACCAGGTACAGAGTGCGACCGGCACGGTACACACCGGTAATAAAAGAGCTTAGATTTTAGATTTGCCGCGCTTGGGGGGCTGCTTTTCGGGTTGGGGTTGACTGGAAGCAGTTCGATTTTGGTGGCGAAATGATGAGAACAGCGCCAGCCAAGACGTCGACGCCTACCCCAGGTATCCTCTGTCAACGCCTTGTGTTCAAGTCAGCAGGTGCTCGGAATTTTGACCAAGCCCTCTTGGGCGGCTAGGGGCTGGTTATTTTCTTGTTTGTTCGCAAAATCTCTGAGAAATCTTCTCTTGGCGCCCTACGCGACGTGTGCACCGGCCGATCCAAAAACCACAGAACCACAAGGGCGAACAAAAAACAAACACTGCTCGCGTTAACTCCCGAGCCAAACCTATGCTAGCTAGCGCCTAGCGGCGACGTTCACAGCGCTACCCTAACCGCGAAGGATAGCTGACTTCTACTCGTCGAAGTTCGCAAGGGCTGAATGTAAACCACGTGTTTTTCGGTGGTCGGGTTACCAAAGACTAGACCAATGGTGACGGAAGCGAGAAGCAATGCCCACCATCGATGACGGATGCACCGCGCCACTCGCTAAAAAAAATAACAAAGAGAACACATCTTGATCGATAAAGCCGCACGCGAGGGTGCAGTGCGCCCCCCGGATACCTAGTGAGGCTTACGGGGGCATGTATGGAGCTTACCTGGTTTGGCTTCCGGTGAGAGTGAGGGAAGGTTGCGGAGAGTGTGGCGTTGAGGGGGGAGGATTTGTGCCATCCCCTGGAAACTCGCGGAGGCGTGTTTATCTACCATGTGGGAGCTGGAAACCGTACGATGAGCTTTCGTACTCTCGTACGGATTAGATTCGCCCGTGATCGGAGGCAATGCCTGCACCGACTCGGCACAGGATTACGGAGACCAGGTAAACTTTCCCTGTAGACAAGAGTCTTTTGCGGCGAAGCACCCATCTCGCTCCTGGCGGGGTGGACGGCCCGCCGCCTCTTTCTTCATCAGCCACGGCGGGAGAGAAGAAGAAGCGCGATATAGAAGTGGTAGTCACCAGTGGGACCAGCACCCAACCTCCGTCGCCGCTCGGGGCTACCGCCATCCTCGGTTGCTCACCCCTGCCCGACGGCCTGGGGAAGGAGGGGGCCGAACCAAGTGGAGGATTCCAGCCGGGTCTTCCAGAGAGCGATCCCGAGCAGCCCATGCACGCGGGCGCTCACATGGTTCTAGTAATAACGACGACTTTGGTGCACCTGGCGGTTCTCGGAAGCGGTGCCCTTTTCGCGAGCTGGCGTGCAGAAGATCAGGTGAGCAGCGCACGATCCGTAGATGGTGGGCAGATCAGCAGTTGCCGAGGTTTCTTACGAGTAGTGGGCACCTACCGGCTGGTTTGGTTGTCGGGTTTCTGTACCCGACTATGCGAATGTTGTATTCCTATTTGTAATCCTGCGAACCTCTTGTATAACTTGCCCCTGTGCCTGATTTTGAATTGCAACAGCATCATACGCATGTGGGCCAGGAGCGAGGGAGACCGTTATACGACGTGCAGTAAATCTAAGTCTACAACGCGGTTGTCGTACGTTGGTGCCTGCCATGCCCTGTGGAGCTGGGGTGGACTCTAGAGGGTCTTTTACGGCCGTTGTCGTTTGCTGGAACCCTTCTCTCAGCTACGTAGCGCACTTCCCTTGATTCGAGGGGGGCATGAGACTTGAGATAAGAAACCTGTCGTTACACTATTATTACGCATCACATCAGACACGCAGATAAAAAGACAAACGCTGTCCCTCCTCTGCTCGTGTCTTCACCAAGTCTGCTGTGCTGTGGACCGTTTTGCTCTCATGTTCTCAGAAGTCTTACGTACCTTCACCGTCAATGTAAACGACAACGGCATTTTATCTTGATGGGGCTTGAGGTGGGCTGCGAAACACCGCCGTCTGCCGTTCGTGGTTCATGGTCTTCGATGTCGACAGGAGGAGTAGAATCTACTGCTGTAGCATACGCAAACCTAACCCTGGGTACAAATGCACGATGCCTGGTACCTGTACATGATACCCTGCAGCAACGTACATATGATACGTACGTACGGCTCTACGTCGTATAACAGAGCATATACAGACCTCCAGCCTCCAGCCCGGTCCTCTTTGTGACGCCACTACGCTTTTTAAGCTCCGTGATACCGGTATGATACAGATCATATGATACGCGACACCACCCGCCACATTATTATTGTTCCCATATTATTCGTCGTACACCAGCAGCAAGCAGCAGTATGCAAATATGAATATCCACCTCCAACAAGCCAACAAAGCGCCCTCGATGACATCCTTCTATACCGCTGTTGTATACCGGTGTCAGGTATCTGGCAGTTGGTACTTCTGTGCCTGGTATATACGGGTCCGCGCGCGATTGTATGATACCCTGGTATCATTATACCAAGTCTTGACCAGGTACCGGTATGCGGTACGTACCAGATACATAGCATTTGACGGGTATCATGTACCACGTGGTACCTGGTATACGGCAATGCATCATAATCCATTACCCATTACCCATAATCTCTACGCGGTTTCTGGCCGTTGACCTCTTGGGGTCGCTGGTGCCATCGGGTGGCCTCCTGTCCTCCGTTTCCCAACAATACACCCCAACACGTCTGAGTTTTGAGCTCCGTGGGACTACGTATATAGTACCGGCATTTCAGCAGTGGTACCTCTTATTTTTACTTGTGGTGTTTGCTATATACGAATACGCATCAAGTATCATATACATACAACATGTTCTTGTAAGTATGCTCCCTGTCTCGTACTTTTTGGCCGACCAAGGGGACTACGTAACCAGGTATTAAATAATACGTAGAATCTCTCCAGAAGAACAATGACAAACCCAGTACGAATACGTACGGACCCTGGGTGTGCTGTGTGCTGCATGTCGCCCCTGGGTTTACTATTCTTAATAATAGAAATACTCGTAACGGTTTTCTGTTTAACGTGAAGACGAAAGACGAACAGCAAGATAGCTCTAAAGTAGAGGTGTACGAGTACCCCTGCGGAGTATCCGGAGTACCCGTGGCCAACGGGTACCCTTCAGTCTTGAGTAAAACATACTCGGGTTGTTGTTGTTGTTGTTGTTGTTGTTGTTGTTGTTGTTGTTGTTGTTGTTGTCTTCACATTAAACTCGTTTCAATTGCTAATCCCTATAGTCTGATCTAGCAAGATCACAGCCCGTGGTCACAAAAGTGCTAGAGCCATCAGAGAATCCTAAAGAACACGCACACTTAGCAGGGAAAGGATACACCAGTCCGAAGAGGTACACCTAAAAATCCCTACAGCATGTTATGCGTGTCCAAAACTGAACTACACGCCCGCAATCTCCATTCGACTACAGCAGCATCGCCCAACCCCCCCCCCTCCCACTCGTTACCAATGAATTTGCCGACTACAGCGTAACTACTGTCTGAATTGCTGTCTGTACAAAAACACACGGTAGGCGTGGGAACAAGATGGAGCACGCAGCTGCTGCCTGAAGTGCTGCCAGAATGACAGTCCGCGGGCACACAGTGAAAAATAACAGCCAACCAAAGCCATCACGTCAAATGACAATTACCCGAATCTATCCTGAACGTCTGTGTTAGGCACAGCATTACTCCAGGGCATTCTCGTGTAATTTTGACAGGTACCCCGGGTACCCGTCTAACACAACCCTGTGAGCACTCGGGGCCTTAATTAATCTTGTTTTGGTCCATAAAGTCTCAACGAGCAGAGATAATTGGTAAAACGCGACGGATGCAACGGAACATTCGACAGAACAATTGCCACAATGATTGACTAAACTCTACTATTAATAACTGCTGTGGTATGTACGACATACATACTCCGTACCATGCGGACAAAGAAATCCGTGCCGATGAATCATTGCCCTACCGGCCCGGCACTCACTACTCGTCTATACCTAATACAAAACCTCAAAGCTATGCTATTCTGGTATCATGTCATGTATATCATATCATATGAGTGAGACATACTCTTATGTTTAGGTTCCATTACTATTCATATTAATATCATGAACATCTACGTGACGCGTCGTCTGTTCCTTGTTTCGTTTTTCCATGTTCCATTTTCCTTTTTCCATTTTCCATTTTCCGTTTTCCGTTTTTCCGTTTTCCGCTTTTTTTTTCGCCCGTAAAGGTGGTAGAGGATGGGGAAGCGCCTGACCCGGCAGCCACCTTCCAGCGGAGGGGGGGCAAGGCCCGGCGCTACTGGGGCAAGGTGAACAGGGGCATCAAGAACTTCAGGAGAAGGAGGGCGAGGCGGCGAGGGACGCACGCCAAGACGGATGCGGTTCCAAAGTCGGTGAGTGGATGTAGTGGAGGGACGGGGTTGTAGTGGTGGTGGTGGTGTTGGTGTTGGTGTTGGTGATGGTGTTGGTGTTGGTGGTGGTGTTGTTGCTTGTGGTGTTGGTGTTCGTGATGGTGGTGGCGTTGGTGGTGGTGGTGGTGGTGATGGTGGTGGTGGTGGTGGTGAGCTGATCGACAAGAGGCACTCGTTTGAGGACGAAGCTGGTTCTTCCTCGGGTAGCGGCGTTGCCGGCGGTGGTAGCCGTAGCGGCATCGACGTTGTTGTTGGTGGTGGCGGTGGTGGTGGTGGTGGTGGCGGCGGCGGTGGCCGCGGCGGGAGCGGTTTGGAGGGTGCGCTGATGCCGGTGGTGTTGCTGAACGTGCCGCATATGCCGCGGTGCGCGGTCGGGCGAGAGCGGACTCCTGCGGGCGTGTGCCAGCGCCTGCCGCCGACTTTTGCGGCTCCTCTGACCGACTACCACGAGCGGGGGGACTGGGGGCGGGCGCAGAAGCGCTGCGCGCTTTGCGAGCAGGTGAGAGAAACGTGGGGATGGTGGTGGTGGTGGTGGTGGTGGTGGTGGTGGTGTGATAGCAGTAACACCGGTACTAATTTTGTGGTTTAGAGTTGTATACATAATAGCGGTAGAAGTTGGTATAGTTTCTTCGTTTTTTTCAGTTCAATTTTTCCTGGGGTACGGTTTGCGAAGTTCTCTACAGCAGGAACAAACAGTCCATTTTATATCTATATAATACGTATAATAGGAGCGCCTTTTTTGTACCCGGCAGATTGCAAAAAAAAAAAAACGTTCGTAACGCTTCAGCTGACAGATCCTAGGGAGAAGTCCTAAAAACCCTCAACCGTGACNGCGGTTGTCGTACGTTGGTGCCTGCCATGCCCTGTGGAGCTGGGGTGGACTCTAGAGGGTCTTTTACGGCCGTTGTCGTTTGCTGGAACCCTTCTCTCAGCTACGTAGCGCACTTCCCTTGATTCGAGGGGGGCATGAGACTTGAGATAAGAAACCTGTCGTTACACTATTATTACGCATCACATCAGACACGCAGATAAAAAGACAAACGCTGTCCCTCCTCTGCTCGTGTCTTCACCAAGTCTGCTGTGCTGTGGACCGTTTTGCTCTCATGTTCTCAGAAGTCTTACGTACCTTCACCGTCAATGTAAACGACAACGGCATTTTATCTTGATGGGGCTTGAGGTGGGCTGCGAAACACCGCCGTCTGCCGTTCGTGGTTCATGGTCTTCGATGTCGACAGGAGGAGTAGAATCTACTGCTGTAGCATACGCAAACCTAACCCTGGGTACAAATGCACGATGCCTGGTACCTGTACATGATACCCTGCAGCAACGTACATATGATACGTACGTACGGCTCTACGTCGTATAACAGAGCATATACAGACCTCCAGCCTCCAGCCCGGTCCTCTTTGTGACGCCACTACGCTTTTTAAGCTCCGTGATACCGGTATGATACAGATCATATGATACGCGACACCACCCGCCACATTATTATTGTTCCCATATTATTCGTCGTACACCAGCAGCAAGCAGCAGTATGCAAATATGAATATCCACCTCCAACAAGCCAACAAAGCGCCCTCGATGACATCCTTCTATACCGCTGTTGTATACCGGTGTCAGGTATCTGGCAGTTGGTACTTCTGTGCCTGGTATATACGGGTCCGCGCGCGATTGTATGATACCCTGGTATCATTATACCAAGTCTTGACCAGGTACCGGTATGCGGTACGTACCAGATACATAGCATTTGACGGGTATCATGTACCACGTGGTACCTGGTATACGGCAATGCATCATAATCCATTACCCATTACCCATAATCTCTACGCGGTTTCTGGCCGTTGACCTCTTGGGGTCGCTGGTGCCATCGGGTGGCCTCCTGTCCTCCGTTTCCCAACAATACACCCCAACACGTCTGAGTTTTGAGCTCCGTGGGACTACGTATATAGTACCGGCATTTCAGCAGTGGTACCTCTTATTTTTACTTGTGGTGTTTGCTATATACGAATACGCATCAAGTATCATATACATACAACATGTTCTTGTAAGTATGCTCCCTGTCTCGTACTTTTTGGCCGACCAAGGGGACTACGTAACCAGGTATTAAATAATACGTAGAATCTCTCCAGAAGAACAATGACAAACCCAGTACGAATACGTACGGACCCTGGGTGTGCTGTGTGCTGCATGTCGCCCCTGGGTTTACTATTCTTAATAATAGAAATACTCGTAACGGTTTTCTGTTTAACGTGAAGACGAAAGACGAACAGCAAGATAGCTCTAAAGTAGAGGTGTACGAGTACCCCTGCGGAGTATCCGGAGTACCCGTGGCCAACGGGTACCCTTCAGTCTTGAGTAAAACATACTCGGTGTGTGTTGTTGTTGTTGTTGTTGTTGTTGTTGTTGTTGTTGTTTGTTGTTGTTGTTGTTGTCTTCACATTAAACTCGTTTCAGTTGCTAATCCCTATAGTCTGATCTAGCAAGATCAACAGCCCGTGGTCACAAAAGTGCTAGAGCCATCAGAGAATCCTAAAGAACACGCACACTTAGCAGGGAAAGGATACACAAGTCCGAAGAGGTACACCTATAATCCCTACAGCATGTTATGCGTGTCCAAAACTGAACAACACGCCCGCAATCTCCATTCGACTACAGCAGCATCGCCCCCCCCCCCCCTCCCACTCTTTACCAATGAATTTGCCGACTACAGCGTAACTACTGTCTGAAGTGCTGTCTGTACAAAAACACACGGTAGGCGTGGGAACAAGATGGAGCACGCAGCTGCTGCCTGAAGTGCTGCCAGAATGACAGTCCGCGGGCACACAGTGAAAAATAACAGCCAACCAAAGCCATCACGTCAAATGACAATTACCCGAATCTATCCTGAACGTCTGTGTTAGGCACAGCATTACTCCAGGGCATTCTCGTGTAATTTTGACAGGTACCCCGGGTACCCGTCTAACACAACCCTGTGAGCACTCGGGGCCTTAATTAATCTTGTTTTGGTCCATAAAGTCTCAACGAGCAGAGATAATTGGTAAAACGCGACGGATGCAACGGAACATTCGACAGAACAATTGCCACAATGATTGACTAAACTCTACTATTAATAACTGCTGTGGTATGTACGACATACATACTCCGTACCATGCGGACAAAGAAATCCGTGCCGATGAATCATTGCCCTACCGGCCCGGCACTCACTACTCGTCTATACCTAATACAAAACCTCAAAGCTATGCTATTCTGGTATCATGTCATGTATATCATATCATATGAGTGAGACATACTCTTATGTTTAGGTTCCATTACTATTCATATTAATATCATGAACATCTACGTGACGCGTCGTCTGTTCCTTGTTTCGTTTTTCCATGTTCCATTTTCCTTTTTCCATTTTCCATTTTCCGTTTTCCGTTTTTCCGTTTTCCGYTTTTTTTTTCGCCCGTAAAGGTGGTAGAGGATGGGGAAGCGCCTGACCCGGCAGCCACCTTCCAGCGGAGGGGGGGCAAGGCCCGGCGCTACTGGGGCAAGGTGAACAGGGGCATCAAGAACTTCAGGAGAAGGAGGGCGAGGCGGCGAGGGACGCACGCCAAGACGGATGCGGTTCCAAAGTCGGTGAGTGGATGTAGTGGAGGGACGGGGTTGTAGTGGTGGTGGTGGTGTTGGTGTTGGTGTTGGTGATGGTGTTGGTGTTGGTGGTGGTGTTGTTGCTTGTGGTGTTGGTGTTCGTGATGGTGGTGGCGTTGGTGGTGGTGGTGGTGGTGGTGATGGTGGTGGTGGTGGTGGTGGTGGTGGTGGTGGTGGTGGGTGTTGGCATTGGTGTTGGTGTTGGTGGTGGTGTTGGTGTTGGTACTGCTGCTCCTGCTGTTTCTTGTTGGTGTGTTGACACAAACCTCGCCTGTTTAGTTGTTGAGATACGTATATATATGCCTTAGAGAGAGATAAATGGGCAGCATGATGCATTTTCTAGGCGATCGGGGTGCAAGGGGGTGAAGCCGTGCGGGCGTAAAATGCCCGTTTTGGATGCTAATAGCGGCGGGCGAGGCGAAAGAGAAGGCCAAAAAAGGGGGGTCGGGGCTCCACGTTTGACGGATAAGGGTGCCGTGGGGGTGGGGATGGGGTGTTTTGGGGGGGCACATACAGTTATGCGCGTTTGCTCAATCTGGGTGCATCATAGGCCCAGTGGGGGTGCCAGTACCGGAAAACGGCGCAGAGGTGGGAGGGTGAGGGGGAGGAAAGGGGGGGCCGAGACGGGGGGTGGGGGAAACGGACTGATGGTGCACAGTGGGTGTGGAACTGTAGTGGCGGTAGTGAGAGGGCAGGAGGAGGGAGGGCGAGTAAGAGGCAGGGGAGGGGGCGGGGGAGCGGGGTCGGGGAGGGGGTGGGATATGAGAGGAGAAGGTGAAGGAGGTGGACGATGCGTGAGGTGATGCGAGGGGGGGGGCTGTGAGAGGGTACGGGACATGGCAGGGGAGGTGGCGAGGGCGTTCGACTCCTAGGAAGGGGGGCAAGGTGGGGGGGGAGGGGGCGGGGGGGGCGTGCCGTGATGTGCGTATCTGTGAGTCGGTACCTCTGGTAGCCGTCCTTGCACTGCGCTATGACTGCTCTTTTATTGTATTCGGTGGAGCTGCTGCAGTTTTTTTTTGGCGTAGCTGCGGCTCTTCGGACTAGGGAAGGAGTGGTGACGGGCGGGGAACGTTACTCCGCGTTTTTTGTTTTTTTTTTAGGCGTTGTTTTGACTCTCCGTGTAACCGCCAGGCGTCCTGCTGGCGTTTTAGTGTGACCTGTTATTTACGCCGCCATTGCTTCCACCGCCGCCGTCGCCGCCGCCCCTACCGCTTCCGGATGCGCCCTCCCCTCCTACGTTCGGTGGTCTGGTGCCGTAAGGTTTTCGGAGAGAAGCTGGGGAAGGAAGTAACGGTGGAAGAGTATACTAGGGACATCAATAGCTGGTCGGTGAGTACCCGTCCGTCCGCCCGCCTGCCCACAGGAGCGTTTGTCTTCCCGGCGATTCGGTGGTGCGATTGAATTAGAACAACATTTGACCACGAGCTAGTTAAGGGACATGATCTGTACGTGGTGTGTACGACTATTGTGAGAAGATCGTGATCGTGATCATGATCATCGTCATTATCATCATCATCATCATCATCATCATCATCACCATCATCATCGTCATCATTAACATCATCGTCATCGTCATCATCATCAACATCATCGTCATATCACCATGATGATCGCCATCGTCGTCATCATCATCATGACCATGATAATCCTCCTTTTATTGATGATCGTGATCAAGACAAGCACCTCGTGCTTTTACGCCGTCTTTCTTCCCCTTTTTCTTGGCAATCTTGGCGCACGTCCGTGTTCGTTCAGTCACTTACGGTATGTTTTACATTCACTGATTCACCTTGAACGATTTGATTCTCTACAGACAGACCCCAATTTCAATATTCTACCCTCTGCCCTATACACCCTCGTGGGCCGCCCCTGACGCCACCACCGCCACCTCCACCACCGCTCAACATTCTGCTTGGTCGGGCTTCAACAACCGGATGCTTTTGGTATACGCTGCGTAACGCTCTCGGAAGCTCGGTAGTGCTTGTCTCTAACTCCCCCCCTCCCCTCTTATGGCGATACAACTACGGCCATGCACGCCATGAGTACACCCCCCCCCCCCTTCCCCATCCCCTCTCCATCAACTCTCCCCTCTATATATAGCCCCTCCCCTCCTTATCGCCTCCGGCGATGGAAAAAATACACCGACTCCGTAACGCACTCGAAAGGGCTTGTGTTTGACCCCCCCCCCCCCCTATGAATCGCCTCCGGCGATGGAAAACCGATATGTTTGACCGATCGCTGTTGGTGTGCAGGCCGAGACGGTAGAGGAGCGCCGGCGGAGCCGAGGGCACGACGCGAAGGTGAACATGCTCATCCTCATGTCGGACACCGGTGGCGGGCACCGCGCGTCGGCGCAGGCGCTCGAGGCGGCCCTGGAGGAGCTCTACCCCGGGCGCGTGGCGGTGACCATGGTTGACATTTTCACGGAGCACAGCCGCTGGCCTTACAGTGCGAGCGTCCCCGCGTACCAGGTACGAAAGGGGGTTCATTCACACCGCGCACAGATCATACAGATCATTACGCACAGATCATACAGATCATATATATAATTCCCACTTGAATGATCTAGATCCTTCAGGGCAGATATATTCCTCATGTGTATGATCTGCATGGTCTGTATGATCTGCATGATCTAGCTCATGTTGTCGGGTGGGAGCCCGTATCATCTGCATTATCTTGTAGCACACGTTTCCTGGGTTGGGCCTGTACTGTACATATTCTGCACAGCATATCCCGTAACGGCAGGTGAGGATCTAGGTGATATATAGATGGTCTATCTGCAGATGATCTATCTGTAGATGATCTATCTGTAGGTGGTCTATCTGTAGATGATCTATCTGTAGTTTGGTATCTGTAGATGATCTATCTGTAAATCATCTATCTGTAGATTATCTATCTGCAGATGATCTATCTGCAGATGGTCTATCTGTAGATGATCTATCTGCAGATTATCTATCTGTAGATGCTGTATCTGTAGATGATGTATCTGTAGACGATCTATCTATAGACGATCTATCTGTAGACGATCTATCTGTGGATCTGCCCGAGGGGTTGAAAGGCTTCACACATCGGGTAAGTGCAGATCCCCGTGTTACCCGTGTGGTAGTATTCATAGAATTCCGAATAGTTGGTCGCCCGAAAATGTGGACGCCGCAGTGGGTAACACCACTACCACTGACAGCCGAAGTTTTATTTTCCGGCTGATTGCACGTGTTTTTACGTGGGCGCTGTGTATGAAAATACTAATGTCACCTGTCTCTCCTTTCTCTCTGTCTGTGCGTCCGTCCGTTCGCCCGTCCGTCTGCTTATTTGTTGTCTGCGCGGCCGTGACTCCTCCCCTCCCCTCCCCTCCCC